>CAHIKZ030004296.1:167500-352500 GCA_903632075.3 Acanthosepion pharaonis
AATATTTATCATTTACCAATTTGTAAAGAAATAAATGTGAAAACAATTTTTTATTCATAAATTTATAAACATTTACTAAATTATTAAAATATGTGAACCAACTTATAAGGAATTCCTTATTTACCATTTTATCAAGTTCAAATAAATTAACAATTAGTTGATATTTTATCAACCATTCTAATAAATATAATAAATAGTGTAAATAAACAATCAAATAGTGTTTATTATTTTTGTTGTCAATTCTTAAAAACAAAGAAAATTTATAAATTCACTTTTATATGTTTAGATTTTATTCCAATTCTAATCATCACTTTTTTTAAAACAATAAACATTGCCGAGGAGTGAAGGTAGTTAAACTAATAGTGGTGTTAAGGGAAAAAAACCATCCTTTTGACACTACGTCTTATTGCGGGCATGTTTATCTATGTCTGACAAACTTTTTATATCAGTTTTAAATACAACATAGATAGCCTTCAGAATTTTTTGACAATCATTTTCTATCTTGTTTACATGAACAAATTTTGTCTCTTATAATTATATCCAAACCTAACTTTAAGTTATTAAATATTTCAAAGGAAGCACAAATCATAAAAACCAGCTCTTTTTTTAAAAAAAATTTTTATTATGATTATGTATTAGCCAAGTGTATTTTTTTATAAATTTCAACTTACACACACAAATTATAGTAACCAGTTGCATTTTTGGAAAACTTATTTCTCAAATGAATGTAGTCATTCATTAAATATTTACAGTGGATTCTGGTTAAATATTAGGTTGAGTCATAAGTAATTTCTATTTTGTAAAATGTATCACAACTGTATCATGCTGAGTAGTTAAGAATAGTTGGCAGTTAAAAATAAATTTGGAGTCTACCAACATAGCTTAGTTTTTACACTATAGTGGCAGCATACACAGTGGATTAAAAGAAAAAAAATGTTATTCTTTTTTATGAGAATGCAAAACCACATACAATAAGAATAAGATGAAAAGAATTTGGAAGTCAGTTGGTCTGTTTCTAATCCACCAGCCATATTCACCTAACCTTGCACCAACTGATTATTACTGTTCATGATCACTGCAAAACACTTTGATGGAAGAAAACTTTTTCTAATGGAAACCCATATTAAAGAGATTGTGAAAAACTTTCACATCAAAACCTGTTGAATTTTACTCAGAAGGTATTGAAGAGCTGCCTGATATACAAGAACAAGTCATTACTAAAATATTGAATAAAGTGTACTTTACTTTTTGAAGAATAAAGTTGATAAATAAAAACAAAAATTATTTATGACACAACCTAATAGAACATTGGCTTAGTAGAATCAATTATGCCAGAATCAAAACAAATGTATATAATATTTTTGTCCTTTTTAAACAAACCTAGTAGAAAGGAATAAGTGCTTATATTGATCAAAATTTGTGGTCCCAATAGGCTCTACAGAATCCATTTTCAAATACAAAAATGTACACTTTGATGCTTTGGATCCAAAATGCAGCTCAAAGCACAAATTTGAATAGTTAAATCTGTATTCAAACTTTCAATTAATCCATTCTGAGAATTGTATTTTTATGGATTTTATCCAGATTCCAATATTTCCTATTACTATCAATGGCACAAGGCCACAAAATATAAGCACTCTTCCAATCAGGTCCAAACTTAATGTTTCATGATGATATTAGAAAGAAAGAAAAAAACAAAGTGAAATATAAGCAAATATTTTAAAATAAAAATTTGTCAAATATATGACAATCATATGAAAGAATAACAACAAATGATGCAATGTGAAAATATTCCTGCTAATCACACCAGACAGCATTCATTCTCATTCTAAGGTAGGTCTTCTTATAATGTTCACTTTGCAAATACATAACTCCTGATTTCTTTCTGTTATAACAACTGCAAAATGTGTGCTTTACACTCAATGTTGTCTATAGGTGAAAAAAAAAAATGTTTATGTGACTAGGAATATATGATAGGAACTCAGGTCTTGTTTATACCATTGAGCCAATAGTTAAATTTATTTCACTTTATAATTTATTTGAAGTTATACTTGCTAAGAATCTATCAGCAATGTTAAGTGAGGACCTGCTGGACTAAGCTTCATAAGGCACAAGATCACAAATTTGAGGGTCCTTTCTACTAATTATCAGCCATTCCATCTAATCTTTTAATGCAAATTCTTTTAGTAATAATGAATAAGAATTTGGCAATTATCTGAATGGTTTTATTATAAATATCACAAGACAAAAATCCTCTAAACTAAACATTTTTTTTAATGAATATTAAATTTGCAATTTTAATTAGGCTGAAATTTATATAAAAATGTTAATTTTCATAAACAAAAGCATCAAATAAAAGAATGCCAGTTAAGCAAAAAAAAAAAAAAAAAAAAAAAAAAAAATCATAATTTAAACTTTCTAAATTCAAAAGTTTTTTCAAAATTCAAAAAATACTTAAAATTTTTATCATCTTTTCCAGATCAGTACTAAATAAGAAAAACGCAAAACTTTTGCACAAACATCCGAGAGCAACAAAATATAAAAAGGTATGTAAATATTTAAATAAATTCAAAACAAATTTTTTATTGCTATTGTTGAAGTGCTTCAGATCATCTGTCACCAAACCTCTCAATACAAGGACCACATTATAGATTTTAAACATTTTTGATAGCCAAAGAAAAAACAGTTTTACAAGTAAATAAATAGATTTTATTTGGATTTATGATATAATCAGCAGGAGTTAGAACCAAAGAGAAATGTGACATTTGCAAAAACAAAATCAGGTGGGACAGGATGTGGTCCACAGTAGTTTGGAAACCCTTGCATTAAATCATACTTGGAAATAACCGGAGATAATTTCTTGTACAACAATTTAGTTCAGATCTAAAAATGCATGTGGACAAGGGGGTTGTGAAAAAGAATATCCAGAATTAAACACTTTAGAAAACAACTTGGGATTTAAGGAATTAAGTTTCTCTTGCCAAAATAACATGTTTTACACTTTGGTCACTTAGCTTGTTCAGCAATTGTTATTGTTCATAATGTTAGATACTATTTGTTTTTTCTCTCTACTGTCTTAGTTTTAATATTAACGTTTCCACATATACTGACATATCTGTTAATTCCCACTGGCTGGCCATGCTAGGATTAGAAATTGACCAATCAGAGAAGAGCAATGATCTGAAATTGACCAATCAGAGAGGAGCAATGATCTCTTCATGAAGAAATTGGGAACTGCATTTGAAAAGAAAGTGAATTTTAAACAATATAAACATTTCAAGAACTCACTTCCTGGAATATATTTAATTAGTATAAGTATGCATTGCTTTTATTTGGTTATAAAACAAAGTTTTATGCAAGCTAAAAAAGTATCAATCATTCAAATCACTTGACTATTTTCATCTTTGAATTTATTTGAAACACAAAAAAGGAAACTGGTTATTGATTTAAGTTGACTTTCTGAATGTAAAGATAAAAATGATTAAAGAATGAAGCTTCATGGAAGAATTCTTTTAACTTTAGAAAAAGATATGGAAGTTGATAATTGATTTATTCTTGTTGAGAGAATAAAAAGCAAATCATATACAAGTCAAGCAACCACAGTCAACAATATTTACCACTTTCTAAGCACTAGAAAGCCACTCAAGGCATGCTTTATATAACTTTGTTTTTTTGAGTTTTTTCTTTAAATATTAGAAAAATATTTGTAGATATCATCTTTAAAAAAAAAAAACATTAAAATGATCAATCTTCAAATACTTTCAATATTTTCCATTTTTTTTCTTCAGTATTTGTAAAGAGAAAAATATACAGTGGAATGTCAGTTACCCAAATATTTTGGGATTAACCAAATAAAATTTCCAAGTCTGATGAATATTTAATTTTATGACTGTCTTAAGTACAAATCTGTTATGTATTGGAGTTTATTGATACTTCCATTTATGTAAAAGGAAATCTGTTGATTGGTTTGATGACAACCAGTCATGTTAAGCAGGTTTGAAATAATTTAAAATTAAGATTATCTCAACAAAATATAGTCTTTCTTTGTCACAAGAAATTTAAAACAGTGACATTGGATAGAAAAAAAATGTAAGTAATATAAAAGAAAATTGCTTTGCTTTTAGGAAAATGCAGAAAATTAAGCCAAAATTACCAAATAAAATCTTATTGTCAATAAAAAAAAATATTTTTCACAAACTTTTTGTCACCAAATTTTCTACAAGTGAAATTATATCAAATTTAAATTTTGTCATATCAAATCAAACTGAGACGGGTACTATTATTATTTATTTATTCATTTTATTATTATTATTTTTTAAATTTTCAGTAACAACTTCTTTGAGTGAAATCGCAATCCTAATCATAAAATGAAGAAATATATTTCCATAAAATCTAAAACAGTTATGTAACTTGAAAGAATCATGAAGGAAAATAAATATATCAGATTTACTATAAATCAACTGTGAAACTATGACTATTCTTGTTATGCATCTGTTGCAAATGGAGTTTGATGCTGTTTTGTTGCTTGATCTGAGTCAGCCACTTTAAACAGTGCTGAAATAATTTTAATGTTAAAAAAATGAAAAACAAATAAAGAACAATTAAACTCCCAATTCAATGAATTTTATATCTAATGTAAAATCACAATTTTTTAAGCAATCTTCTCTTTTTAATTATTTTATTGATTGAATAAAAGCAAACCATTCAAAGGCAATTTTTTGTGTATTCAATATGGCTACCATTTTTATGATCAGGTCAGTTGTTCAAACAAAATACTACTGACTTATATCCTGATAACTGACATTCCATTGTAGTTATAACAGAAGATTATAACATGACATTGTTAAGATTATTTGTATATATAATAAATTCTGTATATCTCTTTGCAGAAATAAGTCAATCAAATGAATGTAAAAATAAAATCCTAGAATGTTACTTACCCAGTTTTAAGTGTTACATATTTGTCTGGTATAAGACCTTCCTTTCCATTAAAGCATCCTTCCCACCAGTCATCGGATACTTGTTTAAAAATCACCAAAGTTTCCCCTTTTTTAAATGATAACTCTCGTCCACTTCTGCCCTCAAAGTCATACAGTGCTGTAGCTTCAAACAGATCATTTTCTGAAGGAAAGAAAAATACACATGTTTGGCTGTTAAGGTTTGAAAGAACCTATTTTATACAGCATTCATAATATCTCAGAGTTATTACTAAAAGGTTTCTTCAGTAAATAAGTAAAAATTGGACTGAAATGTATGGAATAAAATGTGTGAATTTAGAGTAATAAATTTTGGAACATTTTCATGAAACCCAAACCAATAATTTTAACATATGGAAGCCCAAAGAATAAAAGATTAAGCCACATTTTTTCTTGACTAAAAAATTAATTTGCGATATTAGTTTGGGATCAAATTTTAACAAATCTGTTACATGTGATAGAATTTATTAGTTTATTGCTGTTCCCATGTCCATATAGAGAAAGCTATTGGTCAGTGTGATAATACTTGGCCACTTTATACAGTTAAAATTATTTTAATATATAATAAATTAAAAAAAATCCAAATGAAGGATTTGAAAGCATGACAAAATCTGTAATAGTATCTTTAACTCTACAAACATTCTGAATACATATTTGTTACAACTGATAGTTTATTGCTGTTCCATGAAATTTTGGAGAATTAAAACATTTCATTCTTTCTTCTGAACAGTCAGTCAGTCTTGTTTTTAGATTCCTGCTGCTTTGTCTGAAGAGGTTAATGCTGTCAAAAATTTTAAATAAGAAAAAATTATCAATACAGCATAGCATTTCCTTAGTTCTTACCAGAACCAAGTTTTCATAAACAGTCAAAATTATTGTTAAATTTATTTTGTTAGTTCCACCCTGTCTTGTTCAATTTATTTTTGTCATCGTGGAGATAAGGAAAAAAAAAAAGAAAAGAAATGAAATGCACACACAAACAGCATTTTAGATATTTTCTCAGTAAGAAAAATAGAATTCTAAAAAGGCTTCCATAATTTAAAATTATAGACAGAGATTAGCTTGTAATGGGAGGGACATGAAAATAACCACAGATCTTTCCATGTGTGCAGAGATTTTAAAGAAACTAGTCATATTTAAAATGTAAAATTGATGATAAAAAAATTGTTATAGATTTCTGCCCTTACAAAGAAAACTGATTTGAGTGGAATGAAAAATGATTTATGTAAATTGACAAAGCAAGTTTAAAAAAAAAAAAAAAAATTAAAATATACACAATATATAGTCAATAAAATAAACATAAAAAAGAATTATATAAAGATTAAAATAAAAATACTAGATTTAAGCAATGAATTGCAAGTATTAAAACTAGAGAAAATATGGTAGACACAATCCCCCCCCCTTTAAATGAAAAATCCCAATATATCCTATTTTATGTTGTGGAGTTGGCCTAATAGTTAACAATTCAGAAAATGGAATCAATGAATTCTGTTGAAATTCCAGCTACTTTACTTCACATTTATATTTTTGGTAAAGACATGGAACTGTCCATCACAATAGAATGGGTTTGCTTGCTGCTGGTAACATGTAACCCAGTACAGCCTGTTGCATGTTACTTGAAGGGGAGGTAGAAACTCCCGCTACCTTAAGAAATATAACAAACCACCTAATATGGCACTAACAATTTCCTTGGCAAAAAGAAAAGGAAAATTAATAACTCCCCACCCTAACTGTTTGATGTTTATTTAAATGCCTTAAAGATATAAAAGAAAAAAAAAAAGTAACAAAAAAACTACCTGGTTTCAAAATTAAAAATCACCGAGAATTTTAGGAATCAGAGTTGTTTGTTGACCAAACTGTTGAAAGTTATTTATATTGACAAATAAAATAAAAAAAAAGTACAAGGGGAGATAGAGATACAAAGACATCCATTAAAATGAATGATATATTTGTATTGATGACATTTTTTATGGTTTCACCTTAAGGAAGGCAACAAAGTCACATAGGGGATTACAAAGAGCAAAAGAGAATGAGAAGACTTTAATGAGAGGAAGTGAGAAAAGGAAAAATAAAAGAATAGGATTCAGAAAGACAGAAGATGGTGATTGATGCTGCATTTAAATTTTTGATTATTGTAGGTGGCAGAGAAGCAAGAAATTTGAAGATAGTTCCAGAGTCGAGAAAAGAAACTAGTAAAATAGAACTGACAGCTGCATCTAGCTAGTTCAACAGTAAAATGGGGTGATGCAGTTGCCGATGAGACACTAAAGAGAACAGCTCATCAGAACAATTGCCATGAAAATATCTGTAGAAAAGACAGAGGGAAGCCACATTACAGCGGTGGAAAGTGACGGAAATTGAGATACCAGGTCAGGATCAATTACATTACAGACCCTTTGAATTTTGTCAAGAATCTCGAGAGAAGTAGTAAGAGCACCAGACCAGATATGGTAGATATAAATGTGCAAGAGGGATTCTGCTGAGAACTGTCTGGTACGACACAGTAAACCAACTTTCCTATCAGTAGATCTAGCAATTTATTCAATATAATCACTCCACTGACATGAAAGTATTAGGCCAGAAGGAGCAAAATGTTGCTCTTCTGAAATTTATTGCCAGACATGATGATAGCAGGCAGAAAAAGTTCTGTGGTGATTAAATGAAAGCAGTTTTGTTTTAGGGGCATTAAAATTTACAAGCAATTCCTTGTCCCAGTTAATCACTGATTAGAAGTACCTTTTGACAACAGTTGCCAGTTTTTTTTTATTAGATCTGTTGGACTTGTTACTAAGACAGGAGTAAATCATCTGCATATCTAGTTTTGAACTGATGACATGTGGAAGGTCATTGATGAAGATAGTGTATGCCTGATGAAGATCAGATACAGTGTATGCCTTGTGAGATGCCTGCATTAATATGAAATGAACTAGAAATGAGTTCATTCAACACTACCTTCATTACACAATTTGTTAGGAACAATTAGATTAGATCAAATATTTTTCAGAGATACTGTAGCCCTTGAGTTTGTGCAGAAAGCAAATATATGCCAAATCTTATAGAACGCTTTTGAGATATTTAAGACTACAGTCCAAACTTCACTATTCTTATCTAAAGCTTCATAGACAAATACAGTGTTGGCTGTTAACACATCAGTGGTAGAGCTAAAGAAATGAAAGCCTTATTGCTCATCCAAAAAGGTTATGTGAAGTAAGATGCTTAACCAATTTGGTGTTGATTAGAGTCTCTAATACTTTGCCAAGAAGCGGTTAAGATACTAATAGAGTAATAATTCAAGGGGTCAGATGGTTTCCCAGAATTCTTAAAGTCAGGAACTACAGAGGAGGACTTACAAAAAATTGGAAAGCCAGAAGTAACAAGACATTTATTATGAGAGAAGAGGACCCAGTTCAAGAGCAAAATGATGCAATTTCTTTAAGGATGAATATTAAAGAAAATATGTCCCTATATTTTAATGAATACTTCATCTCTGATATAAAGTTTATGACATCAAATCAAACAGTTATTAACTTTCAACCAATTGCTTCACTGAAAAGTGGAGTTATATATTTCCTATAAGAGTTATATCAAAGTTGCTTAAGTAGTCTTAACAAAAAATACATCTAGTCAGATAGTAAAGGCTTTACAAGAGTATAGTAAAAGAAGAAGACTATTTAATAAATGAAAATGAGAACAACTAAAATGTACATAAAAAAAAAAAAAACTCCATTCCTGGTAATATGATTTTTCCGGAGACGATTTTTAAATTCTTATTAAAGATTTTATGAAAGAATAAAGTTAATGTTTTTTTAATGTTCAAAAATATAATTTATTAAGCAAATAAAATTAAAAAAAAATATAGTAAATAATGTTCAATTCACTGAAATAAATTGAAATAAAAAGTAAAATTGAATTACACAACTTAAAGAAAAAGGAAAAAAAATTGGTGATGAGACCAATAAGAAGAAATCACATGAAGGCCACAAAAAGTTGACAGAGACAAAAACAAAAAGAAACAACAATAATTTGGTGAATACAGTTTTGCAATGCATCATTCCATTAAATTTTCACTAAAGCAAAGGAATTAAAAATTAAACTACAAAAAGAAAAAAATTACCCAAGAAAAACCGTAGTTGCCATTTATTGGAGAAAAGGAATTTTAAATTTTATACTTCTATTTGTCACTTCCATTTTGGTTTAAAATTGTCCACAACCAACACCTTCACTACAGCCACTTCCCAATTTTGTATAAATAAAATGTGATAAAGACCTGATCCAATTTGCAAAGAACTTTTGTGAATTTGTATTTGAAGAATGCATTATTTTTTTTTTTTAGATTGCAATATGGAAATATTTTCTGTTGAATATTATTAAAAGAAAAACAAATAAAAAAACAACTTGACAAAACCTTGAAGAACGTGAATGATAAAAATTGTATGATTTTATGGCTGTTAAGCACTTTTCAGTGAGAGTTATGTCCCCTTCCCACTTTTAATGAAAAAAGAAAAATTAAGGAGAACCCATATAATAAAAATGGCCAAAATAGGCAGATTAATGAAAACAAATTTGTTTCTTCTCTCTCATCTGCTCAGGTATTCAACCGTATCACAAAATATAGAAAATGTTTTATTTGCTTTAAAATATAGTTATTAATACAAAAACAAAAATTCAGCTTAAAATATTAAAAAGCTTGTAATGTCAAAAAGGCTAATAAAAACTGAATTTATATACAATTACTGTTGTGATTTTGGTAGCACAAGACAGTTCTTAGAAAGGTACATTTTTTTTTATCCCTATACTTTTATTAATAGTTGCTGGATTCAGAATATGAAACGAGTTAACACATGTGAAACATTAAGAGATTAAATATCCAGTTCGCTGAAGCTACAATTAGGTAATGAGATAAAACCTCATTTAAAAATATATTTCAGTTTTTAAAGTATGAATCAAGGCATATGAACTTTCATCTATTACATCCAAACACTGAGATATGTTTTGTCTATAATAAAGTCTACCTTGATGAGGTAACACTTATACAGAAAATACTTAATGTACTTTATGTAAAATGGTCTGAACAAGAACGTCTTTGGTTTGATGAACAAATAAGGGGAGATAACTTTCATAAAAAAGTTAATGAATTTGAGAAAGAAAAGTAGTGAGATTCATGATTGATGAGATGGCAACTTTTTGACTTGAACAAGAAACAGAATAAACAAGTGAACAGACATATAAACAATGATAACAACACTGAGTGGGTCAGTTCTGCATTCAGAAACAAGGGATCATTCCAAAAGATACATTAAATAGCATTTTCCATAATTTGTCAAGAAGCAGACAATATTGAATAATTTTCTATCTATTTAAATAGTGTAAGAAAAACAGCAAATTCTGTATCATCTATCAATGAACAGATATTTTTTTAATAACAGAGATGTGATTTGACAAATATAAATTATTTAGGTTAAGTTTATATGTGTGACAGCTGAAGGGAAGATGTGAACAGACTTGTCTAAGATTGGTACTTTCCTCTCTTTCTCTTTCTATATAAATTTCTCTTACCTTTTGTAGTCAGAGGGGGAGAGAGAGAGAGAGGTGGGTGTTGGAGAGGAGAAAACAAATTAACTGAAGGTTTTTGTGAAATGTGTATTACCAGTAAAAGCTAAGAAAAAAAAAAAGTACTTTTGAGAAGTAAGCTTTTTCACAATATGAGTGCAGGTTTGTAAATTTTATTTTCTGGAAACTAAACTGACATATATACACGTGCATACAATTATCAAATCAGTACACATCCTCACTTATGCACACACATCAATAACAAAATGAAACAGTAAGTTGTATGAATGCTGAAGGACATTGAACAGATAATGATTAGCAAGCCTGGCTACTAAAAGACATGCCTGTTGTCAGTTAAATACAATAAGTATAACTCTTACTCTTTAAAGCTTTCTAACAGACAAATTGCATTTATGACAGAAGTGGGAAGTCTGTCAAAAGCATTTCTCTTGTTCTAAATCCTTACAGAGCAAGACTTCTTTTTTTTTTCCTTTACAGTCATGTATTTATCTGACTTAGCAAATTTTATTTTAGACAAGAGCTGAAAAGCTCACAAAGATATTAAATTATTTTAATAGAAAAAATTAGTTCTTGCTAAATGGAGAGATATCTTCAAATAATGTAACTATGAAAAAAGCAGTGCATCAAATATCAACACTATTCACTGAACTTAATGATAATGCAGTCAATAAACTAGAGAAATACATAAAACTTCATTATAATTCTAATAGTTGTTTCCACTTTTCCAACTCATTCTTCATATTGCTTTCGTTCTTAGAGTTCAGACAATCCATTTTGCAGACTTCAGGATGTAGAATTGATTAGTGAAAATGTTATGATAAGAACAAAAGTAACAAGGAATGAGTTACCTTAAGCAACACTTGGAATAATGAAAACACTACTCAAAATTATAAAAGTGTCATTTCGTTGTAAGTTCTATGCAGTATGTCAATTTTTGTTGTCATGAAACAAATAAAATTAACATCAAATTGTATAAATAACTTAGCTTTAAAAATGACAAAGACAAAATTTAATTGTTCAGAATTAACAAAATGTTTGAAGTTTTTGATATTCTAAATGTTTGGCTCACTGGTTAAATCAGTGGATTGATAGTATCAAGGTTTATAGTTTAACACCTAATGTGAACTCTTAATCATAAAATTAAGTAAATTTTTATAAATTAAAAATTTAAAAAAGTTACATAACTTGAAGATTCATGAAATAAAAGATATATATTAGATTTTACTGTCAATCGTGAAACTTTTCAGTTGTCTAAAGAGGGCTCGGAGAAGAGTGGACCAAGGCAACCGGCAAGCTGGGGTCATGCTGGGACACAGAGGGTAAGTAGTAAAGAGGGTATCAGAATTGGGATTCAAGCTTACCACAGAAGGAGGCTGCAAGAAAGGCAAACAATAGTCATTCACCAGTTAACCATGATGGATCAAGAGAAAAAGGGAGGTAATTAAAAAGGCAAAATAAATAGAAAAATATTGACGTGCGCAGTGAAAAAAGAAAAATAATGGAAATTAGGTTTTAAATGATTTCACAGGCAGCCATCTTAGAAATAAACATTCCCAATCTGAAAATTTGTTTAAATTTGGTGCCAATGGCCAACATCAATTAAAATAAGAAATTATGGTTGAATAATATTTCTATCAGAAGAGGAAAAAAAACCTGATAAACAGAACAAATTTTAGAAAATATATCAAACTCAGTTATGCAAACATAATCCATTACAAATATAGTAATTGTTATTAAAAGAAATGACTTTATTCACAATGTTCAGAGTGGGAATGGTGAGAAAAAAAACATTCAGAAAAATCCAATATGGCTGTAAAATTTGAAGAAAATCAATCTCTATTGAGATTTCGAAACGAAAACAAGATTAATTTCAAGAATGCCTGTGGGAGAAGTCCAAACTTGATTGATTGGTACAGAGAAAATGAAATACTTAGCACTTAAGTTATGCCTCTATTTTTTAAAATATTAAATTATAATCAGGTGATATTGTTAACACATTTTATGTACAAAAGAGCAGAAAATGTACAATGATGAAAACTAGCCTGCCATTCATTATTAAAGAATATATAATTGTAGTAGTAAAAATACAGCATCAGAAATTGATAAAACAATCTATTACCAGGAGCAGTTAATAAGCTTTAATCTGATAATCATTATAAAAGTGACTACATTCTCAGCCAATAACCATCAAGTTTGGACAGCACAGAACAATTAGATTTCTTGCATTTTTATTTTAACCTTCACACATTTATAGCTTTTTTTTTTTTTAAATGAGAAAAGATGAAATGTACAAAGAGCAACAGAAATATATAAAAGAAAACAAGCAAAAAGGTTAAATACAGGGTTTATTAAAAAGCTAACTTTTTTTAGGCAACTCAAGTCAAGCATCAAAAGAAATTCAGGTTTTGTTTAATATACTAATTCTAACAGATTGCATAAAAAAAATTGAATGAGTAAACCTATGTGAATATTACTGAACTGATTATGTGATGGTTTGAAAAAAAAAAGAAAAAGAAAATGGTGTCAGGTCAAGAATGGAACACAAAAGATTGAAGAGCTTATTTTGACCATTTTATTTGGTTTATATTTGAAAAAAAAAAAAAAAAAAAAAAAAAAAAAAAAAAAAAAAAAAAAAAATGGTAGTATGTTGATTTTATTTAAATTTGTGATTTGTTTTGTCTTTCAATATTTTTTATATTTGTAGTTTTACATTGCTGTTACATCAGAAAAAAGTTAAGCTGTATACTGAAGTTAGAATGAGCTGAAGAAAGCCTGAAATTCTGTCTTGTATCTGAATCATTGTTACACATACACCTAAGATTAAAACTATAAGAAAAATCAATATGTAAGTATGTGAATTGAATAGAAAACATCTCCTTTATTCCAGATAGTAATTGAAATATGTCTTTTTCATACAAACCTACCACTAACAACAACAAACTCCAAATTATTAGAAAGCAAATAATAAAATAATGAATATACAGATATCAATGGGCACTTGAAAATAATGTCCTATATAATTGCGATTAAAACTGACATATTAGAAAAAGGAAATAACAAAAATATTTACATTGATAAAGTGGTAATATTGAAAAGCTAATAAATTAAGACAGATAAAAACAGCTTTACCAGTTTGTTATTCCTCTCCCATCAGAGCTCAATCAAGGACAAAAAATGTGCAGTGACTAAAATAAATACCACCAGAGACTGGATGTTATATAATAAACATATAGATAACTTTATTTTTAATTTGGTTAAGCTGTTTTTCTTTTATTTGTTTTTCAATATTACCACTTTAATAATGCAAGCTTTTTTTTTGTTGTTCTTCCCTATTGTTTTAATATGTCCATTATGATTGCAATTATTAAGTTCTATATTCCTTCTAAAATATTTAAATATTACTTGTTGCATATATATTAGTAATAATTGAAATGTTAATCATCAAGTCAAAGTTAATAAGCTTGAATTATGCTGTGGAGAGTTTAATCATCTATATACACCCAGACTCTGAATGAAAGGGTGATACGCAATCTCCTGCTTATTGAAACATGTTTAGCAAATTAGTCTTAAAGACCATTATAACTGAATAACCACCTTGTTTAGTTCAAGCAAGAAAAAATAAAACATTGCATTGTTTTACTACTGTGAAAACTTGTAAATTGGAAAATTGAAAAAAATGCCCATTTTTTTGGACTTTAAATAAAGTTTCTGCATTTAAAAAAATATATTATTTTTCAATTTTCTTTTCAATTTCCATTCAATATTTCTGGAAAAAATTGGAATGTATGTCATATCCTTAAAAGCATTGGAATTATTTCCAATTATTTATCTATTTTACAATTTATGAAAATTAACAATTATATGTCCTATTAAACCTAGGCCTGTGGTAAGATAAAAAAAAAAAAAAAACAAAAACAAAAAAAAAAAAAATTGGTTTATTTATTTATGGAATTTTTCGCAAAAATTATGCTATTGTTTTTTTCTTTTCTGAAAACTCAGTATGAACCAAAAGTGCTGCCTGGGGTGGACCCCCCCCCTCACTACAGCACTGCACTCAAAGTTATTTTTAACCATTGATCTGAGTTTTTGATTTGTTTAGTAGCATATCAACCTCTATGGGCTATTTAATAACGGAATTTAAATATTTTTAACAGTTTTATGGCTTCAACTACAGATAAAATGTATTTATTTTTTAATAAAATTTATTGTTGGTAATTTTTTTTTTTTTATATAATAATTTATTGCTGGTATTTTTTATACTTTCATAGTATTTTGTTTTTGTTTGGGGGGGGGGGTCACTATTTGCCCATAGCTGGGACCCTAAGAGATGCTACCATCACAGGTCAAAGTGAACTGGAGAACAGCAATTAAGAGGTGGTACCACACTCCTCAAAATCTCCAATCTCCTGATCAGAGGCCTTGCTACCAGCTGTAGTTTATTGTATTGAAGTGAGAAAGTGTTTGTATCATAGTTAACAGAATGCATCAGTGTTGTGGTTAATGCATTCAAAATGCATTGAAAGATATATTCAAAAGTGAAATGAGAAAGGAAGATGTTTCTGTCAAACTAGAGAGAATCTATCCCTCAATTTTCAAACAGGGTAGGAATTAACTAGTTGACTGACTGAGAGAGAAACCTAGAATCAGAAGGTATCCTTCCACAAGTGAATGGCCCACGTTCAAAGAAACCAAGGACAAGTCATTAATAAATGTAGCTGGTTCTATAAAGTGTCTGTAATTAATTCATGCAAAAATAATTGGATAAATCCTCTTTTCTTCCTTTCAGCTATGGGTAAATAACAGGATAGACTGGGTTCTATAGCCTTGGATGGCAACTGGTCTACTGCAGAAAGAAATGGCAACCTACTGCAGGAAAAAATCTGCCTCGTCAGTCATGTATCAGAAGATACATGATCACCTAAGCGTGTATCACGCATGACACTGACTGACTGATATTAATTTTATAGTATCAGTCTTATTCTGTCAATAACATTTATCTCAATTCCTGACCACTGACTATCCCTTTTAGCTCCATTTGCAATGCTCAATAAACAGAGTGCTGAAACTTATTTAAGCATTCTAAGGTGAAATTTCTAAAATTTGGCATTTACTGTTTTTTTCCTTTTTGTTGTAAAAAGAAAAATATTTAGCTTGTTAGTGCAGAATATGTCTAAAGCTAAGCAAGAATGGTGGAGTAGTGGTAAAATTATTAATAAGAAAAGCCCAAACCCTGCCTATATATATCAGGTTCATTTGCTCTCTCACAATATATGTAATCCTGAGTGAAAGTTTTGATGTTTAATACCCATACTATCACAGGTTATAGAAAAATTAGTTGAAAAACAATAGATATTTAGTTGAAAGTAATGCAATTGGAAACCAAAAGCTTTATGACACTGAATGGTTAATGATGTCAAGATGTTGATATTTAAGATGTTTGCATTATGACTGACATGTTTATTAGTGTGAATGTCAAAAGAACATATGTATCTTAGTTATTAAATCTCATTTCTTTGGTTGAATAAATTCCTGTTCAGCTGTTTCTTTTTAATCATGATGGCTTCAAGAATTAGGCATCTTTTTGAACAATCAACATAATACGGGGTGCAGTGGAAATACCTCCCACATAACAGTAAGACATTAGTGGCAATTGTGTCTTCATTGAGCTAATATCTTACTATTATGTGGGAGGTATTTCTGTTGCACCCCCTAGTCAAATTGATATATAATTTTCCCTGCAATAAATGAAAGCTCATTTTCAAAAGAAATACATAATTTTTCATTGATTTTAAAAATTACATTATATTGATTTTCATTTATTCTTTTAATAAACACTTGGCCAAAATTCTAGTGCCAAAAACTTATTTTTTTGGCTTTGTCAGTCATTATTCCAAGATGTGCATGTAACAAAGAGAGAGAGAGAGAGAGAAAAGCAACACAAGAAAACCTAGAAGACAATTGGAAAACTTTAATGGATACAGACTGTCCTTTTCAGTTTGTACAGATTTTATATATACAAACAAGCACTGAAAATTTTTTCGACCAGACCAAAAAGAAATTATTCTTATGCTTGGTCATACACTGGGAATTAGTTAAAAATGTACATGTGTCTGTGAAAGTTCAACAGGGCCCACTTCCTAAAATCTAACCAAACACCAGGACTCTTTTTTGAATTTCTTGAACAAACTGAAAAACATTTCAGAACTCAAACCCCACCCTACGTGTGTGTGTGTGTGTGTGTGTGTGTATGAGATGTATGCAAAAGTTACCTGCTTTTTTTTTTTTTTAACTGCAGATTCAACTCTAGTTTTGCTTACACCTAATATATATATATATATATATATATATATATATATATATATATGTGTGTGTGTGTGTCTGTATTATAAAGGTTGCCAGCATTATAATACAAATTATCTTTTAGAATTTGATCAGATAAAGTATTTTAAAGGCTCACCAGCTGTAGGAGATAACAATTTTCCACTTTTGTTTTAAGAATTTATTTTTTAATGTTTATTCTGTAAAACTGTAAATATCCATGTTATTTTTATTTTTTCTAAGAAAAAGGGAAATATACATAAAGTTTATATAAACATAGCTTTTAAGCTGCAAGAGAAATGGTAATTTATGCGATCCTGCAACAGCGCTAGCAGACAAGTTGGTTATCAGCAGCCACAGTAGAAAAGACAGAGCAGAGCAGGAAGAGAGAAGTGAAGCTACACTACACCTGCCATTTATGCAATGAAAGAAATGCAAGTGGGCAAACAAAGACTATATATATATATATATATATATATATAATGAATGAATGAATGAATGAATGAATGAATTAATAAAAAAATAAAAACAAAAATAAAAAAAGAAACAGGTTCAACAAATTATATATAGATATGGCTTTATCCAAATGTTTGGAGAATTTCTTTGACAATGTGAAATGTAGTACAGAATTTTTGCAGCTACTGTCTGTGAGTAGTACCAAAACAACTAGTTTCCACTATTTTCTTTAAAGAAAGTAGAAAATAGTGGAAGCTCAGTGTTGGATAAATAAATTTTTACCTTAGTCAAAACTTAGAACTTTTAACTACACCTACACACATATAAAATATAAGTACATCAATAAGTCATCAGCTTAATGATAAAAAAAGCATTTGTTTTATATAACAAATATCAATTTTTGAACATAATCTTCTTCCTTATCAGTACACAGTTAATGATTTCCTGAAGAGTTCTCAGCCTAACCAAAAGACAGAGATGCAAGCATAAAACACATGCTTTTCTATATATTCAGCCTGCATCTCAACAAACTTAGAACGTTTCCTAAAGTTTCTCTAACTCTTCCTAAAGAAATTCTAATTTGTATGATTAATGAAATATTGACTTTGCTAAGTGGATTGAACTGAGAACTTTTGTAAACCTAATCGTAATTCAGAATGTAAATTAATCACAAAGATTGAACCATAAATATTCCAAGTTAAGATTCAGCTTGTAACTACTTACCAGGCCGTTTACTTATTCATCCTCCCTCTTTGAGAGGGTGTGTGTGTGTGTGTGTGTGTATATATATTTTAAATGTTATTTTACATCTGGCATTGTTGAGAATTTACAAAGTCTGAGCCAAGATTATAATGACATACAGTTCCCTTATATTAATCTAATCCTTCCATTATGACAGAAGTTTTTTTTCATCATTTCCTGTGAAAATGTGTATAGCAGTGTGTGTGCATGTGTCGTATAATCTCACAGGCTGTTTTTTTTTTTTTTTTAAGATAAAACGATAACACATCCAGTTTTAATGTAATCATAATAACTGTTTTTTTTACAATAGCTATTGAATATAAACCTAATAGTTTTTAAGCAAGCCAACATTTGATTAAAACGCTGACAAATAGTTACCATCAATGATTTGCAAACAAAAACATTGTGGATGAAAAAAAAAGTCCTTCCATACAATTAATTTTAAAAATAACACGTTTCTAATTCTCTCAGAATATCATTAATGAACTTGACATACATTTATACCAACTGAGTTTCACTTTGTATTCAATTTTGCTCGGAGAGAATTCCAAGGGAAATAACTTTCATCCTTTATAAACTATGATAAAAAAATCTTCAATATGGAATATTCATATCATTTTTTCTATTAAGAACATGCAACAAATAAATGAGTTGCTCTAATTTTACTAAGGACAAAAATTGTCTGTGATAAAATGGAATACTTTGTTTCATTAGTGAACAGACCCATTTTAAAAGTTCCTTTGTGCTTTTAAAAACATCACTTAAATTTTTAGTCTCTTTAAATATTTTCACATGTGAAAAAAAATTATTTTTATTAGTCCTTTTAATTTTTGATAAAGCCATACATTTCATTAATTATGATTTCAATAAATAGTTTTACAAAGAGAAACAACTGTTAACCTGTGAAAGCTGTCTAGAGAAATTTTCAATGCCACCAGCAATTTCACAAAATGATCCTAAGTTTTCTTAGATGAAACTCATAGATCTTTTGTTGCAGAGAGGCTTTCTTTGTTTTCAAGCTGAGATCTACTAACTTTCAAGATCTATATTTCCTCTGGAAGCCAGATTACCAGCACTTGATATGCTGCTGGTAGAGCTACGTGAGCTTCTAGCTAACAGAAAATTAAATCTAACCATATAGAGTTACTCTTTATTTTAGCAACTGAGATGAATCAAGTAATGAATTAAGAGAAATACTGGATAAAAGATTTAATGGTTGATAATGTTGTACCTAATAAAAAAACAACATTAATTTTCAAATTTTCAAGTGAGGCTCAGGCAGAAAAATAAGTCTCATAATGGTTGTTACATTTAACATGAGAACGTAACAACTATTATGGGATAGATGTAGTAGTAAATAAGTTAATCAAAAGTTTAACCCCACTTTAGCACAAACAATATTTTTCTTTATATCAATGTTAGATTTTTAATAAGCACTACTTTTAAAATCAAACGTAATGTTCAACACAAAGTTTTTTGTTTTCTTTTTTTTTAGAAGTGGGACAAAAATATGTCCTACAGTATTATGTAGCAAATAAGCAAGATTATCTTACAAAAATTAACAATATTATTAACAGATATTTTTGAGACACACACACACACACACACACACACACACATACATATGCAGCATAAAAAATAAAAAAAGAAAAGGTGGCCAGGGAAGTTTGGTTTAAGACAAAAGATAAATTTCAATATCATTGATCCATGTGAAAGTCATTCAAGAATAAAACTAAGTGAAATGGAAATTGTCAGTTAAAAAAAAAAAAGAAAAAAAAAAAGAATGCATTTCAAATAACAAAAAAGACATACCTTCTTCATCACTTGGTAAAGACCCTACTTCATCTTCATCATTTCCATCTATATTGTCCCTTAAAAAAAAGAAAAACAAAAAGAAAAAGATTTTAAAATGTTCATTTGATGAAATATACACTAGAGTCATTATGAAAACAAATAAAAATTAAGCAAAATATAAAATATGCCCAAAAAATCCACTAAAAGTCTCAACAAGATAAAAAGTCTCAACTAAGATGAAAGAAAAAAAGATTAGAGAGATCTTTTGCAAGAAATGCTAATCCTAAAAGAAACTGATGAAATATTTTAGATACAATGTGCATCAGCAACTTCTATAAATATACTTTTAATTTTCCAGGTTTGATATTTCAGTTGTTCATATTTTCTTTACGAGATGAGAAAATTTATTCCTGTCATTGGTAAATATGATTTTGACAGAACCCAATAAACATTCCAGGATTTAAAAAAAAAGAATTACCATGGATATACTTTAATATTTTTTGCAAGTTTTGGATCTTCTTACTTGTAAATTGGATAATGGCACAAAACAAGCTTGTGTGAGTTACTTTTGGAATGAAAAGCTATTCTGAAATGAACAAGAGCACTTATCCACACTAAACCAAAGATATATTTCATATACATTCTTTTAGTTGTTTTATATAGGTTAATTTCAAATTGAAACATTCCAAAACCATATAAATGCACATCATCAGAGATCACAAGATGATAGACAATGGGAAAATAAACACTCTTAGAAATGGAACCAATTTGCCTCTATTCTTGTTACCACCTGTAGCAAATCACTGAAACTATTTGGACACATAAGATCAAGTACAATGTTGGCTAAATTGTTACTTGAGGGTATGTTGCCTGGTAAAAAAAAATAGCAGAAGACCAAAATAGAGGTGGAGGGGTAACATAATTCCAAGGCCAACAACTAATGGGACTGAATAAGCTTGATCAAGACTAATAAATAATGTGAAGTCAGTTTAGTTAGTTTGCAATCTGTCAAAGGTAATAAAACAATATTTTGAAGAAGCTGAAGTATTTCATCAATATGTTATCATACAAAACTATTCTGGTCTTGAGCAGTTAAGGTTCAAGAAAACTTGAATTTTCTTAAAAATTCAAATCCTACCCTTAAAAATAAAAGTTTAAGAAATAAAATTTGAGTTTAAGTTTTAAATATATAATAGCTAAAAATATAATTAATACCATTGCTGTAAATTCTACAGAGGCTGAAAGAGGGTTTTCTGTAATGAGCATAATTTATTCTTACAAAAGAAATCATCTTGAAGTTAAAAATGTGGCAAATTTTCTAGTCATAAATTTGATGGTTCTTCCATTGTATCTTTGTGACTGCAGCAATTCAGTTTGAATGTGGCTAAGAAACCATAACACATCTGATGACACTAGATTAAAAAAGCATCATACTTCTGAACAGAAATATGAAAAGAACAGAATTTCAGTCTGGAAATATCTTAATAAATAAATGTTTACTATTAAACTATAAAAATGGTTTAATTCTTTTTTATAGAATAAAGGGATTTGTTTCCATTCTCAGATTGAAGAAAAAAATAAGCAGAATAGGTTTCTAAAGATTACTTGCCTTTATAGAACCAGTTCTTGGAAATTTGGGATGCCATTATTGGATAAAGCACTTTGGCTAAAACAATTCTAACAAAAATAAACAATACTGTTTACAAAAATAAGAATCAATAACGTTTATAAATTTGAAAATGAGAAAATGTTTACCTGCTGTCAACAATCCATTTCTCATATACTTCACCACCATCATTGACGAAGATATCTTCTTGATGTATGATGATGGTTTTAATGAGATCATTAACATTACTTTGATAGCTCACTTGGTCCCTGTCAGGGGGGATCGGCAGCAATGTTGGTCCAAAGCAGATAGCAAGATTATATGGGTCCATCATATTCTCATCGCTGTACTCTGACAAACTTAAAAAAAAAAAAAAAAAAAAAGGTTTTCAATTCATGCCAATTAATAATGGTCAAGTAACAATGAGATTTTGTAATAAGTCACAATAAAAGGCAACCCAAGTCAAAAATGATTAATTACAATAGATAAGAGTTTCTATAAGAAGTTTGAATACTCTTATATCTTATACGATAAATGTAATAAAAACCAACAGAAATACTCATCAGGAATTATTAATGCTTGACAATGCTTCATCTATTAATATTATGTCTCATAAGAAAAAAATAAAATGTTTGGAAAAGAACTATATGGCTAAATTTAGAGGATTTCTTTTGGTTAGTTTTTGTAGCCTAATTTGTAAGGTGCTGTAAGATTCTCAAAAATGGGTGCAAATTCAAAATTTCCCAAATTTTCAGTGTTTTCAATCTGTATTGTTTGTTAATCATCATAAAATGATGAAACGAGATAGAAATTGTAATAAAAAGCAACTGAAATTAAGTTGAAGGATACCCTAATCAAAATGAATTGATAATGCTTCATCTAAGAAATTCAACGTTTATAACACCTAATCAGTCAATGTAAAAACAGTTTAAGAGTTGTAACAAGCAAAATAAATAAAATGAAAGCAATAATCAAATATTAATATTAAATGACAATGTTTCATCAAATAACTTTGAATAGTGAGGTTCTTTACTTTCTGGTAAAATGGTTTTGAAAGATGTGCCAAATGTCTGGCAAGGTGCAGGAAATTAATCAATGTATTCAAATAACCAGAACTGGCAATATTTAACTGAGCTGCTCAAAAAAAAAAAAAAAAAAAAAAAAAAACAGGAGAATGCTTCACGGAATAATTAACATTCATTAGACTTTTCTCTCTTCCCCACATTTGTCAGAATAAAAGAATATTGATTTTAATAAATTTAGAGGGGGTGGGTCCTGTTCATGATATAAATACAATGTCAAATTGATCCCTGACTTTTTAAATAGTTAACTGTACTTTGTTTTTATTTACAAATGCCAATAATTGCACACTGCTGATGTTGTCCTTTATTAAGCAAATATATCAAAACTTTTATTCATTCTATTGAGACAATACACTGATATTGCAAATTGCGGCAATAAGAGAAAGAATGTGTGGTGAAATGATAATCAGTTTTGTATTTTAGAAAAGGTTGCATTTATACTGGAAAAGAACAGGCAAGGCTACAACACATCATTGTTTAGTAATTTTAGTATTAATCCTATAGAGTTTTATAATTTTCTTTCTTTTTTATAAATTGCTTGCAGATGCATTTTATGATAGATGTGCCAGGTTTGTTGAAAACTTTACCAATAACCAATAAAAATGACCATATATAAACATAGACAAAATATTTTATACTTTGCAAAAATCTGATACCCCTTAGTTGCTGTATAAAGATAGTCTAGTCAGTCTTTTCATGTGTGACTACTATGATGTTTCTTACTGCATATGGATTAAACCTAATGTTGGATGGATTGCTTATCACTATTTCCTTTAAGCACTTTACAGTATAGAAATAAAAAAAAGTTCCTTCTATCTCTCATCTATCGGTGTTAATTAACCATTTGCTTTCCTAATGTCTCTCCATCATTCATACACGTGATCTGACACCAGAAAAAGATAGTACCAGTACTTGGAGGATTTATTGCTTGTTATGAAATATACAATATGTGTACTTACTGATTGAGGAACGCAAAGAGATATCTCATGACAATAAAGATGGAACGTGGTAAGGTGGTTATTAACTCCTTTATTTTGTCAATTCGGGTTTGGGCCTCGTCGACTCCTAAAAAGAGAAATAAATTATTAAGAAAAGCAAAATATAACCCCCCCCAAATATAATAAAAGGGCTGAACTCACTGACTTTATCAAATAAGGAAACTAGCTAGTTGAATCTTATATTACAAATTCAATAACCATGTCTTATCCACAATTTTATTGTCTATTTTGTTTCACATCTATTACAGCTTTTTCCAAACTCATTTGTTTCTTGGAATTAATCTACCCATAATTTACAGAATGTTTACTTTTTTTATATTGTTAATAAATAATTCATTTTTTTGTTATCTTGTCCAGGCTAAAAGAGGTTCTGAACTATTACATCTGTAATTTATAGCCTATGTCAAAATGAAGAATTGGAAAACAAAATCAGTATATGTCAAATGAAAATTTAACCTAAAACATAGTTATTAAATCTTTTTATGAAAGTGTAGGATTTTGAAGTCAAGAGTTTGAAATCTAAAAGAATTAAGAAAAAAAAAAAGAAAAAGTCAAAGGATTAAAATTCACCAGCAAATATTTTTAAGAGAGAAATTAAAAAATACTCACTGGTGCAATTGATTAACTCGTCAAATAAATGCAGAGGAAAAAGGGGCTCACGTAGTTCCCTAAAATAGAGTTTGAGCACCCCTGCCACAGAGTTGATGTCACTGGCATCCACCATGTCAATTAAGGGGTCTTCACCTATAAATCAAACCGCAATAATAGCAATGATAAAAATGTGTGTGTGTGTGTGTGTATATATATATATAACACAGCTGGTAATTAACAATGTTTTTCCTACCTACCTAAACGACCACTAGGTTAGACTATTTCTTTCTAAAGTAACTAATAGTGATACTGAACACACAGATAACATTACCATCTTCTACAAAAGCCAAATACATGTCAACTATAAGCAAGACAAATTTTCTCTTAGAAATATCGTAAAGAAATACACAACCCAGTTGACCTGAACAAGAAAAGTAGATTAAAATTATCTATCACAAAAAAAGAAAAAAAAAAAAAAGAAGTAAAACAGCTAATCTTATTCTCAAAAATAACGACACACCTGCAAAATCAAAACTACAAAGAACCAACATTATTTACGAGTTCAAATGCTCAAGGAACTGTTTCTGATCAAACCAAACTCATAATTATATTGGTCATACTACTACATGCCTATCTCGATGACTTATATTACACCTAACTGACCATAGATCAATTAGGACTCATTCAAACACACATAAAAATCTACTAAACTCCATCTGAAACATACTAGTTGAAAATACAAGTAAAATAGCTTCATCCACATGTAAAAATAGATTAAAAATAATAGAAGTCCTAATAATAAAAAGGAAAAACCAACACTCAGTAACATCAACTACAAAGCTTAATTGCAATACCTTGTCAGTCATCTTTAATGAAACATATATAAAAGAGGGATTGCTGTCTATATATGGTCTTTTGTGATTTTTGTAAATAAGTGGTTGTTTTGTTGATGACTTTTATAATTACTTCATTATTAAAATAAAGCCATTTTATGCCCTGAAAGTGGTAAGTATCTTAGGATTTAGATCACAGCTCTGGAGTAAAGCGATTTAAGCAATGTATAAAGGAAGGTAAGCAATGCTGACATTTTTAAACAGTATATCTTGAAACACAAATATAATATAACATTTTTTTTTTTTAAATAAAAGATTACCAGAATGTTTAAATCTTTCAAACTACTTTATAACAATTTCACTAGTAGCATTTTATAGCCAATGCAAATCTCTCAAAGAAATGACTACATTTTTTTTATTTGGTGCAAAACTAAAGATCTTGGCACACCCAATGCAGGGTATTATTATTTGTGTTTGTATATGTGAACTCATTCACTTTTGGAGACAATTGATTAGAACATTATGTTGAAATTCAATTTAATGTATTTAAAAATAGCTTTTAAAAATGGAATAATTTTCATCATGATGAAAAAAAAGAAGAAAAAGAAACAGCTAATTAAATTTTTTATTAGAAAATCTTACTGCAAAGAACTATTTCCTTTCGAATGACAGTAATTTTAAAGTTAATGTAAATCTGACAAAATCTTTTCAAACAATATGTGGAGCACTACATTAAACTTGACCTGTGCCAAATTTGCCATTGTAGCAAGGCAAATAAACACTGTCATATCTAAATTAAGATTTTAAATATGAAAGGTAATTTAAAATAGCAACAATGTGTTCATCTTGTCTATTTTTTGTACATCTGCATGTTGAGAGCAATTCTTCAAACTGAAAAAAAAAAAACAAAAAAAAACTGGTGTTATATAGCTCTCCCAGTCACAGACCCATGCTGACTATTGGCTAATACCTACCCAGTATTGTTCATATGCAAATAGTCAGCGCCACCTACTCTAAGTAGAAGGTCTTCTCTCAACAGCCCATTGTGGAAAGGGACGCAACTGGTGGTTACAGCACCACATACAACCAACTCAGAGTTTTTTTATTGGGCTGACCTGATTCTCTGTTACAAGCAAGTTACAAAGCACTTATATCAATTAACTACTTTAATTATAATGATTACTTTGTTACTTATATAAATGTAAAAACAGTCTATAGGTGACTATAAAATAAGTGGCTATAAAAAGGCAATGTTGATTATTTATGGCTAATTTGTTTAAATAATGCACTGACTATTGTTTGCATCACGTGGTAATAATTCTAAATAAAATGATACACTACAATAATCATTTTAAGTTCTCCGAATATTGGTGATACTTAAAATTGTTCACTTTGAACTAAAGTCCTTACAAATTTTCTAACCTAATGAAAAACACTGATTTACAAAAGTATTAACAACTAAAAAAATAAAATGTAGTTGAAATAAAAATCACTTAATGATAGTTAAAATGTAAAGAAATGAGGAGTGGATGGTTGTTTTAATCAGGAGTCATTCTTGGAATTTTAATATTCTAAATGTGCATAACTGGTTATCAATTGATTAAATTATTAGGATATATATATATATATATATATATATATATTTGAAACTTACAATAATTGCCCAATGTCATTTCATATATTTACTAGCATTTTCATCTTTGGTTTGCAGATAAAGAAATTGATTTCCAAATTCTACTAATCATTCAGTCGACTACTTTGATGTCGGCTTTCAGCTGAAGAATTTCTTAACATTCTTATTAAATGATTTCAACCAAAGAACTTATTGAAAATCTGGATACAAGCATTTAAATCTAAATATACATAAATCCAAATATTTTTGAAAAGAAATTAAATTCATTTTTTTTCAGTTGAAAACTATATTTTTTTCTATTCTAAGCAGAGTAAATTCAAATGAAAATTTACCTTTTTCAAAACAACTTTTAAATTCATTTATTTCAACTTGCGATCCGGATACCCTGAATATACCCTGATGATGCATCCCTGCAAGAAAAAAAAAATTACTTTATTAAAAACATTTAATTTATTGTTTACATGTAAATCAATCCTCAAGCGACAGTCTGTTTCATACTTTATGCAATTTACATATGCTCTATCACTGATATTGAACACTTTAACCCATAAACATAGAATAACTTAAAACTAACTAACTAACTATATATATATATATATATATATATATATATTACACACACACACACAGACAGACAGACAGAGGGTGTAATGGATAAATTGGCAAAAATGAAAATAACATTGATATTGCATATATATTTACCAAAATGGCACAAAATTATCTTGGAATACTATAGAGTAAATTTATTCAATAAAATTGCTATTGGCTTTAACCATGGCCACCAGACGACTTCAGAATCTCCTGCAACTGTTCTGGACAGGCTCCTTGTTTAAGTTGGAGAATGCTGCCATAATCCTTGCCTTCATCTTTGGTGTTACAAGAAGCTTTATTTATCTCTCACTCAACTGTGCTCCACACATTATAATCAAAGGGTTTTGCAGTCTGGGGAGTTAGGTGGCCAGATGTAAGGAGTGATATAGTCAAACAAATTGTCTGACAGCCATGTCTGGGTTCTTCTGCTTGTGTTGCATGGTGGAGAATCCTATTGCCAGGCATAGGATTTTCTAGCAGCCATCCTCTTTACCCAAGGCAGCACTACCTCTTCAAGGCATTTGATGTAGGCTACCATGTTGAGTGAGGCCCTCACCAACAAATTTGGGAGTACTTTTCTTATCAGAATGAGTTTTCAAAGCTGCTGAGCTATTGTAAGACTAGACTCATCCACCTCTTTCCAAATCCTATGCACTGACTGTCCTCAGATTGATAACCAATGAAATGTTTGTATTGGAGCTTTTGTTGCAAATGCAAAGCAGTACAAATTTCTGGTGGAGTGAATTGTGTCATGGTGTTCTTTTTCTCACAGACAGTGCCCAACTAACCCTACATCAACAAAAACAAACAACACACATGTGTGAAATTAAAAATATAAAATAGCAACAATTTATCCATTGCACCCTGCCTGTATGTATGTGTTTATATATAAAATATAATCTTAAGGTATAATATTATATGTTACTAATAGTAAAATCATATATATATATATATATATATGACAGAAAAGTAAAAATTAAATAAAAAGCTTAATTGCAGTACCCTGCCTGTCATCTTTAATGAAACATGTATAAAAGAGGGATTGCTGCCTAAATACACAATAGGGAGAGAAAAATTTTCACAGAAAAGAATTTTACTATTAGGAACATATAAATTATTTTAAGTTTAACTTTTTATGTAACCTGTAATATTATTGGTTGGATTTAGTAAATATTTTATTGAAATTTTCATGCACTCGGATATGCAGATGCTGAAAATACTAAAAGCGCGTGCATACACACACACACACACACACACACACACACACACACACACACACATTAGCTTAAAAGCTGCCCTATTGGGCAGCATTTAAGCTAGCTCCTGCAGAGGGCTCTTGATTAGGCCTTCATCACAATAAGTAGTGATGGGCAACAATAAATTACAGAAGAACTCAAAATTGATTAATGCATTTAAGTATTGCATTTATATTTTAGCTTACCTTTTAAAAGTTCAATGATAATTCTTATGTATATAGGTCCTTACTTTCTGCACAAACAATTATTTTTATTTCATGGGTGACTTTCACTGGATTTCACAATTAATATTGATTATTCCCAAATTTATTTTCAAATTATAAAAATTGTTATTGTACAAAAAAAATCCCCAAAAGAATCATCAAAAACAATTGCAGTAATGAAAACTTGGGAATCCAAAGTTTCAGGATTTCGGTTCCATATCTGGCCCAGAATGTTTTTAATTTGCTCACAGAGTTGGCATGATTCCAAAATAACATATGTTAGGCTATGGTATCTAGGAGTAAATTTGAAAGCACAGACAATTTTATTTTGAAACAGTGTAATTTGATAACAGTAATTTTTTTTTTTTATTTGAACATGAGCTATTATTGAAAGTTAGAGAATTGTGTCCCTTTAATTGTTTTAATCAGTAGGAGATGGCAGAATCCAAAAACAATTGCAGTAATGAAAACTTGGGAATCCAAAATTTCAGGATTGCAGAACTTGATTCAGCCCAGAATGTTTTTAATTTGCACACGGAGTTAGCCTAAGTCCAAAATGGTATGATAGGTTAGGCTACAACCTGTAGGAGTATATTTCAACCCAGTATATATAGGAAAGGTTTGGGCTTTTCTTATTACTACCAACTGAACGTACCAACACTATCACTTTTATATTTGCTTTAGTAATTTTAGACACTAAAACTAAATACTTCTTACAGTTGATGGGAAGTAGATGTTAGAATAATTTTATCAAATCACAATTTTCTTAGCTAAAGTTTCAGTACACAATTGAGATTTAGGCAAAAGGGGATTGTTAGTGAACAGGAATCTCACTGACAGAATTATACACACCAGGTTTATGACTTTTTGTAAAATAATTGATTTCCTAGACCATAATTTGATGAACTTTTGTTTAAGAATAATGAAGAAAGGTTTAATTCAGTTTATTTTTAAATAAATGTCACCCCCAACACAAATGTCTAAAATCGTATATAAGTATAGTAGTATTTTGATTTTCTGGAGTCTTCTAGAACTTGTTTTTTGTTTATTTGTAAGTTTGAGCATTATGCTATAGCTATAAACTATTAAATGCATTAAAAATATATAATTACTAGCCAATTACATCATTAGCAAATTGAAAAATAAAGCTTCTGAAATATTTTGACTTTTTATCCTTATTGCATATATGGTAAAATTCAATTTTCAGTTTAGGGGTGAACTTTTTGAAGAACTAAAATGAATTAATGCATTTTTTGTTATTTTTGAACAAAAGTTCATCAATTTATGACACAGGAACATAGGGGTTATAAAAAAGTCATAACCCTAATACACAAACATTTCATACATGATAATGATATACGACATGAAGATTGTCTTCAAGCATGAAAGATTGCTGCTTGTGTGTGTGTGTGTGTGTTTGTATATATATATATATATATATATATATATATATATATATATATATTTTCTTGTGTGAGAACTATGATTAAAAGCTCTTTAGATATTTCAAGCATAATTCAGTGGGTTTTGTTTCTTACTGAAAAGTTATATAGATTACTGTCATTTGTAGGTGAATATAAACTTAGGTTTTCCTACCCTCTTGAACCTCATAAGCAAACAACAAACCTGTTTTGATCACTCACCGTGTAAATTTATGACACGAATGCAACTTCGAATGATGAGTGGAATTTCTTGTCCTGTATTCTGTTGATAAAAAAATAAAAGTCAACATTATTAAGATAAATATTAAAAACATACACAAAAATTCCCCAAAAGTCAGCAATTGTTTCACACACCAGAAATTAATATTAAATACTTTAATAATAACGATAATATCATAAAAGAATATCCTGTTTGGGACAAAATTTTGCACAAATGAACAGACTTGAATGATGACCCTTAAGTTGATGTGAATTTCATGTGATTTAGATTAACAGATTATCCTGTTAAAGAGATATGTAACTGATTAAAAACTGCTTCTAGCTATTTTAATTGGTATTAACTGACATTTAATTCAATCTGATAATGTGTATAAAATGACCAAAAGGAACACCAAATTCTTATCCTATTTTACCAGTCAAAGATGGATAGATTTATATTTCAATAATATTTCCAATAAACTATTTTGCTAAATTTTTTCCTGAAAATTATTTCCAGGTACAATGATTGTGAATGCTTTTATGGACCATTGTTAACAATATTAAAGGTTGTAGTTTGAAATGTGTTTTTTTTTTCTTCTTTTAAATCACTTATGCCAAAGGTTCTTTTTCTTTTTTTCTTAGAAAGCATCCCGTTCTAAAACACACTCACATTCCTATTCTTTCTCACTGTTTCTTTCCCTCTTGGTAACTCCTTGAATCCTTGATCATAATTATAAAAAATTGGAAAATTAAAGCAAAATGCTTTCTGAAGTATAAATAGATATAAATAGTTAATTCTTTATAAAATATTAAAATAATAAAAATAAAATAATTGCATTGTAGTTGGTTCACTACTTATCTTTAATAAGAGTCACTTACATCAATATATTCTTCCAAGCTGCCTCCAAATAACTTGGGTTGCCCTACTGGGGGTGTTCGTCCAATTCGTCGCTTACGGGGTTTCTGGGGTAATGTTGGGGGCCTGAAAATAAGATAAAAGTTTTTATAAAAACTCAAAAACTAACTTCTGCTGCCATTTTGAAGATCTTGGATTGGTCTTTTACTGTTATAAACAAAAAATAGAGAGAAAGAAAAAAGAAAGAAAGCAACCCAGCTTCTTTCTACATCGACTATACATTTGATCAACTAAAATATGGTTAAAAAAAATGTCTAGTAATCTAAGACCCTCTTGGAAGTTTCAACCCATTATAAAATGTAACAAAAAAATGAAAATCAAAACTAAAAATATAATTAAAATTATTTTGTATTAATATCAATGAGAAAAATAATTAAATTATATTTTAACCTTCAATTAAAATTAAATATTAATATGGGTTCAATTTTGACAATATAAAATGTTTTAAAAGTTAGTAATTATATTGAATACAAACTGATTGTCTCCCTTTACTATTATGCTTACTATTAGCAAGCCAGTCTACAACTGCATTCACTCGCTCTCTAGTAACCCTGATAGAGAAAAACAAAGAGCAAAACCTACAGTAGACAAAATTTAAAGCAGATAAACATGAATAATAACAGTAAGGTGTGTATGTGACAGGCAGCCATTGTGGAAAGGCTAACTCACTATAAATACATTGAAATACTGTCATCAAATAGAGGCATCAAATGATGCCTACGGACAAGCGATAAAACCTATCAAGGAATGAATCATAAACATCTCAGAAGTTTAGGTTATTGAAAAGCGGTAGTAGAATAAAAGAAATGTCCAAACTCACCGAGTCATGGTTCCAGAATTAGTTATAACTTCTCCAGTCGATTTCTGAATTGCATTGTGTTTGGATTGTAATCTTGCAAGTTGGTTACAACTCAATGTATATTCCTTAAATTTCTGCAACAGGATAAAAAAAAAAAACAAAAAAAAAACAAACAAACATTAGAAGGTCCAGCTCTGTGCATATAGATAAAAAAATTCAGAAAAGCAAATTTTCCTTCATTTGATAATGAGAACAAATTTTTTTTTTAATTCTTTAGTAACTTAAAAATTTAACATTTTTTATAAGTAAAAATTCATATTTCAAACTGCATTTTTTACTGATTTAATGTTACTAATCTACTTGTTATAATGGGCATTTGGTTGCAAAGAAAAGGAACAAATAAGGATTATGATTTCAACAATGAATATTGTTCAAAATTAAGAATATTTACATAACTGTGTGAAAAGTGGCAAAAATTGTTCATGTATGGTTCCTTAGTGGATGTTGGTAAGGAAAGCAATTAGGAGTTGACAGATTTCTTGGGTGGGTTGGTTGGTTGAGGTCAGAATTGGGATCAGGAGATAGGAGTGGATTAGTAAAGCCAAGTGTAGCATCATTGGGGATGTATGCCTTTCTTCAGGATTGAAATCAACACCAGTGAGGTGTTTGATGGTTTGGTGGTCATGTAATGAGGGCAAAATGTTGAAGCTGAACTGCCTGCCATTGGTAAGAAGTGCTATTTATAAACCTTTGGTTTAATAGATGCAGGCTTTCAGGGACATCTTTTTTTTTTTTTGGCAGTAATGTTCATGATTAGCTATTGCATTTATGGATTCTGTGCAGAAGATGACATTTTTATTTTGTGTTTTGCTTTCTTAGTGCTCCCATTCGACCAACATTTGTGGTGAAATGTATTTGTGAACCAAATAGAGATCTTTTTTAAATAGTATAATATACTGAAATTAATAAAATGTTTATCAGTGACTAGTATTTATTGTATGTGGGTTGGTTTAAATTAATTTCATAATCATATTTTGTTTTATCCCAAAGTTTTGGCTGTGGATCCACTATCTATTGTATTCTGGAATATTGAATCTTGCCCAAGGAGACATTTGTTTATTGAAGTCACACACATACAGATGAAGTCCAATGCCTGATCCTGCATATTCTTGTGATCATTTTCTCATGACCTCTGTGTTCAACTTGTCATACTTTAATAAATTTATTGAAATTAGCTGGTGCTCCTATCTCCTACTTAGGTGTGACTGCCACTATATGCTTGTGTTCCTATGCCCCTGGTACCATAAGTTCCTTTTTGTTTTAATTTCTGGGATGAAGCATTATCATTTCTTACAATCAGAGATTTTTGTTATCACAACCTTTTGGCCAGCCAGCCAGCCTTCATGTATCTTTTAATCTGGGGGACCTTTGGAGAATTTCAAACTGAACCCTTTATTTAATCTATGATTTGATTGTTGGGTTTAAAAGTATATCAACCTTCATTAGTTCATTTCATGCCTAATAAGATTTGATTGGGCATCATGTTTTGTGGTGTATTAAATTTAATTTGCCAATAACATTTTAGTATCATTTAATTGAAAATGATATCCTCTGTAAAGGAATTCATTTAAAGTTAATGATTTTGGTATGAAGTTCAGTTGAAGATTATTTTATTTTCTTCATTTACTTATTTGCCAATATTTGTTATTGTTTAAATTTTTGAATACATCTTGGTTTCCTTAAGAAATTTAATTATTTTATTTGCATCAATCGTGTTGCAGAGTTTGTTCATATTGTTTGCCTGATAATACTTTTCACAGACCAGACTTAAATCTATACATTTTATAAATATGTGTTCCACTGTAGCACAAAGGTGGATCTTTCTTTTTTAGTATGTAGCTGTGGGTAATAAAAGTGTGGCCGATTTGAAGTTGTACTTATTTAATCTGAGGGTAGATTCTTTTTGTTTTACTGTCCATATCTCCAGATGTTGCACCTGTTCTTTCTCTGCTCAGTATCAAGAGGAGTGGCTGAGGAAACATTTCAAAATCTATGCATTTAAACTCTTAATTAAATGAAATTTTCAATTTTTGTATGGTAATCCTTTTCCTAATTAAGTATAAAGCAACTTTATTGTAAATTTGATGAACTCCTTTTTTGAGGAGGTGACATGATAAACTTGCTTTGTTCAGGAAACACACTCTGATGTTTAAATTAAATTTTACTTGATAAAATGCAAAGCCATTTATAAATCAATTAGAAACTTACATTAAGGTAGTAAGATTCCGTTTCTAAACGATCAGCTCTGCGTTTAGCTGCTTCGTGGGGCGATTTGGGAGGTGGGGGGTTTTCTGAGAGGAACAGCAAAGTTACATCATGGTCGTTAACTGTAATCATTTCCATCAGGGTCTTTTCGGCAGCTTCTAATGTCTTCCAAATCTGGAAAATAAAGAACACACAAGAACACTTGTAAAATGACTGAAGTGAAATTATAAACTGAAATTACAAGTTTCAGAAAGCAAGTATTAATTTTTAACAATTATTAGCACAGAAAGTTGAACTGCCAAGCAGAGTTCAAATCCCATCTCATCCATTGCATTCACTTTCACACAAATGTCATTAGAAAAAGTAAAAACCCATCTTTCTCGCCATTCTGGGTTAAATAGTAGAGTAGACAGGGCTTTCTAGTCTTGGGTGGCAACCATGCCGTTAAGGACAACTCTGAATTCAAAACCATGGAGAAGACAGTGAGAAACCACTCCACTATCTTTCCCAAGAAGACATTGCAATTTGTGGAAAACCATGTGTGATTATTGATGCTCTGAAAAGGGCATGACATTAAAAAGAAAAAAAAAATTTCTGTTGCATTTTATTCTTACTCCCAGATTATGATTCCATAAACATTAATATATATTTCACAAAAAAGAAAATACTAATTACTACTAATAATATTAGTACACTAAATATTACTAATGTCAGGCCATGGACTGATTAATTCTTCCTTGTCTATGCAGGAAATCTTCATCTAAGCCCAATTAAGAAGCTAGAATTTCAAATGTTGATTTTCTAGCAGACAGGTTGAAATCACTTGAAAAGATGAGTAACAGTCTTCCTTCGCATAACCTTGTCAAGACAAGAATTAAAAACTAAACTAATAATCAAAAATTTTATTAATTTAATGTTTAGTAATCAGATATTGGAAAATAAAGTTTTATTTTGTCCAATTATTTTTATTTGGGTGATTTTCAATATTATCATCAAAACGTTTATGAGGAAAAATATCAATTTAAAATAAATTGCTTTAATAGAATATCTTTTTTCTCTTTTGAATAGTTGAATTGTGAAATTATTGTGTAAAGATTCAAGAACTGGAACAAACTGGGCAAATATGAAGCGAGAGATGATAAAAATCAGACAGTTTTCCAAATTTAGAGTTGAGAGAGAAAAAGAGAAAGAATTAAAATTAAAATAGAAACTAATATTTATATACCCAGAAGTTTGGGGAATTTGAACAAACTGTTTAAACAGTATTTCCCATGGATGGGAAGAGATCTCTTGAAATTGCTTCAAGAAGAAGAAGAAAAAAAAAAAGTTAATTTCTATCAATTTTTTTCTTTCTAAGGAAAACATTTTGTGTCATAAGTTTCCCAAACTTTTCCATGTTTCATAAAATGATATCATACTGAACTTTTATAAATGAATAGAATACAAAAAATATATTAAAGTTATTTTCTTAATATAAAGAGTAAAAATCTGTTGTAAGTTCTTTTCACAAAATCAATGGAGAATTTATTTGAAATAGCAAATAATAAAATTGTTACAAAGTACAAAAGTGAAGCAAAAATGATGATCTTAAATCTTAATTCAAGCAGGCATATTAAACTTCATTGATTTCTACTATAATATTTCTCACACTTCACAAACAAATAAGTTAATAGTTCAACCTATTATTTCTTCTTATTATATGTAGATGTGTAGGCAGTGTAACATTTAATGGTGTGGAAAGTGTAATTCTGGTGAATTCAGTTTCATTTGCTCTTGGAAAAAGAGCCATGAATCTATGTTCTTCCATCTATAGGATGAATAGCAAGGCAGGCTGGGGTCTATAACCTTGGTTGGCAACCAGTCTAAGAGAAGGAAAACTGAATTCAAACTTGAGGAGGACGACTGTTTGGAGACTTCATAGTTCACTTTGCATCATTTCTTTTATCAGTTTTTCCAAAAGGATAGTGAACTCATTACAATCGTAATAACTAGTTAGACTAGGTTCTTAACCAAGTAATAATTTTATTTTCCTATAATTAGGTGCCTAACTGATAGGGAGTTTGGTAGTGAATTGATTGGTAATGAATTTATGATTTAGTAATGGTGCTGGTTGAATTAAATAGAGGAACATTTATCAGTAATAATAATTTTACATACCTCATCATTCTGTAAGTGAACTTCTTCTAATCTAGTTTTGATTTTATCGCATCGAGTGACCAAATCATCAAGAACCGCTTTCTGGGCACTGATATGACGAACCTAGAAAAAAAGAAATAAAAATTACATATATAATAATGTTTTTTTTTTCTTTTGAATATTTTGAAAGGCTGAAGAAAAAAAAAAATAAAAAATAAAAATAAAAACTTTATATGCAAGTGTTAACCCCCACCCCACCCAGTGCTCTATCCTATGTCTACCTATGTTGTTCCTAATTTTCATCAATGACCTACCTGATGGCTTCAGAACTGGACTCAGTATCTATGCTTATGACAATTATTTATTCCTATCTTAATAGTAAATCTTATTGATTTGAGAAGGTCAAAATTGGCAGCTAATTTCAAAAGTGACCTAAAATCTGCTTTTAACTGGGTTAAAGAGTGAAGTGCTTTTTGTTAATCAACTGAGACTACTTTCTGCCTTCCATCAGGATGGTTTATGCTAATCTCCAGGAGAGCGACTCCTTGTACCTTCTTGGGTTAATGTTCCCTGCTAAAGTGGGAAGATTATATTGAATCAATTGCTAGGTCGGCTGCTTTGAATATTGCTACCACATATAGTCTGGTACTCCTGCTATATATTTAGAGATTATTGATAAAATCCAAAGAAGAATATGCAATGTTATTGGTCCTGACCTGGCATCCTTGATTCAGTCACTTTCCCACTGCTGTAATGTAGCTTCCCTGTGCCTTTTCTATAAATACTTTCATGGTAATTGTTTGGATAAACTTTGCTCTATGGTACCTAGACTCTATGAATTTAAGTGCAGTATTAGATTGGCAATAAGGTCACATCAATTTACAATTGAATTAGCTATATAAGTTCTATGCTAACAGTTTCTACTCTTGAACTTCTCACTTGTGGAACTCTCTTCCAGTTCCATGCTTTCGAGCCAACTTTGATCTTCAAAAATTCACATGCAATGTTAATCATTATCTACTGTCTTCTTGATTCCTGTTTTATTGTTCTCGCTCCTTAATAATGTTTTTCTTTTCCCTATTCTTTCACACTTGGTAACCCCTTGTGTCTTAGTGACATTATTGCCCTGCTTGGGGTGAAATTAAGAAAAAAATAATAAATATGTAGCTAGTTGGACCAACAGTGTTTTGACAAGTTTATTCATTATCTCATATCTCTGCTCTTCTATCACCCCTTGCCTGTATCTTCTTGTTTCCTCCCTTATCCTTTCTAATCTTCATTGCAAATCAATCTTTTTATCTAAATGTTACACACTGATAAATTTCATAAGTGCAAAGGGGTGGAGGAGAAATAACAAATATTTTCTCCCGATTCCTGCATATTTCTTTTCCTTTTCAAATAGAATAAATAAATAGCAGTTATAAGCAGACAAGTAGACTATGACTCGCATGTCCTTAATGCACATCGCATTTTAAAAAGAAATACACAGAGTAATAGAGATGAGTATTAAGTGATTCACTTGGACATTTTTAGATCAACTGTTTCATTCTACTACTCAGAAATAGTGAATTTGTATTTTGTCATATATTGAACATTATTTCTTGCAAAATAAGCAATCCAATATACACACATCAGGATGGATGAGTTTATAGTCTGACAGTTATGAGCTGAATTTGGATCTGGAGTGTTCAATGGATAATGTTATGTCTACATGATTGATATTCATTACTTAATTAAGTGCATTGACAACAAAGATTATGTTAAAAATATTTGTTGTATAAAATAAATGCTTTTTCATTGTAAGGCTATTTATTTAACGATTTAATTATATTGTTTAAAATGTCTTATAATTTATGGAAGAAGAGTGCTTAATATTAGGAGTAGAGCATTTGTAAATATAAATTGTGCTGACAGGAATCAACACTGTAAGGAGACAATCATCAGATCTATAGGTATAAAATTGATAACTATATATATGTGCACATATACACATCTATTCCCTCACACACACATACTCATATGCCCATACATGTGTTTTAATATACAAGAACAATTCAGATACTGAATTCAATGGGCTACAAAACTCATTTAAAAATTCTAAATATTAGACTGCATCTGATATGTAGGTATTATAGATGGTAAGTTGATCAATGAAGACTCAAGTTGCACAATAAATTGTTAATATTTACTAGAATTCAAAGCTTAAACAGATCTTATATATACAGACTAATTATCTATTAAAACAAAAAACAGTTACTATGGTACATGTGTGTGTATACTGCATATACTCATGTACAAGTTCATGTATAGTGAGACTCCTGAAATTTTTCATTAATTTAAACCCCTCAGAAAAAAAATTACCTGTGTATAGTGTAACTGGTCCCTGAAAATGCATATTTTTAACCTTTTAAAAAAAAAAAAAAATTACCTGTGTTTAGTGCAACACACTACTTTTTGTGTCAAAAACTGATCATAAATACTTGCACTATACTTGAGTAGATATGGTATTAGCTGTATAACCCATCTTCGACTGGGTCTTTCATTACTGGGAATTTTTGCGATTCAATTGGAGCAGTTTAAGTTTAAAGTCAGCCCACCCGAAAATCAATAGTAGTAACAACAATTGGGTGCAATTGAGGCACATCTCCAAATGGGGGGATTAACAATTTGAATGGGGGGGGGGGGGCTGAAAAGGGAACTGTATAATAATAAATAATATTATTGCAATAATTTAAACTGTTTATTTTTATTAAAGTTTTTATGAAAGATATATATCCAAGAACAGATAGTAAATAGTATTTGTTTGTTTGTTTGTTTAAAACTTAACGACCCATCGATCAGCAAGAGATCATTTAAGGTCAAACAGTTGGTTTTTTTCTTTTTCTTTAAATAAGGTTAGTAAATAGTAAAATGTTGCTGGGAGTTATAATGGACAGGAAGTAGTGGAGAGCCATTGTCGCCAACAATTTGGACTCAAAACCGGCACTGAAGAATTATCTTTCAAACAAAAAAAAAAAATCGGATGAAAACTGTGGAAATACATAAACAACATCTGATCACACACACTTTGATAATTATAGATATAAGAGAAAGATTGTATCTACAATTATCAAAATATGGTGAGAGAAAATATAGCCAACCATACATGGGAAGAGAAAATTTAGAGCATTGGATTGAGTGACTTGTCTTTACCTCATCACCCTTATAGGGCTGATATTCAAACTTCTTGGGCAACATGAATACTGAATTATACAATTCCATAAATTTCTGTTTATCTGCACGAGCATCAAGGCCTTGAATACATTGGTTGAGTCTGTCAATGGCTCTTTGGTGAGAATTCCTTAACTGTTCATGGGACGAAAGATACATTTTCATGGTCCGGGCAACACAATTATGATAGCCAAAATCCATACACTGCAATAAAAATTGAAAAGAAAATATTATTTTCATTATACAATAATTACTCATTTGGCAAAATAGTTAACAAATAGAGAAAATGAAATCAGCAGGCAGAGTTCAAATTCACTTGGTACTAATGCTTTTGGAAAAGGCATGAGTCAATCTCTATTCTCCCTAATATGGGTAAAATAGCAAGGCAGACTGTGGTTTATAGACTTAGTTGGGCAACCAATTTAAAAGAATAGTAATTCTGAAATCAAACTGTAAGGAACCCAATGAGAAGTTATTCCACTACTTTTCTAAAAACAATCATGTTTACACACATCCTGAAGGGAGATGATTTAGAAGAGAGAGATAAAAGAAAAGGTTTAAGTATCTATCAACTATCTTGGCTCACTACTTGATTTATCTATCAACTATCTTGGCTCACTACTTGATTTATCTATCAACTATCTTGGATCACTACTTGATTTATCTATCAACTATCTTGGATCACTACTTGATTTATCTATCAACTATCTTGGATCACTACTTGATTTATCTATCAACTATCTTGGATCACTACTTGATTTATCTATCAACTATCTTGGATCACTACTTGATTTATCTATCAACTATCTTGGATCACTACTTGATTTATCTATCAACTATCTTGGATCACTACTTGATTTATCTATCAACTATCTTGGATCACTACTTGATTTATCTATCAACTATCTTGGATCACTACTTGATTTATCTATCAACTATCTTGGATCACTACTTGATTTATCTATCAACTATCTTGGATCACTACTTGATTTATCTATCAACTATCTTGGATCACTACTTGATTTATCTATCAACTATCTTGGATCACTACTTGATTTATCTATCAACTATCTTGGATCACTACTTGATTTATCTATCAACTATCTTGGATCACTCTTGATTTATCTATCAACTATCTTGGATCACTACTTGATTTATCTATCAACTATCTTGGATCACTACTTGATTTATCTATCAACTATCTTGGATCACTACTTGATTTATCTATCAACTATCTTGGATCACTACTTGATTTATCTATCAACTATCTTGGATCACTACTTGATTTATCTATCAACTATCTTGGATCACTACTTGATTTATCTATCAACTATCTTGGATCACTACTTGATTTATCTATCAACTATCTTGGATCACTACTTGATTTATCTATCAACTATCTTGGATCACTACTTGATTTATCTATCAACTATCTTGGATCACTACTTGATTTATCTATCAACTATCTTGGATCACTACTTGATTTATCTATCAACTATCTTGGATCACTACTTGATTTATCTATCAACTATCTTGGATCACTACTTGATTTATCTATCAACTATCTTGGATCACTACTTGATTTATCTATCAACTATCTTGGATCACTACTTGATTTATCTATCAACTATCTTGGCTCACTACTTGATTTATCTATCAACTATCTTGGCTCACTACTTGATTTATCTATCAACTATCTTGGCTCACTACTTGATTTATCTATCAACTATCTTGGCTCACTACTTGATTTATCTATCAACTATCTTGGCTCACTACTTGATTTTTCTATCAACTATCTTGGCTCACTACTTGATTTATCTATCAACTATCTTGGCTCACTACTTGATTTATCTATCAACTATCTTGGCTCACTACTTGATTTATCTATCAACTATCTTGGATCACTACTTGATTTATCTATCAACTATCTTGGATCACTACTTGATTTATCTATCAACTATCTTGGATCACTACTTGATTTATCTATCAACTATCTTGGATCACTACTTGATTTATCTATCAACTATCTTGGATCACTACTTGATTTATCTATCAACTATCTTGGATCACTACTTGATTTATCTATCAACTATCTTGGATCACTACTTGATTTATCTATCAACTATCTTGGATCACTACTTGATTTATCTATCAACTATCTTGGATCACTACTTGATTTATCTATCAACTATCTTGGATCACTACTTGATTTATCTATCAACTATCTTGGATCACTACTTGATTTATCTATCAACTATCTTGGATCACTACTTGATTTATCTATCAACTATCTTGGATCACTACTTGATTTATCTATCAACTATCTTGGATCACTACTTGATTTATCTATCAACTATCTTGGATCACTACTTGATTTATCTATCAACTATCTTGGATCACTACTTGATTTATCTATCAACTATCTTGGATCACTACTTGATTTATCTATCAACTATCTTGGATCACTACTTGATTTATCTATCAACTATCTTGGATCACTACTTGATTTATCTATCAACTATCTTGGATCACTACTTGATTTATCTATCAACTATCTTGGATCACTACTTGATTTATCTATCAACTATCTTGGATCACTACTTGATTTATCTATCAACTATCTTGGATCACTACTTGATTTATCTATCAACTATCTTGGATCACTACTTGATTTATCTATCAACTATCTTGGATCACTACTTGATTTATCTATCAACTATCTTGGATCACTACTTGATTTATCTATCAACTATCTTGGATCACTACTTGATTTATCTATCAACTATCTTGGATCACTACTTGATTTATCTATCAACTATCTTGGATCACTACTTGATTTATCTATAAACAATCTTGGAACACTACTTGATTTATCTATAAACAATCTTGGAACACTACTTGATTTATCTATAAACAATCTTGGAACACTATTTGATTTATCTATAAACAATCTTGGAACACTATTTGATTTATCTATAAACAATCTTGGAACACTATTTGATTCACTGCTAGAGTAAAAGTCAGAACAAAGAAATTACTTACAAGATATGACAACTGCTTCCTTGTGGTTAAATAGACTTAAATAAAACTTCTAAAAATCAGATAAAAACTATCCATGTGTGTCATGTATATTATAATACAAAATATTTTTAATGTCATTTTTGTAAGGTTTTAGAACTTAGCCATTGAACCATAAGAGCTGATTGCTATCTCAGGACAGTATTGGGTAAATGTCATTATTTCAGAATTGACCATGTAATACCAATTTTTTTTAAAATAATGTTTCTGGTCTTCAAGTAAAATTTAAAAAAAAAATTGATAAAAAAACTAAGACAAATAGTTTATGAGATCAGGTTTTTTAATATTGCATAGATTATTTGAAAAAAAAAAAAAAAAAAATTCAGCCATGTGGTTAAGAAACCTTGCCTACCTGTATTGAACTATTGACCTATAGAGCTGACTGGTTAATACTCTAACCACTGAGTTATTATATAAAGCAATAATAGAAAACCAGCACAAATAATAACCCATTTTCAATACCAAATTTGACATGTACTGCAGATGTAATTATTTCTTTTATGCAATTATTATAATATTGGCAAAAATGCCAACATTTATATTTGTAACACTTTGGAAATGATTTGATGAACTCAAATTGCACAGAGCAACCAATAAATGTCTGAGTGACAGGTCCTTTAAATAAAATTGTGATGTTTTCATTGTGGATGACCCCTGTGATATTTGGTTGACCTTTTGTATGTCTAAACACAGTGACAATTTCTTCAATGCAACATCAGAGTGGCCATGAGTGGCAAAAAGGTGATATTTGCCAGGCCAAGATAAACATCTTCATTGCCATTTCAAGCCCATGACATCCCCCAAAAGTAAATTAGAACAGAATCCCGGCTAGAAAGCTACTTTATATTTTGCTTGAAATCTTCAAACATAACAAGTTTGTGTGTCTTCATGTGTATACCTGTATAGATTTGTGTGTGTGTGTGTGTGCGCATGCCTGCCTGTGTAATTCTGTGTATGCATACATAGATTTGTCTGTGTGTAAGTGTAGGTAGATTTCACAAATATTCGGTTGTTCTAAGAGATTTATTTCTTAGAAAAACAAAAGATCTAACTCTGGAATCTTGCCAAATTCACTTTCTCATGTTTTAGTCTCATTATATCCACAAACAGATAATGTCTTTAATTAATAGCACTTAGAAAACCATTATTGCCTATTACAAGGACTAATTAAAGAAAAAAAAAGATATTTGATTTATTTATTATCCAACAGGGATTATTTTTTTCAACGAGAGTGCTGGCCTTTAATTACAATTAATCAAATAAAAAGAATGTCACAAAAACTATTAATGACTGCCACCACTTCAAACTAAAGAAACCATTTTTTTACATTTTAATAAAAGAATATTACCTATAGTGTTAATTAAAATTAATGGAATAACAATTGGATATTTTTGTACAGAAGATATTTTTTGTATGCAATTCACATAATTGTATACTCTTTTTGTAAAACAGAGAGAGAGAGAAGAAAAAGAAGATATTTGGATCTTGTATATAATGTGATCCCCAATTTTTTTCCATGGAAAGTAAAATGATCAAATTTTTGGTTTTGGCAATCTATTGTCAATATATTTAAAATTAGTTTGGCAGCCATTATATCTTGATATCTTTGACTGATCTAAAGAAAGCAAAGATTGATTTTTCTCTTTCCTTTTTAATTCTTATATTCTGACAAATATAAAAATAACACCAAGTTGTTAAAATATATATATGGGAACTCAAGATGGAAGAGAAAATTCCATCGGTAGAATGGTATATAATAAAAAGAAAGATAAAGAGAAACAGAGACAGAAGTTGAAATCTAGGTATGGAGGAGAAACTGTAAATTAGAGTTTAAGAACAAGAATAATTTAATAAATAAAAGGAGTAAAATTATTTTGAACTATTGAAAAATGTGAAAAGACAAATAAATCTTGGGAGTATTCAAAATAAACAGGCACCCATTTTGTAGAAAGAAAATTGCTAAGCATGGAACAATTCTGTTAATGGGTAACTAAATAAAAAAATGCTATTTTTATATGTATTGAATAAAAAAAATATTTAAAATAGTGAACAGTTTTTTATATGTAATAAAAAACCTTTTTTCTAAAAATATATTAAATAAAAAATCCAAACCTTTCTGTTATTGCAGTTTCATCTGTAAATCATCAGGCAGTAAGAGTCAAGACATTTTTTTTCTCGATTTACCTAAACATGCTTATATGTATTGCCTGTGACAAGAGTGAATATTAAGAAAAAAACAAAAACACAACCACTCCCACTCAAAAAACTGATGATAGATTTTATATATATATATATATATATATATATATATATATACCTACACACACACACACACAAATGTGTTAGGTAAATGGAAGAAAAAAGATGGGACTTTTCCTGCCTGGATTCACAAGTGAAACTGTGGTAGCAAAAAGGTTTATTTATTAAATTTTAGAAAAAAAAAGGTTTTATTGCTGTGTTTTCTATTTTTTAAAGTACATTGAACTCTTATTTGTATAACCATTTCTCTCTAAAACAGCAAGAACTTGACTTGCTGCTTTTGTTACAGATTTGCGTGTGTATGGGGGGGGGAATGTGCTTAATTTGCATTTTGATTTATGAGTTTATGAGTAATAAAAAAAAAAAAAAAAAAAAAAAAAAAAAAAAATCAATAAATTGCTGTTTTTGTATCCTTAATTCTTAAGTTTTGGGGTTTGGATAAAGGCACAGAATTGTTTATGGCTAGGGTTAGGGTTGTGGTATATACATTTCACCCATGTGAAAAGTTTGGTTGAAAGCAATTTTTTTTAGACCTTTTAATATTCAATTACTTCATAAAGATGAGGATTGTGCACAATATTCCTTGTTAACCTAATAAAAACAAAAATAAAGCTGAATACTTTGAGTTAGTTTATTTAAAAAATGTCAAAAGTTTGTTGAAAGATTTTCATGACAATAATCAGATAGTATTGAATAATAACTTTTTGGATCCTGCAGGCCATAGTTTCTGCAGTTCATAAGGACAATTATTTTTAGGCTATCATTCTATTTTTTGTTGCTGTTATTGTTTTATATATCTTATTTTTCTTACATGATTAAATTTGTAAAACAAATTATGTCCAAAAAGAAAAACCCAGTATATATATATATATATATATATATATATATATATATATATATATAAAGAAAGAAAATTTTATGAAGGCAACAATTAATGAGATACTGGAAGGTTGAAGAATTTGTAAAAATATTCAACTCATCCATGAAAGAAATGAAAAGTGTAAATCCAAAATTGTTGTTTCACAAATTCTTGATAACTTTTAGAATAATTCTTCTTATAAAACTTGATACATTTGGAGGAAAAAAAAAAAAAAAAAAAAAGACCTGACTTTTACTGCTTGTAAAAGTCTTTTTTTTTTTTTTTTCATATACCTGATGCATGAGCATAGTAGAAGTATAAATAATCAATATTTAACATAAAAATGCTCAGCTCAATTTTAAAGTGTGTTACTTGAAAAGTATAAATTTCCCAATAACTATACATGCTTAAAAGCCAAAACTTTGCAGATTAATTTGATGCATTTTAAATGCTGTGTAATTTTTATCTTCGTAAATTATAGGTTAATTAAATTTTATTGTAAGTTGGTATCCCCTCAGTGGAGATGGCATATCTTAATAATTTAATAAAAAGATATTTTTATTTTGTCTGAAACTGATTAATTAATGGAATATGTTCTAATAATGTATCTGCAATAATTTTAATTGGTTTAATTTGATCATTTTATCAAATCTTAATTTATATAGATTTTAAAGTTTTTCTTCCCAAACACTACAAGATACTTGACCTTGAATTGATGCCACATTATCTTTAATTTCTGGCTGATACCGAGTTGTTGCTGCCTTCAACAAATCTTGGAAATGTTCATCAGTCAAATGAGATTCTTTTTGATTTTATGTTTATCACAACTGAAGTATGTCATTTTGAGTAAGCACTGGTTGTGTGTAGCACTAAATTACTTGGCAGGCCTCATGGCAGACAGCACTGTTGTAAAATTATTCCATCCCAACAGGATTTATGAGTTGTAAGGTAAGAAATAATTTCAGAGTCAGAGCATTGGAAGTTCACACTGTAGATATGTCAGTAAGTAAATACAAACAAAATGATTAGTAGTGAGCTACTAATTACGTTTTACAAATACATAAATGTACTAAGATTGGAAAAAAAGCTTTGGGCAAGGTTAAAAAATAAAAAAGAAGATACTTACATCCATGAGGTCTGATATGTCATCAGAAAAGTATTTGTTAATAGCAGCATTGGCAGACTCAATACACAAAAGGTAATCATTTCTGGCTTTTAGTGCCTTTAATTGATTTTCATTGTATTTGATTTGACGCTGAAAAAGAAAAAGTGAGAGAAGTTAATAAAAAGAAAATTGATGCATTTGTGTAAAGAATTTTTTCTTCTATTCATAAGTATATTCCTACAGATGTTTTGTCATCTTCAATTTTTTACTAATCTCACAGGAGATGGAAATGTTGACAAGCCCAGATGGATTTTCATAAAATCTCTTAGTCAAAAATGTCAACAAAGTTGCTATCAGAAATTTTATTCTACTCAAAATTGTTAGTAATCACTCAAGTTATGATGTGACCCATCCAATTTCTTTTTAAGAGAAAACTTATGTACATTAGCAGAAAGCCCACCTACAGATGAGATTTTAAGCTCATCCCATGAGCCTTTTGGCCTCAGTAAAGGATCAAAGATTTGAATAATATATGTACTAAATCAAACTTTAATTGAAAAATCAACATCATGAACTCTGGGATTACATTTAATATACATTGTAAATTTGGAGATATTTAAACATATGATCTTTTTTTTAAAATGTTCATCTTCTGGTAAAAATAATGGGGAAAATGTTATCACTTTTCTGGCCAAGACATATTCAACCAAATATTTGCAATTAAACAAAATAGATTAAATTTAGTTAATCAGATCAACATAAAGCATTCAGCTAATATTTAAATTAACTTGAAAAGAAAGTTTATGAATTAAATTAAAAAAAAAAAAATGGTAATATGCTTCAGGGCTACATTAATAAACACAACATTCTGGGGCAAATATCTATAGCTCTCCTCTTGATTCATGTGATAATAAACAGGTAGCTAAAAAAAAAGAAAAAGAGAAAAATTTGGTGAATTATAAAATGAGAGGGAGGAGAGAGAAAAAAGGGTGGAGAGGGTGGGGGAGAGGGGGAAAAAAGGAGAAATAGCGGAGGGAGAGTTAAAAAAGGAGTAACAGTGGAAAAAGAGAGAGAGAGAGTGTGTGTTGAGAAAGGATATGTTAAGTATGGTATAAAGTATATTTCTGTAAGGATTGTATTGTCAATGGCTTGTAAGATCAGCATGTTCAAAGAATTACATACCAATGATAATTTAAGAACTTTATAACTTTGACGTTTTCTTATAATAATAATAAAAAAATATTCAGGATTTGGACACCATTAGCCATGATTTAATCTTGTACCATTATACTTTAGTAAGGCTCTTTTCTAAACATCATATTTATATTGATGCACTGAAACAAAATTACATATAATACCTTACCTGTGGTAATCACTAAGTCAATGGTGCCATTCCAATACCTCACAATATTAGCCAGATTTGAGCAGTTTAAAGGATTGCTCAAATGGCTTAAGATATGTTAGTCATATCTAACCAGATGTAATCTCTTCTTGGTGCTGTAATATGAGGGGATGCTGAAAATTTCTCAGCCTGACTCAATTATCAAAATCAGTATTCCAAGGTTTGGTCATTAAAATACTGATTTTGGGATGTAGGTAGTGCTGATAAATTTTCAGCACCCTCCTGTATATTTACTTTTAGCTGAATTATTCATTTCTAGAAATAGTTTCACAATTGACCAATAAGCCTGAACTTTGACATATTAACTGAATTTGTATCTAAAATTCTTATTGTTTAATGTTCAGTCTGATATATTTAAATATTTATCACTGGTTTTAATAAAGAAGGAGATTGTTTAAAAACATGTCTCAAATATAGTTCGTTTTACGGCATATCAACCTCGATGGGTTATTTAATGCCGACAAAATTTTTATTGCTGGTAATGTTTTTCTTCTAAAATCTATTTCTGGGAATATTTTTCCTTGAAGAAATCTATAGCTGGTCATATTTTTTTCCAAAGAATATATAGCTGTTTGTATTGCTGGTATTTTTTTAAAGTATTGCTGATAATTTTTCCTTCAAAAATTATTGCTGGTAATAATTTTTTGTTATTACAAAGTATTTCTGGTATTAAAACCTATTTTTACACAAGTTTGGGTGTTAACTTTTTGCCCAAAGCTGGGACCCTAACAGGTGCTACCACCCTGGGTCAAGGTGGACCTGGGAACACCAGCAATTAAGAGGTAGTTCCACTCTCCTCAAAACCTCCTGAACAGAGGCCTTGCTGCTGGACGTAGTTTATTGTCTTACCCAGGACAAGTCTCAAATATATTTTTTATCATTAAGTTATATAAAGCTTATTAATGTAACTACATAAGTGTGTGTATATAGTACAAAAAATGCACATTTTTAAGAAACAAAATTAAACAGTGTACTAATAAAATAGTTATCTTAAAATACAACAAAGTAAGAGTCACTACTAGAAGTATCCATAAAGATTTCATAATTTACCAGTTTTTTAATTTTTTCATGAGTCATAATTGTTAATTAAATGATCGAATACGTTCTTTGCAATTTCCATAACTATAAAATACTCTTGGAAATTTCACTATTGAATCATTAAAATATTGTAGCTTAATGACTTTAAAATATGGGAAATAATTGATTTTATTATTTTATATCTTATTGTATCTTGATTACCACCTAAAGTCTATTTCGTTAATGAAAATTACCAATGAAACTTAATATTCAAGAAGATATATTACATAGAAAGAATTATAAAAAGATGAAAATAATATGACTAGGTTACTATTAAAATATTTTTCTTTCTTTCACCTCCCTTCTTTTCTATTTCCCTTTTTTCTTCCTTATTTCCATTTCACTGAAGCAGATATTAAGTGCCTGATAGCATTATCGCTTTCTCTATTTCTCTTTTCTTTCTTATTATTATGCATGCTTTCTTAGTCAATCCTCTAAATGACTTTCTTTTGCTTGACTAATTTTATTAATTTCTTAATGTAGATTGCTTTGAACATATGATGCCAGTAAATGTTGGTAAAGAAATGCAAAAATTTTAAATCATTAATAAGGTTTTAAAGTTTGTCCAATACTAACATTGTAATATGAAATAATATATATCCAAATGAGAGTTTAAAAAAAAATACAAATAACAGATTAAGTCAATGAAATTTACAAAACAAGTGAACCATTCATTGCTACATTTTTTTTTTAAAATCCAGAGAGAGATTTTTAAGTCATGCTCTGAATATTGTTTGAATAAAAAAGTGGGCAACAAATAAAATTCAGCTCTGACAAATAGAGAAAGTGAAACCAAAAATTAATGACTTGTACATTGCAATTGTAATTGGCATGGTACATTTCATATTTTTGTCACCTTAAAAAGAAAAAAAATGAAAGGAAAACTGTATACTCATCTCCTCCTATAGCATGTGAGATCTGTTACCATTTTAGCATGTTTGCTTTTTAATTTAGGGAAAGAGGAACCACACAACTAGACAAGAAGATGACTCTTAAACAAAAACCAGACTTAAAAATCATACAGCACTCAAAGAAGAATGGCAGTGTACTCACAGAAAATGTTTATCAAATAGAATTGCTAAAGCAATAAAAAGTGGTTCAGGTGTCTTATCAGGGAAAATGGAACAAACAAGATCATTTCAAATACTGGCAGAGTTTTCACTAATGTTTAACTCCCCCCACCACTGGGCCCATTTCCAGCTGTGAGTAGATTAGTGAAGATGACTGCACTCTCTAGCCTTGGCAACCAACCAGTGTAGGAGAAGGATAACTATGAATTCAAACCAAGAGTGGGACCCCTTGTAGTACTTGGATGCCAAATTTTGACTTCTTTCCAGCAGCTCCTGTAGTTAAATTGATGCCAATGCATATCAGTTCCTGTAGTTTACAGTCAGCAGGACTCTGATATGATAAGCAGGCTGGAAGCAGTCGTTTAAAAAAAAAATTGCTCAAGTGAAAACATGAAAAGGAGAACTTTACCAAGATACCTTTTAGCACAAATGGGTAAAAAATGTGCATATGTGTTTGAGGGGGGAATGTAATAAATAAAAATGCTATTTGTTCATATCTTGTTTTGTCAAACAGAAAATGCATGCCAGGAATTACAAATCTGAAGTGACCTTCAGATCAGTTTAACAGATGATCTTAGTGATTCAAAGGTAAATTCACTGATATTTATTAAGCAGAGCCTAAGCTGGTACAAGGCCAAAAGTACAAGGTGCTTAGTGAGGATCAACCTTATAACAATTGCAATAATCAAGAAAAATTGATTATCAATATGACATCCATGTTATTTACTGAACCGAGTCAGGTACAAGGCCATAATAATGAGGGCAGCAAGTATTAACCAGCCTCATGAGAGTATTAAACATCTGTGATACATGCTACTCATTACTTCATGAAGAGATAACCCAAAGACAATATGCTAATACAATAATAATTCCAGTTTAGCTAATTCCTTCCTGCTTTTTCCCCAAATATACTTTGTATAATAAAAATTTAATAATGTTAAATTTTCCAAATAAATAATAGTAAAAAAACAAAATATCACAGTCTTTGAAACCACTGTACACTGGGCAATTTGGTTACTATACCATCTGTATGGGAATAAAAACACATGCACAATAACTAATCAGGTTTATATCACACGGATATTTCATTAGCACAGACACTAGATGAGATCTCAATAAACAAAACAAACTATGGACTAAATAGCAGCTCAAACTGGCTTCTCTAGTCTCAGTTGGCAACCAGTTAATGAAAAGGACAAGAAACCCATGAAAAAGACAACAGGAAACCACTAATTTTCTCAACAACAATCACAGCAATGTGCAGTTTACAGTTATTAAAAAAGAAGCTGTGAAGAGACATGATCATCAAATAGACTGGACCAAGGACTACAGAATGCAACAAAGACCTGATGAGGGCCAGGAATTACATCAAAATAAAATGTGTTGTAATTAAAACAAAGATGAGGATACTATTCTAAAAGAATCATTTAATAGTAAAAGCTATTAACAAAATGTTTTGGTTGATCAATCTTCAAGGCCAGATTATCAGATTGGACAACTCTTGAAAGATTTATGACATTTTAGTCTACTTCAAGTTGGGCTAACTTGGGTTACCAGTGGAAACCAAGTCAAATCAAACTTTAGTCACCCTGGTCTTTCAAATGTAGCTCAGTTTATTACTTGTAGCTCCAACTGGAAACACTGCTTCAGGTGTAAAAAGAGAGAATAGAGACTGGTAAGGAATACAAACTGGTTCAGCACAAAATGAGCCATTTTCTAAGAAAAGAGGAAAAAAAATCCTTTGCCCTCTTAATGGATTGTATACCAGAATGCATCTGTAGAATGTCTCAACCAAAAAACAAAAAAAAAAGCAAGGAATTCAATAATCCAAACATTTCATGGAATGAAAATGACAAAATATTTTAAGAAATTACTCTATTCGATGGCATATAAAAATCCCACTACTTAACCTTTCCAGTAGAGAATATTAACATTGGATGTTACTGAAAGTTCAATCATGTTTTGAACTGAGCCAAATAGGGAACAACTTTTTCTAACAGGTCTTATATTATATCAAATACGGTAAGATTTGATAACTGACTGCCTGCTTTTTATACATAATAGAAAAAAGAAGAAGAAATCAACTTACTTTATCTTCCCTACGTTCAAATCGTTTTAGGCCTCTCGTGGTCCCAGTTTTACCTTGAAGTTGCTGCTCAAGCTTTTTCTTTTGGGCTTGAACTTCTTGTAACTTATTTTCTGCATTTTTTGCTTCATTTTGATAAGCATGGTAAGTCTTCATGGCCTGTGAGGAATGAAGAAAATAAAAATTTATTAAGGAGCTGAAAAAACGGTTTTGCTCAACAAAAAATAGCAAGCAATAAGATGAAGTAAATATTATAAAATAACATACAATAAATTAAATAGTTATGTGAAAATCATTTATTTGTTGGTTAATATGTTATTTGTTTAGTTTAATATTCAAGAAGTAAAAAAACAAAAAAAAAAAAAAACAAGAAAAATTCTGAATTATTTTATTTATTTATTTATTTTTTACAGTAAATTTGTGAAATAATAATAATAATGAGATGGATTCATAACTGCCCCAAAGGTATTTGCATGAAAATGAGTGCAACAAACTCAATCAGAATTTGAAACTTGGCTTGCTGATATCTTATTCCAAGCTTCTAACCATTACATTACTGGAATATCTGCTTGTACTAAACTTGAACAGATTCCAATCTACCATTTGGTTGTTGATACTAACACAAGACTTAAAACTCAGTCTTCTAATTCATAGCACAAGGAACCCATCAATATTGAACATAATGGATTAGCTAGAGAAATTTCAATTTCATACATTCTCTCTACAAGCACAAGACCCTAACATTTATTGCTGTGATTCTGTTAGACATGATAAAGAGAAAAAAACGGGGAGGGGAGTCTACTATGTAAATTCTAAAGCCTGAATACAAGCTTACATCTTAAGATTACAAAAGAATATATTCCTTTCTGAAAATTTATTAAAATAAAGACAACAGAAAATCACGTCTGTCTATATGTGCTATTTCAGAACAAGAAAAAATATCTTTCATTAGATATCTTGTTAGCAAATGTTAACATTCAAAAATAAAATGAATATAGCAATATCCCTGTTATAATTGCCAACAACACAGCTGGATAAAGGCTTTTAGCAATTCCTTCCAGGATGAGTGTGATAATACTATTCTCTGATATTTCTTACCAACACACAACGATCTCACTTCTTCATTTCATCTTTTCCAATTTTATTAGCTACTCATTGGACAACATTCAACCAACCTTTTACTCCATCAGTTATCCTTTCTTCTTGCTATGTGTCTCATCCAACTATTTTTATTGTTTAACAACATCTATGATTTATCTTGGTTCATTTTCTGATCTATATTGACCTCTATCACAAGCACTGTGTGTTAACAGGGTAATATATAATGAGATATATGAATTAAAAAAAAAAAAAAAAAAAAAAAATTCAAATTGAAGTTGTATTGTCAAATCAGAAAGTAATGACCAAAGCAAATCTGTTCTCTGGTTGAGTCTCTGGTTGGGGTTGGCAGCTTGTCTCAAATCAAGTAGCCTGCCTGAGAATATTGTTAAATTTCCTCATTTTATTAAGAGTTGGCATAAAAAGTAATAAAGCCATTTGCAATCTAACTACAAAAAGATTGAGAAGTAAAAGAACTTGTATGCAATGTTACATTACATTAGATTTTGCTATTTAGATTCTAACACTAAAGATAAATGAAAATAAACAACATTAAGATAAAAATGTGTTTCAAATACAAAAGAGTTATGCAGTTAATAAAGAAGGTACGGCAAATAAGAGTCTCAAAACTAGGCTGCCATATTTAATGCCACTTAATAATCAGATAAAACAGTTAAAGTTGATAGGGATCAAATCAAAAAAATTACTTGAGAAAAATCAATGTTACATGAACAACAGTCAAAATATCCAAAACTAATGTTAAAAATGATTTGTACCAGATTGGTTATGTTAGTCACTAGGATGTGTGTCTTCCACATTCTGTGATTTATTATATAAGCATAATTAAAATGTAATTTCATCTTGTAATTAATTCATTTGAACACTTTGCATTTAACAGTGTTAGAATATGCTGAGATTTAGGCATATGTTGTAATGAAAGATGTGTGGTCAGCATATCATTTGACCTTTTAAATCTAGGCAAAAAAGAAAAAAGAGAGGAGAATACTTCCTGTTGATAGAGATCCACATTCATTATTGCATTTTTCTGTTATCAAATAACAGACCAGTTACAAAACTGTGTTTTTCTGATGGAGAAATAAAATTTCAAAATAGATGGTTGTAGGCAATCAGTTTCTTTGTATTATGATGATCCCATGCATTTCTCTAACCCAGAGAAGATGAGTAATTAAAAAAAATTCTAGTCGATTTTGTTCCTATTTTAATATTTATTCATAACCTGAGAGCATTCTGCTTGTTTGCATGTATTGCCATTATGCTTTTCTTATTAGGATCAGAGTGTAGTATCTGTCCGATTCTCAGCTCTTCTGATCTCAACTATTGTACTGCTTGCTTGTATGTATGACCAAAGATCATCATCTTTCCGATTCCTGGTCCTTCTTAGATAGGAATATGTCTCAGTAGGTTGAGAAAGATAACCAAAAAGGGACCAGTCTCTTCCATACAGCTGTACTTATCACTTTCAGCATCATGATTTTACCTCTTTATATCCTATATTGAATAACCATATTGTAAGTTATTAGGATTTGTTACTAAAAACTTGATCTTCACTCAATTCCAATTATTACAGTAAACATTTTTTAAAAAGTGAATGTATGCACATATAAATAAAAGTGAATGTATGCACATATAAATACACATGATCAGGAATCCCGTAACCCATTAGGGTCATGGGGGCACCACATGTACTGTAGCTGTAGCAGCAGTGCCGTGTCTTGGACAAGATAGCCAGACAAAGCTGAAACCTCTCGAGGGTGGTTTGAATTCAGAGTTTTCCTTCTCCTACACTGGTTTCCAAGCAAGGCTATAGGGCTCAGTTTGTTCTGCTACTTACTCATAGCTGAGGAGAGAAGAAATGGATTCATACCTTTCCCAAGTGTAAGTGTGTGTAAGTGAATGTAAGGAACTTGACTGGAATTTGAACTTGGCTCTATTTCTCAATTCTAGCCATTATTCATTACACCACTGTGCATCCATACATAAATAACACAAAGCCAAAATAGCAGTCGAAAACCTAAGATGTTTATCAAAAGTATGAAATAATACTACTTTGAAAACATTCATTTGTTTCAATGTTTTCTAGAATCAAAAAGATTTATTGATAAGAGGTCAGAATCCAAACAACGAAGGTTGGATACACAATTGAAAATCAGTTAAGAGATGAAATACCCTTAACAAAAGTCAGATGACAATATTGTAAACATGCATATAAAAAAAATGGCTTATTTCCTCTGCACGTGTATATGTGTGTTCTCTCTCAGAAGATATTGATTGGTTTCAGTGTATGTGTGCTGTTTAAATTTGGGTAAGAACCAAACCAACAGGAGGCAACAGCGGAAAGATAACGGAAACAGAGAAAAAGGTGAAAACTTTTTTTTTTAATGCCATCAGCAACGGGGGGGGGGGTAGCGACGAGAAAGAACATTGGAAATTAGTTTCATTGCCAACAAGCAAATAACAGAGAATGATTTTTTTTCTTTAAAATAACACAACATCAGAAGAGACAAAAAACATATTGATGTTTATATCATAATTAAATACTTTCAAACAATTTCTTAGTCTAATCAAACATGGCTTTTTTGTTTTTAGTTTTATATAAATAGACCCATAAGTTGAACAATATAAGAATGTTTTGAAGAACACTGCACACTGATAAGAAAGAGTTTAGGCAAGAGATATGAACTAGAGACAAGATAAAGTGATACCTTCTTGCTATTCACTATAGACATATACCTATATAACCAAAAGGAATTTAGTGAATGATAAAACATTATACAAGTTTCTAACTGACTGTGTGCCTCAGATTCAATCAAGTTCTGAACAACTGTAGCTCTTCATTGATCTTTCCTCACTCTCAAACATTGTCTTAATATAGTTATCAGTTATGTACTTAGGCATTGCCAGTTTCACAGACACAAGATAGAATATACTGCAGATGATGTATGAATGATTTGCCCAAGGAGAAATAGCTACTCCACAGCTAATTGGTTAAAAAGATCAATTGCTTCACAAAATGAGTCATAGTGCTGTAGGTAGCAAACTTCTAAAAGACATTCTCTTTCATCTCTTAATGTGTACAAACAAAAGAAAACAATTTGGGGATTTTGTTCACTTCCACTTGGTGTTATCTGGAGAAGCCTAAAGGGAAAGAAATTTAATAAGGTAATCTTAATTGTCAGCATTATTACCACAAAAATTAAGGCACCATTCAGATGATGATACAAACCCTTTGATCATTCATGTAAATAATATGGCCAGCTGTAACAATTTTCCTAATTAAAATACCTTTCATTGGTAATCTAAGGAACATGGTGAAGTTTGGAGCTAGATTAAAGAAAAAAAGTAAAAAAAAGAAAAAATATTTTAGCTGTATTTAATTGATCATTGGCATAGAAGTATCTAAAACATATCTTCAAGAATACACTAAGACTAAGTTCACTGTTCATTATCATCTTCATCAGGCTGACTATGAAGGCAACACAGACAAATTTGCAACTAGCACCTTCCATCTGTTTCTGTTCTGAAATTCTCCCAGGATTTTTCACTTTTACACAATGTCTTTTCTAGTATTATGGAGTATCTCTTTTTATGCTTGCTTGCTTGCTCTCTCTCTCCCCTTTTATGTACCATGCTTTGCAAGATGGTCTTGACAAATACCATCAATGGTGACACCTGCCCACACCATTTTAATTTGCATCTCTTTCATAGTGTAAGGAACCATTATATAAAGATTTCTTAACCACAGTGAAGAGTAAAAAAACTAAAATGTTATGGGTTTGTTATTACAAAAGATTTAACATGAACTACTGCTGGATTAGTACTAGTGTTAACCTCTCAAGTGGCTTTACCATATTTTTATCCAATAAGACAGTTTACAAATGCATTTGGCAGACTACCATTTACTGAAATTTATCCAACTCTTATAGCTATACATTTGAAGATTGGGTTGATGGTCCCCAATACATAATACTAGTGTGTGTGTGTGTGTATTTTTATTCTTTTAATTTATTTAAAATGCACATTTTATTTTCTTATTGGTATCAGAAACAAAAAACAGGATTTAAAGTGCTGAATTTCTAGGCAAGCCGGCCATTTTGGGAAAAAGGTATAAAAACGATTTTCTCTTATGCATTTGACCTTGTGCCACACTAAGCTTATTAATGAGCATAGACTTCTGAATTCACAGGTTAACACCCACCCCCCAAAAAAGACTTGCAAATCTAACCATTTTAAGTGAGATACACATGTTAATGAAAGATCATATTTATACTTTTGTAGTAAAAAAATGTACCAATTAAAGAACTAATCTGGTTTTAGTAACTATGAAGGAATTTATCAGATTAAGATTACTGAAGCAATACATTTATAAAATGTTAATTTGTTCCTTATTATAAACATAAATCTTAATTTCTTTTCAAGATAGAGTTAATTATTCGATATGTAAAATATAGTTATCTCCCTTGATCTGTTTCAGAGTACTAAAGTTTATTTTTGGTTTGGTTTGTTTTATTTTGTTTTATGGCATATCAACCTCAATAGGTTATTTAATGCTGACAAGATTTTTTGCGATAGGTTTGTATGAATAGAATATGTATTCTTTATAAGAAATCAGTTTGTAGATCAGGTTTCGTTGAAAGTCTGGTTTCATTGTTTCGCAGCATATCAACATCTTGTGGATCATTTAATACCAAAATTTAATTTTCTTGGTAGCATTAGTAATTTATTTGACAAAAAAAAGTCATTTTTTCCCAAAAATGCATTGCTGGTATTTTTACTATAAGAATCTATTTTTATACTTTCATAGTGTTTGACTACATTTTGGGGGTTAACTATTTGCCCATAGCTGGGACCCTAACAAGTGCTACCACCCTGGGTCAGGGTGAACCTGGGAATAACAGCAATTAAGAGGTAGTTTTATGCTCTTCAAAATCTCCCAATCAGAGGCATTGCTGCCAGATGTAGTTTATCATCATACCCAGGATAGAAAGTTTATTTTTATTTATTAGCCTTCCTTTAATTTTCTTAATGCTTTAATGCTTTTCAAGTAATCTGTGAAAGAAAGAGTGTGATGCAAAAAAGCAAACAGACAAGACCAAGGTATAGAGATATAACTTAATATAAAGACTATTAAAATTAAATTATAGATATGTTTATATTATACATTAGAATTTTAATAAACTTTGTCCCATAATGGTGGTTAGATTTATTTTATGAAATGTGAATGCAACAAGTATTATGAAGCAAAAATAACCATCAAATATGGAAAAGAAAAAAAATTGTAATTTTGTACTTGTAAAACCTGTGATTGCAGGTGGAATTATAAAAAATATTTTTAAAATGATATAAAATAACCAGATTCAATGCTGTTGTCTTTTGAGCAAGAATTAAATTGAAAAATATCCCCTCCAGTATCTAGATATCCAACAACATTTTCAGATGTACACCGAACAAACTGGAACCACCACCCCATTCTGGTATATCTTACACTCTCAATCTTATTTCCATCATCCTCAGAAAGAGAGAAAAAAATAGATATACAGATCAATGAATTGATTTTTCACAAATTGGCTTTCTTCCTCTTGGATGTGATCTCATCACCAGGAATCAGGCATTAAGTTATACAGAAATCTTAACAGATGTCTTTTTTGTTTCTTGATGACAAGGAAAGGAATTACTTTACATTTAATCTTGCAATCAATGATACTCTATAATGTGAATATCAAACATTGTTTTTTGTTTTTTTTTGCAGAAAAACAATCATTAGTTGTTACTTAAGAAGAAATAGCTTGATATTATTCATATGGCTGCAGTAGAAAAATATCTTACCAACTATTTGAAGGTTGTACTGAATAAAAGAAGAGTCCTTAATGTCCTTTATCTCACAGTAAAGTTCAATAATGACTCCAATACACACTGTTATGTATATATGTAATTAACAGATTAAAGAGTTATAGTATTTCATAGTATATATAACATGTTTATATTTAATATTAAAGTATTATAGAGTTATACTTTGCACAACTATTAGTCTAAGGAATCTGGGTAAATGTTAGTCTACCAGATACGTCAATATTGCATATAAAATCAAAGCAAGATTTTTCAACCCACTTTTGCAAAAAAAAGGAGGGTGCCAACAAATACAATAATTTTCTCTAGAAATTGTTTTCAATTAAGGAGTAAACATTACAGTGACTGAAATAAAATGCTATAGTGGTTCCATCTACTAGTAAAAGGAATGTATTGCTTTAATGTGCATTACATTGTGTATCTGTAACAAGGATCTTAAAGAGTCTCTTCACTGTACATGCTTTCAACAGGGAAGAGTTACTCACTGTACTGAATAAAATAAGAGAATATAATGGTTTTATCAACAGTTTCAATGCACACTATAAGGCATATGTGTGACTTTCAAATGGAAAGATAGTGACCAGATTGAATAAAATAAGATGTTAAGGTGGATCCATCGGCCAATAAAGATAGGCACTACTTCAATGCATATCAGTAACTACAAAAATATTCATCTATTGCAGAATTGGGAGAAGCTTTAAATCTAAAATCAATTAAATTTACTTTTATTGTGCACTTTCAGCTGCATTTCTAATAAAATTTGCTTTTATAACAAATGATGATAAATGTTTTTCAATGAACAAAACTTGAACAACTGCTTATTGTACATTTCTGCATAGAAGAAATTGTTAACACTAAGTGAATAAAAACAGGTTCCTCTTTATACTTAAATCAATAATACTTTTAAAAAGTTAGCATATTTGTTCATCCATATGTTTATGCTTAAATTACTTGATTTTGTGTAGCCATATCTTTGTTAACATTTGTTTTGACTAGTTTGTGGTGAACATCATTTTACAGTAGAAATCTGTATTGCACCTGGAGTGATTTGATTTATAGGGGAATAAAGAGACAGGTAATAACATTACATATTATTCAACCATTATTAATTTTTAACTAGTATTTCTTCCAGTTTAATTTTAGCTGCTTTTCATCACAACTTTTTAGACTGTCAATCTACAACCATTAATTATTAAGCAGTACAGACCAGAAATAAAGAATTAGCACTTGGTGATATCTGAACTCACACCCTTGTGTTTTAGGATTGGATTAAAATGCAGTATTAATGTTTTATCTGAACTGGAGCTTCTCAATTCCCACTTTCTATTCTTGATAGAGTTCAGAAATGCAGCCTTTAGAGAACCTGTTTTTTTTTCCATAACAATTGCTCTACCACTTAAGCTACAAGATCTTTTATGGTTTTCAGAAGATCAAACCTAACTTATAAACTTACTGTTCATTTTTCACCTGATTGATTGGTGTAATATTTGATTTTTGAAGAAAATACAAAATGTTGATAATTTAAAAACTCAAAAACAGTTTTTTATCATTTTAAAGAATAAGACAATTAGGTGGACTAAAAATTAAAGGATGTTTGGAAAATTAATCAGCTGAAATGTGTTTAAATCAAATGAAAAAAAAGGAAACATTACAATGAATAAAATGCCAAGTTGTTATACATTATTTAAAAAATTAATTTATTTTCTCAATTCTTAACTTATTTTTTATTATTTATAGAAAAAAACAAAAAAACAATCTCAACATACATATTTCATAAGAAACTGCACAGAATTTGGTAATTATTTGATTACAAGGCAGGTTATAAAATTTCAGGTGGTGTTAGTAAAATATTTGATCTTGAAACATAGTAACAGTTTACAAAGACCATAATTAATTACTCACCTAAAATAATAAATATAATATGCACTAGCATAAAAGTAGAATTAAATAACATTTTGTTACCAAGGGAGAAAACTCAATTAGGCAAATGAAATTGTTTCCTTCTAAAATATATATATAAAAGACGTGATACTTACACTTTGTAGCTCATGGAGAACTTTTAGGATATCCTCATGGCTTTCTGTCCCAACTTCACGACACTATAGAAAAAAAATAGAAAAAGGTGTTACGTAAATTATAATTACAAACTTTCAAACATATTTTAAATTAAAATAATTACATATAGTTTATAATTCTTCAAAAGATAATATCTGCAAATATAATATATAAGAATGTATAAGAATTCAGCAGCATGAAATGTTGATGCAGATTGAAAAGAATTACAAAATTCATTTAAGAAAATGTAAGAAAGTAGAGTGCCCTTAAGAAGATTGTGAATTTATCTTCTTTTCATTAAGAAAATGTAAGTCACTGGAATAAAAAATTGTGTTACTTTCTTAAAAAGGTGGTTACAATTAAAAATTTCAGAACAAAAACTTCAAAACATTTTCAGACATATTTTAATCTATGAAGATAAAATTAAAATAATTATAGTAATGAAATGGAAGGTTTACAATATCTCTTTTGGACTCATTTGAGCCTGTGAGAGATGAGGAAATCCCTAATCTGAATTATGGCATCCATGGAGATATTTCTATAGTAGATTGTAACTGCCTTTTTTATAGTCAGATGTTATCAAAAGATCCTACCAGCTATCATAGTGGTTTTTGACACTATTCTCACATATGAATAGTAACTAATAAGTTTAATCCCAGTGGGGTTTTGAATGATGAGGGAAAATTCACAGGCTCATAACGTTAAGGTACCTTTGAAACACTATCTGAAGAAAAACAACTTTATATAGAAGAAAATAAATAAAAAAAATTTCATAAAAAAAAAAAAGTCAAAAAATGAGAAATTAGTTAAGTTACATCACTCATTAATAAATATTAGCAAGAAAATAAAAAATACTAAAATAAAAAAATTGTCTCATCAAATATGGTTCATTAAAATATCAAACAAAAAATATAATTATTTTAGAGTGACAAATCAAAATTGTGACAAAATAAAAAGCTGTATATTTTATTTGTTAAAAGTTCAAATATTTCAGGTAACTGACAATTTTTCTATGTATAAAGATTGCATTCTATTGGATTACTCCAAAATTCTGTTTTGTATTGATAGCAGAAGTATTTTTTAACTATATTCATTCAAAAAAAAAAAAAAAAAAAAACCATGTTTCATTTTACTGTGGCAGTTGTCATATCTACATTTATTTATTTATTTTTTTAAGGTATCAAAATTTTTGTTGATTGATGCTGAAAGAAAATAAATATTTTTGGAATATTATGCTTGCTTTTATTTTTCAGAAAGGTAAAAAAAATACAAATGAAATGCAAAAAATAAAATAAAAAAAAAAAAAAAAAAAAAAATTAATGCAACTGATTGAGAAGGCACATGATTAAAAGTATCAAGTATTAGAGATTTCTTGGTGAATAATGCCCCACAGCTGGGTAAGACCAGTAGAAAAATGGCTATTTTATAAGAACAACAAAAGCAAGAGATGGGGAAAAACAAAAATGAACAAACATTAATTGCACAAAACGTTGGTCTTCATTCAAAGAAGTTGTGTATATGGCAGGATTGAGAGTCATCTTCTACAACGGGATCCTACCAGAGAATCGAACAACTGATTGGAACAAGCATGGTTTCTAATTAGACCAAGGCAGTAATCAATGAAAAGTGTTTGCAATTTGTTATTGCATCAGGATAATGCTACACCACATATTTCTTTGGTGACCAAGCAAAAATTGTTACAGCTTAGGTAGTTTTTTTCACTCATCCACCAAATAATGAATCATGTTATTACCTGCCTCTTTATTCCCCTTTAAACCAAATTTTTTATTTGTATATTTATAGAATTATCTTAATAAAAAAAATCCAGGAAGATAGAATGATGAAATTGCTTGAAACAATGAAACTAGATGATAAATTAAGGCTAAAAATAAATTTCTTTTATTGTTATTTAATAAGGCAAATTTTTTGAGTAATCTAATATTTTATTAAAACAATATTTAACTCATCACAGAGTTTTGAGAACAAATAAGATTGATTATTGTAGGAATTGCTGAGATATATCCACATTTGTTATTTTGATCATTGTGTTTTCATCAGCAAATCTCTTTCACATATCATCTGCATGTTGTACATAAAAAAATCTGTAGAACAATAAAATAAAAGATTGTGGCCAAAAATGAATAAAGTGTTGATGTCAAGAAAAAATGAGGACTACTATAAAATGCTCAAATATAAAATAAAGCTGAGAATATATTTCCATTTCTATAGTTCATTAAAACAGCCAATGAAATAATCTATGGTGGTTCCATTGGTGAGAAGAACTAGGTACAAATTTAGTGTTTATCTGTGGCTAGGAGGCTAAAAATAAATTAAAATGTTCCCATGGATAAGGAAGATTCCTAAAAAAAAAAAACAAAAAAACTTAAAATAATCAAAAACCAAATGTGTGTCAAAGAACAATAACAATGGAGAGTAGGAGTGATAGAGTCTAGTATTTGTTTTAGTTAACACCGAAATAAAGAACAATAATGAAGTATTTGCTTCAGGAAGCACAATAATTAACAGGAATTAGAATCATGTTTTCTTTAGTAAACATAAACAATCGGACAATGCATTTACATAAAAGAAAATGAAGAAAAAACAAAGTAGCAATAAAGATAAGCACTAAATTGTTTAACAGAAAAAAAAAACGGGTCTTTAAATGTAGAAAGCATAACATGTGAAAAAAACAAAAAAACAAAAAAAAAACAACAAAAACCCAGATTCCAAATAATTCTCTTTTGTTGCTATTAAACAAATTTTAGCACAGCAGACATTGAAACTAATGCCTGTAGAAGGAGGCAACTGGGTGATATTATGCAGGGACCAAATTATTTTTATTTATTTTTTTAAAATGTTTGAAGGTATAGAAAGAAACAAATTTTAACTTTCTCTTATACAAAAAAATTTAAAAAAAAGTGTTTTAAAAATCATTTGGGATTCAGTGATCAACATGGCTAATGTTCCAATTTTATTATTTAAACTGATGGATATTTTCATGTGTGCAAAGACAAGGCCTAAATTAACTTAAGAGTCACTGCAAAAGAATTTGAATAATTTCTGTATTCTTAATTTTCTGTGTCCATATTATTTTTTAAGCACTGTGTTGAGTTGACAAAATATGCTTTTATTAGTAAAACCCAAAACTTTGATATAAATTAGAGAAATAAAAGAGTAGTGTCATCTTGAAGCAGAGAATTTTAATAATAATAATTCTTTATTAATCTTCAGTAAGGCCACAAGTTGCTTACAATGTTTGATATTCTGAAGTACTAATAATAAAGCTAAATTATGTTTAAATCTAATTATATATATATATATATATATATATATAACTTAAACATTATATTTAGTTGAGTAGCAATAAAAATCCATCATTCTTTAGAAATACATAATGAAAGATGACATTTCTATTTCTTTCAATATAATTTGTGTGGTTTTTTAGATGTTTGTAAATCAAAATTTAAAATGGAGGAAAATGAGATGCATTTTTCCATTTGACACTATTAATTCTGGAAAGGAAATACGCTGTTGAAACAGAAAATAAAGATATGTGTCTTTTATGAAGATGGTACCATAGCTGAGAGTAATGTTTCTAAGTGGTTTGCTAGGTTCAGAAATGTAAATTTTGTTCCAGTAGATCGAAAACATTCTAGTAAACCTGTGGTTGTTGATGATGACCAAATCAAAATCTGTTATTACCATATGACAATGCAAATAAAATGAAGTGGTTTATAAAATGTTTGAACTATACTGTGGAAAATGACGTCAATGAAAACAGAAATTAAAAACCTGGCTAATATTAATCATGTCATTGATATAACAAGACCTGTGATTTTCTTGAATAAATTTGGCTCAGTTGACAGTAATAGCCTGCATATCTCATATAGGCTAATTAAGAGCAGGAAGGTAAATTTGAAATTCAAGATTAACCTCGAATTAAACAGTTCACCTTCTTTGAATCAACTGTTCAATAAAACAAGTTGTGTTATAAGTTAACAGATCCTGTTATTTTAAATACCTCAAAAACAGCTGTGCAATCTTGATGTAACCTGATAACCAATCAGAGAAGACCTTACTGCACAAGCATAAATAGACACTCCCATAGGATTGCTCATTTGACAGGGAGATATCACAGTGAGATTGTATACTTTGTCATGTTTATTGTAATTCTGTGATAAGATTCTTCAGGTCTCATGCAGGAATTTAGAGCATCACCCAAGTCTCTTTAACCCCACCACAATCCAGATTCAACTTTTTCAAAAGCAAAAATTGCCACTGAAATTCAATGGGCAAGATTAAGGAGATTGCAATGAAGCAGTAGTTGGCAGACCTGAAGAAAGTTTTTCAGATTATTTGGAAAGTGAAAGGAATGCCAGGAAAAATTTTTATGTTTCTAAAGGGAGTATATTTTGAAAGGAACTAAGATATCATTGCCCAAATTCTTTTTCATTAATTTCTCAATATTTTCAATAGACTTTGTATCTCAAGTAATCTTAAAGTATTAACATATTTTTAGGTGAGTGTCACTGATCCACATTTCTTCCACCCTTAACCATTCATCTGTCTTGATTGCACATATTTTGTTCTTTTACAATTTTCCTTCCCAAACACCATCTGAACAAACAGACAACCACAAATCTTTTTCATCCCACACTTCTTCCCATTCATATTGTCTTTGAAGACATATTTTTCAAGAATTAATTCATGCTAATCATTAATCATATGAGGTAATTACACAACTTGCCACCTTAACATTGGCACTCAGTCAGAAAACCATTTTTTAAAAAATAATTTTAGTATAGCATCATGGGCTTATTTCTATTTTGCTAAATGTTTTTAACCACTGCCTCTGTTCCTAGCCAGAATTCAAGTGGGCTCTAACTCATGCTACAGATTCAACCATTTATTTGTAATTTAACCCGTTACAAATGAGTTATAAACTAAAACACCCAACTCTGATAAACAACATGTACTGTATTTAGGAATGATTTATCCAACTTGGAAAATTTAGAGCTTTGGATTTTTGAGTGAAAAGGTCATTCCTAAATTAGAGGATAGAGAGAGAGAAAAAAAAAATGAGGGATAGAGAGAGAGAGAGAGAGAGGAAAAGAGAGAAAAAGAGAGAAAAAAAAGAGAAGAATAGAGGAGAGAGAGAGAGAGGAGACACCACATAATTTATAACTAAATTATTACTACCAAAATTGTCAGCTAAATACACACATTGCTTTATATTGGCTACAAAAAGTTAGAAAAGAAAAAGCAACTGATTGTCCAATAGAAATTTTATATATTCTGACAAGTGTACTCTCCAATCTTTCTTGGTAGGAAAGTACATTCTGTAAACTTCAAGAAGCTTTGAACAAAATCCTTTATCTTATTTACACAGATTAAGGAATTTTTTTGTTTTTAATTCTTGCCATCAATTCAAAGAAAAGAGATTCCATTGACACTTTGCTAATCATCAAACTGACAAATAAGAATATCTGTTAAAGGTGTAACAGGTTTTATTCAAAGATTTTTGAAAATTGTCATTAGGAGCAACATTCATGAAGAAGGTTGGGGAGCACATTAGTTAAAACATTGATCAAATCAAAAATAATAGTCCAAATAATGGAATAAAGACAATTGTTTGTTTAAACTAAAAAAAAAAAAAAAATGTAATTTATATTTCTGGGCTAATATAATCTGTAACTTGAAAAAAATTTCAAAATTAAAATTATATTGAAGTGGCGGCAATCCCTCTTCAATACATGTTTCACTTCATTTCAATGTTTTCTTTTTGTTTTTTTTTGTCTTTTAACTGGCACAACATGAAAGTAAATTTGTTATCATAAATAACAGTTTTGCTATTCTCTATTAGTATAGTAATAGACACACAGAGGGGTTGAGTGATAAGTAGTGTCTCTCAACATGTACTATCATTAATAGTATAGATTAAAAACAAAAATAAGACATTTGGTAGTATATTAAGTCCAGATGAATTTTGTTTTGCCTAAGTTCAAGGTAGGTCAACATAATGTTCATTAGTCATGATTACCATGTCAAAATTTGGTATAAAGCAATGATCAGAAATAGAATTTTTGGCAGAAGTAAACTGCATACCAAACGAAATTCACAGATGTATGAAAGCAATACATCATCAGAATAAAGCCTAAAAAGAGAACCTTTTTTGTGTTACCATTACAACACAAGACTCTATTGCAGTTAACAGAGTTCAAACAATGAGAAGCATGAAGTTCACAATTATTTAAAACACTTTTTACAGCCCCAGTTTGTCACCATGAGACACTTGGTTGTTCATGAAATTGAAACTGGAGCATTGGAAGATCAACATTTTTTATCTCATGTCAAAAATAAAATTACTTCAAATAAATCAAAAATTTTCTTCATGAATGAAAATCAAATTTAATGTTTGAAAAAAAAAAAAAAAAATGTATAACACAAAATGGTGATGTTTTTGAAGAATAAACTTGTAATTGTTAAGGGAAATAAGTTTAATTTTGATACCAGTCTCATTATTGCAAAAATATAAAAGAACATTGAAAAGAAAATGTGGGGGGGGGGGATAGAGACCTACATTTTCCCTACTAATTGTATCCCTGAAGAAGGATGTAGAATGAATTGACTGAAACATTGTAAGAACAATAAAAATAACAAAAAAAAAATGGGCTGAATTCTTCTAAAATGCTTCTTATTGATAAAAATTTCTCAAAATTATAGATAATGTATTCTTAGCAATGTGTGACTCAAGGATTGCAATATTTTATATAGAGTTGCTTGCCAATCATCTTCACTATAAATCTACACTGGACAATTTTTTAAAGTAAATGCACATTTATTTTTGTTTTTCTAACCCTCAATTACGTTCCCTATCTTATTTGAACCTTATCTCAGAACGGGTTATATGACCAACTAATCAAACATTTGCAAGAATCTCAAGAAGCCTCTGTTATTTTGATCTAATTTAAAAAACAAACAAACAAAAAAAACACATTTTTCCTCTAATTCATATTTTAAGATCCAATTTACTTGCATTATATGCAGACATGTCACCTGTGATAAAAGCAAATTGTTTATTGAAACAGATGTGATAAGAAAGATCAGAACGTTATTGCTAAGAAAGAAAAAAAAAAAAAAAGAAGAGAAATACATTAGATGGCAATTTAATAGCAATAATAAATAGCTATGCTTTTGATATCTGCCTGCAGTGGTAAACTTGAAAAAATTGTCAAGATCTGCATAATAATTACAAACAGATGAACCTGCAAGATGCTAATATCTCCTAAAACTCCTGCTATGAAGTTTAAAGCACAAAAATATATAACTAGAAAATCAATTAAATACAATTAAAATCAATTAATCAACGCCTTATCTTTGAAAGAGATACAAGAGAACATACACACCTATAAATTCTAATTTAATAAAGAGTCTAGTTTGATAAAAAGAGTGTGAATACTACAAGTAAAAAAAATAAAGAAACCAATATATAGGAATTTTCCTTTCCTATGTTTTGCTGATGCTGATAAAAAAAAAAAAAAAAAAAAAAAAATAGAATAAAATGATTACTTACATTATTTGGACTGTTATCCTCATCTTCATTGCCATATTCACAACAGTTAGCTGTTGTACACTCCGGCCTTCTTCAGGTGATTAGAATTTCAAACCAAATCCTTTATTTTGTGAATATGGCAATGAAGATGAGGATAACAGTCCAAATAATGTAAATAATGTAAGTAATCATAATACCTCATCTCAGAGATATAGACAAAAATAAAATGGTTACGAGAAACAAAGTAGGATGCCAAAATTAACTGTTATAAGAATAAATACATTTGAAGATTTGTATCACTTTTCAATGTCAAATTTATGAATAAACACATGAATAAAAAATTAGCCTCTCATTTTTATTGAAAGAAGCACAAAATTGCTAAATTCTCTAGAATAAAATAGTATCTGAACCCTTTAAGACCAGAAGTGGCCAAATGCATCTACAAGTTTCAAACATTTATAGTTAGGGAGTTCCTAAATGCACTTGCAATTGCACTGCATTTCAATACACAGTATTAACACCCACCACGAGATCACCTAGAGATGTCAGAAATGTACTTTTTGGAAATATACACTTTTTTAAAAGTTGTAGATTTCCATAACCAGTAATACCAAGGAGGCTAAATTTGGTATCATTTGAAAAGGAAATTAACTTACTTTCATCTAAAATTCAACTTGTAATACTTGATTTTCAATGGGTTTTAAGTTTAGGCTATATCAGTTGCATTAACATCACATATTCAGATTTATCAACAATTCAGTCAGGACTCCATGGATTTAACAATTAAAATCATTTAAGGGCTGATAAGCTTAATATGTAAGCATTTCATTGTAAACAGAAATGTGCATATGTTTAATAAACAATTCTTATGTTTCTCTTATCCAATAAAATTCATTCTTTTTTTTTCTTTTTCTTTCTTTAAAAACAAAAAGTACAACAAATTGCTGTACCTCTTCTTTATTTCCTAACAGATAAAAAGATGAATTAGATGCACAAATTGATATAAATTTGGATGAAAAGCCAATGGAATGGCAAATATATAAAACCATTTTGAAAACTCTTATTTTGACATGTTTCACTGATCAAACAACGTTTCAATCAAATCTACATTGGCAAGACAGAATGTGATTCATGTTAATCATATGAAAACTTAATTTCTTTTTCTTTAATTGCATTGTTATTGTGAATTAGATTTTACTAATTTCTACTCCATTTTTATTTATATATTCATTTCTTTTTAAAGTTTTCATATCATCCATTGTTTCAACATCAGATTAGTAAGAACATGTGAGACTGAAGCCCAGCCATATATTAACTCAGGGGATTCATAGATCACAGAACTTTCAATGCATCTTCAAAAATAATCTTTAAATAAAATGGAATTTTCCAGGTTGAAAGTGCGATCATGGCATACCAGTGCAGTGAGAAAATATCCGACAAGCATATGATTAATATTAATCATGTTCTGTCTCACCAATGTATATTTGGTTGAAATAAAAACTATTTTTCTGATAATGAATGAGAAAAAAAAAATTGGAGAAAATGTTAATGAAAAGAAAAAAAAAAAGAATCAAAACATATTAAGGTAGAACCACATTTATTATAATCCAACTGTGAAGCTATTAATAGTGACTTTAGTTTTATTCAATGTTCACTGAATGAAGCTTGTGCTAAATTTAGATTAATGCAACAATATTTGACAGTTGTACTCAAAACTTCTTTTATTACAGAAGCCATCTATTTATTTTATGCATTTTTATATGTCAAGTTTAGTTCACCTTCTCATTTTCTAATGTTGGATATTTTTTTAAATTTTGCACAACAGCAAATATATTCAAAGAAAGGAATGTGCATTGTATGTTACAGATGTCAATTATTGCTTTCATGGAATCTGGTTTAATTCCCAGGAAAGAACAGTAATTTAATAAATATCTTTGACTAAGACCTTAAACAACATCCCGCCCTAACTCTGCACTGTGAGCAATAGTGAAAAGTCAAGGGAGGGAATCACTGAAAAACTTTTTTTTTCTCCCATCTACCCCTATACCTCATTAATGGTTTTCAAAGGAAGTAAGATTAGACAACTCAGTCATATATTTAACATGACTCAAAAGTATTAAATGAAAACTCAAAAGATGAAAGGAAGCAGATATTAAAAAATATGAATTTTGGACAAAGTGATGGAGGGAGGAAGAGAGAGAGAAATGGAGAGAGCGAGTTTGTGTATTTGTAATTTTGGCAATAGAAAGAACAGTCTGGGCAGCAATACCATCTTATTGTTTTAATACAGATAATAACCTGGGGGGGGGGTGAAAGGATAAAAATAGCATTTCAGTTTCAAGCACATTTCTTTTCATTTTGTTTTTTTTAAGTGTTAGAGTGACAAAAATAAAAGGTCACAAATTAAAAATTTTACAGTAGTCAAGGACTAAAAAGTAGCTTGTTGGCAGGTGTATTTGTTTTTAAATTAAAAAAGACATTTTTGAATTGTCACCTATGCTTCCTTGAATAGGATATTTTTTATATGCAAAAAGATTTTTCCTTATCTGCTGCATACAAACCAGTAAAATCAACAGAATTGTTTGCTTGCTTACATAACTTTTCATTTTTTTTTTTACTGTAAACCAATACATGACCAATATTTTCTTCTAATACTCTTTTTGTATAAAAAAAACAAACAAAAACAAAACAAAATTATTCTTAAATCTATAAGTGAGCAATATATAATTCTAAATATACATTCTTATATTTTATATTTACAAGACACCACCAGAAAAAAAAAAAAAAAAAAACTAAACAAAAAACAATGCACACCTGAAGAAAGAAACACAAGATTCATTGATACTGGGTTATAGAAGCTAAAAGAACTCAGAAAACATTGAGTAATTTGTAAAATTATCTCTGGAAAACAGGAAAAATAGTCTGAACTGCAGAAGAATTAGATCAAAAAAAATCTTAAATGACTTGTTGATTGTTAAAAAAGAAAAGAAAAGGCTGCCTAAACACAATATATATTTAAGGTTCCCATAGATTTGTGTACAAAAAATTCCAGGACTATGTTTAGAATTTTCAAGGACTGAAAATGATGTGCATGCACACATACACAGTGAATGGTCATCAATTTCAAAAACACAAACTTTGTGATTTATCTTTTAATAGTTTGAGATGTTCAAAGAAAAGCTACAGTTGGTTCCAATAATTCATGTTAGATGGATCAGTTGAAAGCAGTGAAGAAATCAAAATGTTGAAGCCTAAAACACAACTGAATGCAGATGTGGTTATGTTACACATTTTGTAACATTCTACAGAGTTTGGAGTTCTACTACACTTGAAAATTCTGTGAAGTTAAGTATAATGGTTTTAACAAACAGAACTACAAAAAGAAATTTTCAAAAAAAAAAAAAAAAAAAAAAAAAAAAAAAAAAAAAAAAACTATACCTTTTAGCTACCCCTACTACTTATGGCTTTCATTGCCTATAGTACAAAAGACAATGATGTTAACATTTTTTCAGTTCATCTAATTTAGCTCCTCTTCCAATTTTGATATCTCTATGGACTTACCCTTTGCCGATCTTTGCATGATATTGGATTTTGCAATGTGTGAAGTTCAGAGTCTGCTCAGCTTTCTCTGCATAGATCTCAGCTGACTTGAGCAAATCTTGTGTGCAACTTTCAAGTTTGTTTTTTGGTCTTCAGTTCTTCAATTTCCATAAGCATGAATTTCTGTTTTTGCCCAGCTGCTTCTTCCTGCTTTTTTTTTTTTTTTTAACTCTGAACCTCAAGGTTGTATGCTGTTTTGGCATTGGAAGCACTGCAGAGAAGAGCCTTAGTCATGGGAACTTTCCCAACACCTCCAACAGTGGCCAAATAGTCCATGATGCAATCAGTGTCTGCTGCTTCATAGTGTCAATGGAAATTTCCTTATTGGTGGAGAAACCACTCTCCTTTGAGGCCTGTCCATGAGAGAGTACCAGCTATTTGTGAACCACTTTCCAGTTTTTGATATTCTTTGTTGCTAGACAAAGAAGAGTAGTACAAAGTGTCCAGGCAGTCTTCATGCGTGCTAAAATTCTTGAAAGTAATATTTCCTGCAGCCTCCTTCTTGAACTGTTTGTACTGACTGATGATGTCATCACAATTAGACTTGTTGACTTGTTTTCTGTCCATCATGTGGGAAAGTCATCTTTTTAGACAGTCTTCTGTGGATATTTTTTCACAAATGGATACAGGGTTCAGTCATGCAAGTGAGGGTATTTAAGGGGAGACTTTGCCAGAAGTTTCTTAATGATGGAGATGAAAATTATCATTGTTGCAATTCTGCATGCAAACAGATTTTTTGTTGACCCATTTCTATTTTTGGATAAATTTTGCATAGCTCTATTTGCCAAAAATCCACTTGATCTTTGCTGAATCTTTGTGCATGTTTCGGTTTGATAAAATTCTTACAATTTCATTCAGTTTGAAAAATGTAATTATCTTTTTAGTGTGTTCTCCCTTTACAAATCTTAACAGTTTCATGATCATGCTAAAAAAAAAAAAAAAAATCACCAGCAAGGAAAGGAAGCAAAGTTTGTCGCTCTGATATTTTATCAGAAACAAGTCAGTGTCTTCTGAAGCAGACACAAAAATCTGCAGTTTCACTGGAAATAAAATGGCATTCACGTCTCAGAGCACAGGCAGAGAAGGACTTGGTCTGGGGACATTTTTCTGCTTTTTTAATTAAGTTCACAAATTTCATGACATCTGGCCAAATGTCTAGGAGTCGTTCTCAAACTTGTTACTTTCAGCAAGAATTTAAACTAACATAGTTTACACATTGACACATAACATGTATTTTTTTTTTCAGCATGACCTCATCCACCAAAGACTAGAGATCAAAAGAACTTTTTATTTTTGAAAATGATGTGTGAATAAAATTTCTTCAAATGTTCAAATTTTAAAAAACACTGATAAATTTTTCAAGATTCTACTAAAATCTATTTTATTAGTGTAAAATTATTTTCCTTTCAACTATAAATTCCATGAGTGTGAATTAATTTATCTTTGACAGAGATGTTTACTTGTCTCTCACGGCTTTTACCTTTGCTTTTCCTCTTTTCAACTAGAAGAGGCACCTTCATATTCTTTCTTTCTCATCACCTAAGCAAGAAAATGCAGAAGTAACTAAGTGGTCATGAACTTGTCCTAATCAAAGAAACAAACCACCGTTCGCAATAATTGCCAAGTATTATTGATGACAAAGAAACATTTTGGTTACAAGACAATTTTAGCTTGTAAAAAAAGCCAGATTTCTAGGATTTGGCATTTAGACTTTCATGAATTGAGAAAAAGGATGTGTTGGTAGCCCAATTTAGAAAATTCCAGGACTTTTCAAGACACTGCTGTTTTTCTCATGACTTTTCAAGGATTCCAGGACCTGTACGAACCTCTCTATCTCTCTCTCTCTCTCTATATATATATATATAAATGAAATTGAATCTATAATTAATTTAAGAATAAAAAAGAGAAATGGTTGAAAGTCCATTTTGCTAATTTCTATTTGGTTAACTTATTTTATGAGTTCCTGAATAACAAAATAATTAACACTAAGCTAAGTTTTCTAATTGAAGTATGAAACCAGAAAATAGTTTTGCATAGAATAAAAAAAATATAAAGCATAACAAAATTATCACTTGTATACAAAATGGAAATAAAAAATTTGATTTGCATTTTTCAAAAATGATTTTCTAATATGAGACCAGGAAATAACAGTGTTGCATAATAAAATAAAAAGAATGAAAATTTAAATTTTGCCAAATTAAAGAGCTCAGTGCAAAATTTATTAGATTTTATGCCACATTTAAATTTTATAAAAATTCTACATTTCTGATGATTCCTACAACACTGATTTTTTTTATACAAGAAAAAGAGTTAATTCTCTAGCCAACTCCAAACCAAAAATATTTTTTTATACTTACAAAGATTATCCAACATTGAGCACAATCTCCTTTTACAATGGCATATATACAGTTATAGAGCAAATAATACCCCACATTTTTTTGTTTTATGTAAAATCTCTGGGGAAATCATTTATGCATACATCTAAAAGAGTCCTGGGAATAAAAATATTTTAAAAATACACATTTTGTCAGATATATACTGGATAATCCAAAACGTTAATTCTGAGTTTGTCATGAGATGGTATTAGGAACATTTATTTTTAACTAACTTCATTAGAGATTGTATCGTGATAACTACCAAATAGTATATTATATGTAAGTAATTTTTAAGCCATTAATGAATATTTTAATCTGATATTTTTTATTACTCTGAATGTCATATTTAGTGGGTAGATGTGCTTGAATAGGCATTATTATTTTAAACAGTGAAATTGATGTCTACTGGCCTAGAGATCAAGAAGTCTTACTAAAGAAAATGTGCCTCTGCTGAACATTGCTTTATCATGATGGCTTCCCACAACCTAATTTGAAATGCACACTCGATTTAAAAGTGATTTTACTAATTGAAAAAGGATATAAATTTGATTATTGTTCAGAGGTACATTTTCTTTTGTAGGATTTGGATCTGTAGGCCAGTAAACATTAATTTCACTTCTTTACATTATTCGGACTTTTGTCCTCATCTTTATTGTCATGTTCACAATGTTTTAACTGTTGTATGCTCCAGCCTTAATCAGGTGATTGGAAATTCAAACTGAACCCTTTATTTCATCCACCGGCGTAGAATGTTCAAATCGGCAGTGGTGAACAAAACTTGGAGAGTTGTGTTAACGGGAGATAACAGAGACATCCAGAAGAGGCATGGCACGTGGAATGAGAACAATTTACCCTAGTGGACAAAAGGTTCAGTTCAAAATTCTAAATCACCTGAAGAAGGCTGGAGTGTACAACAGCCAAGATGTCGTGAACATGACAATAAAAATGAGGACAACAGTTTGAACAATGCAAATAATTACAATAACTCATCTCAGAAATATAGACAGATTAATTTCACAGTTTAAAAAACAAAAGAGATATCTACTTAAACATGTCTATCCACTAAATATAACATTTATAGTAATAAGAAATATATATTTATCCTCTTTACATTGTTCGAACTGTTGTCCTCGTCTGTCATATTCATAATGTTAAAAGATTTTGTTCTGAGGCCAGGGATTGAACTCATAACTCTTTGGGTCAAGTCACTTTTTGGATCAACCAACAAATACTTTTACCTATTGATCATGTGAGTGAATTTTTCAGACTTATAAACCTAATGTTTCAGTAATCATTTTTTTTTTTTTTTTTTTTTTACCAGAACTCTTATTTTTTTTTTTTTTTAAATAATTTTTCACCTCATTTGTTATTGTTGTTTCTAGTTTTCTGTATTACTAATGCCTATTTCTATGCTTGGCCTGCTAGGGAGATTTTTGTAGTCTAGCATAGATGTGGATTCCTTAAGTTTTTGTATTTCCAAATGATGTTCTCTGTCTATTATTTCAACTTCAGCTCACAGAAGGCAGTGATCTCCCTTTTCTCTTCATATATGATCAGTCATACCTGATTTTTCTATTTTCCCTCATGTTATGGCCTTGTGGTGTTCCTGTAGTTTTATCTTAAGGGATTGACATGAGCTTTTATATTTCTTTCCACAGCTGCATGATATAGAGTACATAGAGTTCTTAGTCATGTTCTCCTCTATAAGTGGTCTTACTTGGAAGAGATGTCTGCATAGTGTTGAACCACTCTTGAAGATTGGACTGATGTCATAAAGACCACAGGTTTTTTGTATCTTTTCCTATAAGCCCTTCATATAGAAAACAGCCATGGTCTGCCTACCCTGAGTGTCAAATGTATCAAGTGTGGTTTGCAAAGTTTCCTGCTGCAGAATCAATATCATATAATCAGCAAGATAGCCAACATAATAAAAAAAATCTAAATTAAGTGCTGAAAATTGTTTTTACCAGGAGGATTTTCTAAGTCACTGTGTGTGGTATATAAATAAAAATAAACACAGATTCATAGTTTAAATGTAAGAAAGATCTGTTCAAAAAATACATTGTAATGGATAACGAAAAATAGATATCTTACAACAACATAGAATAAAAGATTACAGGACAAGTAAAACAAATCACTAATAACTGTACCCAAGGCAGATCTTCATCCAGAAGTGATACTGTGTATATGGTAAGATTTGAAGATTGTAATGATGAACTTTCTCCAGACACACAAAAAGATTTGAACAAGTACTGCTCCTAATTAGATGGATTGCAGACAGCAGTGAAGGAAAAGTATACCAATTAGAATAAAAAGCATATTCCATCAAAATAACCAAAAAATGGTGACCATGAAAAAAATTGTTATATATTGGCTGACAAGTTTTTCACTGTTCTGCTGGATTTAGCAGATATTTCACCTCTGGATTACTAATTTTGAGAGGATTTCCCTTAATGAAAATGTAATTAGCTTTCCTACAAATGGATTTGTTGAGCAAAATGAAAAGTTCTGGCAGAATGCAATTGTGAAATTACCTTAAAGATGGCTGAAGATAATGGAACATTGTTTTAAAAGTTATTTTCATTAACTTAGCACAATAGAGAGAGAGAGAGAGATATTATGTGTACTGTATATGGTTTATTACTCAACTACAGTCTCCTAAAACAATTGGTTTCTGTTTGTTGTTTTCTGAAAACTTAGAATTCAAAGTCTCATTTTATAATTATTCAATGAGTTATTTGGATCAATATCTTCATCTTTGTTGTTTGTAACATATCATTAGGATTGATATATTTCCCAACATTTAACTGCAGTAATTTACATCTGGTGATTATCCCTGAGAATAAACTTCCAAATAATCTGTAGCATTTTATAGATTGTAGTGACATGATTCATTTTATGAAAGTTTCTAAATCTTCAGCCTCTTTAAAAGGTTGCCTTTCATGTTTCTCTTTTAAAATCTACTTGAAGTTTCACAAATAAAACATATCTTGTTTAAATTTGACAACAAGCCCATTTAAGAAGGAATCATTTCATAATATGTCAAGTATTAGGGTCCATGTTAAAATGTGTGTGATGTCACAGAAACATGCAAAGAATCCACAGCAGCAGCCACTTGCAGAAACAGAGTTGCTAAAGTGGACTACTTTTGAAAACCGAGTGCTACTGAATTTTATATTTTGCTATTGGCAATTTTGGGGCTACTTTTAAAACAAGCTGGGCAAACTTTGACCACTCATGATATGAAAGTCATTTAAATCCATCTGACAATCTTACGCAATAATAGAAAAGATGTGGACTACATCAGATGCTTATGGTAGCCAATTACTTAATTATCAAACAAGCTTCTGAGCTTTTCCAGCAAAGACCACAGTACTTGATTTGTGACATTAAAACAATTTATTTTTCATTTAATTTTCCAACAGTAACAAAAATAAATTGATACAAACATTGTGGCCACCTTTAAAGGTTTTCCATTACTGTAAGCAGCTACTGCTGTGAATTCATTGTTTCCATATTGTACAACATAGACCAAAGTACTTGTACCAGCTTCATAAATGTTCTTCATTTGGATTTGACAAATTAATCATCAAAAAATAAATAAAATTAAAAAAAAATTATCTTTCTCTAAAGATTATCTTTCTCTAAAATGACTTGTTCTGGCCAAGTCATTTTTTTTTACGACAAAAACTGATAAAAAGAACTGGGCATGTTTTATCAGTGCTACCAGCTTTTCTTCTTGTATTTACATTTGATTTTTACCCGTGAGTGTGTGTGTGCATATATATATATATATATATATATATATATATATATATATATATATATATATTACATTTGCAAACTGTGAAAATTTCCAAGTTTCTATTCTCCTCACAAAGAAGCACATTATGTAATACTTAAAAAAATATATATGATCTAGAGGGTTAATTTTTAAACAAATATATTGTAGATATAATAACCCTATTCTGCTAGTAATGACTACATTAATTCTTAACTGCTCACAAAATTTTACAATTTTTGATACATTTCTATAGTAAACCATTAGTCATGTATTTCTACAGTTAAATTCTTAGCAATGCATTTACATGACACATAACAGTATCCTGCTTGCATTAATTACTGATTACTGACAATCTCTTTCTTCCTGAATTTTATAATGTGCCAGATTGTGTGCTGAAACTTGTAAAAACAAATTTTACTTTAAAATAAAAAGGATTATTAAATTTGCTCAATCATAAAATTTAATTTATTTTTTTTTCAAGGTCTGCATATATTGTTTGGCAGCTTCATGGTGAGCTAGAGTTATCAAAAAATATTTGAGTAATGAACATACCAAAACAAAATAAAAAAAAACAAAAAACATTCTTAAGCATTGATGTTTAATAGTAGCCAAAATTCCAATGCTCACTTGAGGTAATTTTATAATTTTAATTCATAAGTATCTTCACATCATTACAGGATTAGAAAAAATGTAAGACACTATTGCATAACAAAACAGCATTTTATTATTGCTGCAATACAATTTTTCCAAGGAGACTTGTGGAACTGCATTAAATTGTTGGCTAGTACAGAATGACCTTGTAACCCAGTTGTCTCTACAAATTTGCTAATTTTTAATGAACATTCAATGAAATGAATAAATTGTATAGATTTGCCATGATGTCCATTGGACATTAACTAAAGTTGAAACAAAGAAAGAAAAATTGATCTGGAGAAAATCAAAGAATGAAAAAAAATGTTTTCTTTGAAGTACTTTCACGGGTTGCATCTGAGCTGTGGGACCATAATTTGCCCACTACTGGGCTATAATATCTGATTAAACCTCAACTTCATATTAAACATGGGGTATATTTTAAAAGTCATTTTTGGGAGTAGGGGGAAAAGAGTTAACAAAATATGGTAGTTTTAATATTTTGGGTTGTGGTAGTTTATTATTATTTAGTGTTTTGAGGTACAATCTGTTTGTTTTTTCTCCCCAGATAAGTAACATTTTCTTTTTATAGATTAATAGAAGTACATTAGTAAGGAATTTTAGAATTTTATTTAATTAAAATTTTTTTTAGATATATTTTATTAGACAAAATTTTATGGTGTAGGAACTTTTTATATATAAATTGTTGTTAAAGAATGTTTTGCTCATTTCTACAAAGAAGACTCAACATCTATTAAAGAATATACTCAGAAATTGAAAGATCCCAAGTGTATCTAAGATATCAACTGGATCAGAGTAGCAGCCTTTCAAAGAGATTATTTCCATCAAGAACCCAATGCATTGTGCTAAAGATAAAACATTTTGATATGCGAGAAAGAATGAAAAATAATAGTCTTCTCTGAAAATACTGAATCATTTAAATCTTAGATTTCATGGGAAAATGTCACTTGATTCCAACTTGTTTATCTCTTATGAACTCAGTGTTGTCATGTTAGCTTGTTGAATAACAATAGTTGAATACAAGAGAAAGTAAAGTCACAATAGAAATCCTGCTACTTTTGCCTATTTTAATCATATTTTAGGTTAATGCAAATGTTCATAACCCAATCGCTTAACACAATATTAAAGAAATCTTAGAAGTGTCTTTAATTTTTCTTTAATCTTTTTTTTTATTGCATGTGCATGCATTCTTTGTAAGAATCATTTGTAGGAAAAATTTATTTTTACTTTAGTTTCAAGAAAATCCTAGTTGAACATAAAATGCATATTCAACTGTTTACCCTTCATAGTAGAGCAGAAAACAGTGGATAACTGAAGCTTATGGTAACAATATTCAATGTAAAACCAAAAGTATACTATACAAGCATATGTTGGAAAAGATTTGCAAAATTGAGACAAGACTTTGAAATCAGAGAAAAATGCACTAAAAGACCTGAAAACTTGTAAAATGAGGAAGTAGAGAAACCTAAAAACATGAAGTGCAAACAAGATGTGAACATACTGAAAAATACAAAGTGAATCATTAAGTAATTTAACTGATGTGCTGGAATGCAGAAGAATTCCTTCATAAGTAGTATATATGGTATGAACACAAAGCAAAGATTATTCTAGAAAATAATAATACAAATTATCTGATAGAGTTCAGAAGCAATTATGCCACCTTATAGGTGATGAATTACTTTTTTTATCCTGTGACAACTTTCACACACATGAAATATTGGTAGCTGCTTGCTACTCTATTACTATGGCAAATGTTCAAACAAGCTACATTATGGTTCAGACTTTTACAGCTTGGATTCATCATGCCATATAAACGTCATCAAATCATTCTCGTTCCCTTCATATTCTCTTGATAAGGAAATTTCACTTAAACAGCTTCTTTCCCAGAACTGTCACATTGTGGAACAAACTCCCAAGAGGATGCTTCCCTGGCCACTGCAATCTTAACCTCTTCAAGTCTAAGGACAACTGATATCTATCCTACATTTTCTTATAATACACCTTTTTCTTTTTATGCATTTACAACAATCTCATTCAATAACCCTCTACCTTGAATGACTCTTGGGCCTTGCATTGAGTGAACAAAAGTAAAAAAAAAAAAAAAGATTGTTACAAATTAATATGTGCATAACAGTTTGCATTAATATTTTTCATCAAATAAGATTCTGTAGCAGAAATGAAAAGCAGGATGAACTGCCGGCTACCTTTGATGAGACTGCACATCCCCTATCGATCAAAAAGGTATGCTGCATATGCAGGAGAGGATGGCCACTGCAAACCTGAGAATGTCCACTTGCAAAAAATATGGTAACGGCGGTAGGCTGAGCGGTGCCTAGAATTTGTTTATGCAAATGATTTGTATTGTGCATGTTTCTGGGCTCAATATAAACAGATGGATTTTCTGTTTCATCAGTCTGTGAGTGGCCAGCATTACTAGCATACGGAATGTCATGATTCTGATTCCTTGCTTGTTCGTCCTTGCTTTCTATGTCCCGGTTATGTTTGACCTTCGTTTGAGCCATTCTTGTGTGGAATTCTTCATTACCTCTGCTGTGGACATATCTCTGGTTTTGTTTTATCTGTCTCTGGAGCTGCTGTTCATTCTGCCCTTCCTCGTTTGTGTTCCAGCAGAAGAAAAACAAACCTTTAGATTCTCAGTAAAATCTTAAACTTTCAATTCTTATTAGTTAATTTCACTACTCAGTCATCTGTTGGTAAAATCTTTCAAAATGCATTTCTCATTTCCAGATTTACTCAACTTAGTCTCTTTCTGTTCTATTTCCTTCCAATGAATTTCTAGTGACAAACTGCTGAATGGCAGATTTCAAGGAAAAAAAAAAAAAAAATTTATTTTCACTAATATCACAGCACACACACAAAAAAAAACAAAAAAACAAAAAAAAAAAACAAAAACAAACTATAAAGCATCTTTCTGTGAACAAATTTTGTGCCCTTAATTAAAAACTTTATACAAGTTATTAAATGGAATTTTAATCTCTACTTATGTAGTTAATCAAAAAATAAAATTGTTTTTACACAGGCCTTATTTTCTTTTGATTATTCAGCATAAATTAAATTATTATTGACATAAATTTGATTTAAACATTTGAAATAACAATTAGTGACACGAAGGAACACTTTTGAAAACAAGATAAACTGATTATTTTTTTTTCATCTAAAAAAAGAAAAAAGGGAATTAAGACAACTGCAGCTCAATACTTTAGTTTAAAAAAAAAAAAAAAAAAAAAATCAAAACTACATGACTGAGATTTACTAAATTATAACAAATGAAACCACCAGATTTATCTTGATTACTATCTAAAAAGTACTTATAAATGGTGTTTAATTTCTTTTTAGCCTAAACAAATAACTGGAAAAAAGGAAGCTTTCAAAGCATTTCACTTTAACAAAGAAATAAGAGTGTGAAAAGGAAATAAATTAATCTTGAAAGGCTTTCTCTTTTTTTATTCCCTTAACAAAGGAATGAGTAAAAAGATATCAAAGGAATATTTAAATAAACACCTTTTTTCCATACAAAATATTCATTATTCTGTTGTTAACTAAAAGAAAATGATGAATGTGAATGATATATTGTATGGCAGGATAAGGTGAATTTATGCTTTACTCTGCTTGTTTGGTTTTTTTCTTTCTTTTCCAGATGCATGCACAACTAATATTTCCAGAACTGTAATTTCTTGAAGAGAGAAAAAAGAAAAAAAAAAACTGCATTTGTTCCAAGAGGTTCATGACTCATCAGATCGATGCCAAATTTATTCTCCCACCCCCCATCCAATTGACAGCAAATGTCTTCCTCTTACTCCTACTGCCTCTGATCAAGAACCCTACAGCCCTAAAATGACACTATCCGAAACTATCATTGAGAATGCATGGATTCCTAGGTTGTAAAACTTTATTTGAAAACACCTGTTTTTAGTTTCATGTAGTTGCAAGTTAATATTGAACAGGACAAGGAAAGCTTGGTGAATAAAGGAAAAGAGGAACCAAATTTGTTTTTTTTTTTCAGGAGAGAGAGAGCAGGGAGGGGCTACATATGGATAGAGGAAGAGAGTGGGGGGCCACACATGGAGAGGGAGTGAGTGAGAAAGGCTAAATTTTGTGGTAAAGATAGGAACAGAGAAAAAGAGGTGAATAAAGAAAAAGTTGGTGAAGTGGAGAGTTTATATAATCGAGGTAACTAAAATTTTTTTTATTATTAATGATTTATCCCCCTTGATATTGAACAATTAATTAAAAAATACTGCTTCCTTAAAATCATTGTCTTCTGGAAAAAGCCTAATTGGCCATTTGTTTTAGTGTAACATATTCTTTGTTTTATACACACTAGTGATAAAGGCTACCATTCTAATCCAAGGTAAAGCCAGAGTAGACAGATTCTCCTTACATGGAAGATTGATGCAACACAATCTTCCTTGCCACACTCAGTCATTGGCCTCGTGCAGTTCTTAGCTAATATCAAATTTCAACTGACCTCATCTTAGTTTCAACAGAGGGTCAATTTGAGCAAGTACAATAAACAGAAATCATTATTGTCCATCTTTCAAAGTCATCCCTCATTTATTAGATAATTGGAAAAAAAAAAAAAAAAAAGAAAAGTTCATGTCTTTTAACTTTTTTTTTGTCTTCTGAGTAAAGAGAGCACCTATATCTCTAATCTGCCCCTCTTCTCTTTCATCACTTGCATTGCACATTAAGCAGATGACATATGAAGTAGATTACATTCAACATAAGTCCTCAGTTTATCATCAACATTCGTTAGGCATCATTAACACGGTACATCTCTGAATAACTTATTTTCAACAGAAAATCTTCCCAACCTCTTGAGCAATATGGTCATCAACTTCACCTACACCAACCTTTGTACATATTCTGTGGCTTATTTCTTTTACTTTTATTCTTTCAGGTTGTCATGTTGATTTCACTCATTATTATTATAGGTATACATTTTTTAAAGTTGTCTGCTAGAAGTTTCATGTTACTGAAAATGATGCCACTGAAAAGGTTAATCTTTTTAACCAGTTCATTGCTAAGTATACATTTTTTACTGTTGTAAGAATAACACTATTTACAAGAGTTTTTATGTGCTAATGATATTTGCGCAGAATTCATATATTACTAGTATACCCTTTTTACTGTTGAGAAAAACCTAGATCAGATACTAGCATGATCCATCTTTCTGGTTCCAGCAATCATTCTATGGTAAAAATGGTACTAAATCCATTTTCCCAAAACTGCCACAGTTACACTACCTCTTCACTTATGTAATCTAGCTTAGTCCATTTCTACATATAGGGCAGAGTGAAACCATCCAGTATATTGCTACATAATTTTTTAACACTCCAGTTTATATAATTCTATACTAAGGTTTTACTTTGGAAATCCCTCACTTGTTCAGTAATTATCCCAAGTGTTTTTTAATATTTCTCAGCAGCTCATGAAGGCAAAAAACATTGAACAGAAGAATGTCTTCAGATCTTCACAGCTATGTTTCAGGATTCTCTATGAATAAATAATGTTTCATAATCAGGATGATCCACAGATTAATAATAATCTGTTAATTAGAAATTAAAAGTATACATTCTATGGTCAGATCTAAGCTGTAGAAATTGAAAGTTAATATCAAAGAAAAATTTCAAAACAAGAAAGTAATAAATTGTAATTATGAATCTTAAACAAATTCCCACCTCCTAAAAAACTGTTTAAACATCCCTCCACATTGCACCATTATTAAAACTTGCCTCCTCCCAATAAGGAATGAAGAGCTTACTGTGACTTTAGTCAGAAACTATAGTGATAAAATAAACAGCTGCGTATTAAGAATAATTTACAGTTTCAAGTCAGTATATTTCAAGTTGATATAAAAGCCATATGATGTTGACAACACTTGTTTACTATGAGTTTTGCCTTTACCCAGGCAGGAAAAAAAAAAAAAAAACCCCAAAAACCAAAAAAAACCCCCCAAAAAACAAAAAAAAAACAAACAAAAAAAAAACCTTATTGCACTGACTTACATCAACTGAATGAGCCATCAAGTTAAAATTACAATAAATTATATTGAAGCTGAGCTGAGTGGCATCTAAAACCCCAGGGAGATTTATATTTTATACCATCAATAGCCGCACAAAGATGACAATTTCTCATAACACATTAGTCAATCAAAAAGAGACACACAAAGTAACACTTTCAAATATTTGTATATGTTTATTTCTCTCTCTCTCTCATATGGACCTAATTGTATGGATTAACTGAAATGCCATCCACAAAAGTTTAATTTCCATTTGTGACAATGTATCTGCAGCTACAAGTTGGTTGTTTCAAGTCAATCTGTCATTGTGATGTCATGTGTCAACATCTTCCACTAAACCAGAATGTATAACATTTTTTTGAAGAGGCAGATAATTGACAGCACAAAAAGGGATTAATTAGAAAGAATTAACCGATACAATATATTCTCCAGCAAAGACAACAAAATAAGAACAATCTAGCCTCATGGATTGAATAAAGGGTTTCATTTTAAATTCTCAAAGTTAATAGACCTGCGATCTAAAAAGTACAGATGTGAACTAGGACACTTATAAGTAAAATCAGAAAGAGATAATGAAATTTCTGAAGGCACATTATAAAGAAGGCTTTGAAAATTTAATACTCACAGGACATATTGAGGCAAGAGAAGTAGAAGAAAACAGTGAGTAATTTATGGAACATCAATGTGGGGACAAAGATGGATGGTAAACAGTCAAATGTTGCTTAGAGCTAAAAGGGGCAGAAAACTGTAAGAGTCATGATTGCCAACATATTGAAGGGACACAGCACATAAAAGGTGGTGACAATAAATATTGTGATAAAAACAAGCAAGATGAAGACACCAGTTCAAGTAAATAAGTGAATAATAAAGAGGAGTTAATATTGAATATTTTTTCTTTTGATAATTTTTGGAAGCTTCCGTTTTTATATTTCACCAGCTTTTATAAAAATTAAATTTTTTTTTTTTTTTTATTTTTTAAATAACTTTCCTCTTGGATCCATTTAAGTGGAAAATCCAAAGATGATTGAATTTTTTTAAAATTTCATTTTCTCAAAAGGAGAATGATTACTGAGGGCATGTTGAAATTTGGATTGAGTTTACATTTTCGAACTTGTATTTTATTAGCACTAGGAACAAAGGAGGAGGTCTGAAGGAGAGTAAAAATTATCAGCATGGAACATAGAATTGGCTAACAGAATTTGAACTTCAGCTGAGGCCACCACTGTTCACAGTTCACATATCATATGAATACACTTGGGAAAGGCATGAATTCACTTCCCTATGCTCTGTCCTAGAGTCAGATATCTTGACAAAAATGTTTTTGTGTATGGCATTCCATGATGGTTACTAAAGAAGGTGAGGAAGTGAGCAAACCACATTCCCATAATTCAATTTCCTATCCAAACATTATAAACTGTAGAATCTTCTTACACTCATTGTTATTAAAGGAAATATTTGGAGTGTCATATTCATGAATTTGTTTTAACTGGCAATTTGGCAAATGAAGAAATTTGAACCTCCATTCAGATTATTCCATGACAGCAAACCTGGACATGAAGAGATTTGAACCTTGGAATACAATAAACAGATGTCTTGAATTCATACTTTGTGCAAGTTATTAGTACATCCAGAAAGACCAGCTCACATAGTCCAGCAGCATTTGACCATCCCCCCCACCACCACCACGTGGGACCAGAGTATAAAAGTGTCATCTACATATCTAAGCCACATGGTTAGCTTTAATGGCGTTCCTATAAGAATTTCTGTATTTGTTTGCTATTAATAGAGATAATATCAATCTTCCAGTTAAGCCTTCTTCTTTTCAAAATATGTTGGGACCAAATTGGAAATGTTTTTATACACAGAATGTAAACATATCCATCAGCTTATCTACTAGGACACCCACATGTACTCCTAAAGAGGATTCTAATTTTTCTCAAACCACATTTATGATGGTCACCATTAAGTGGAGAGTTCTTTATACAGGACAGACTTGTTATCAGGTTGATTATACCTACTAAGATTCTGCTTAATGGGTTACAGGCTGAGCATAAATAACTGAATATAGGTCTCTTTGGAATACTCTGTGAAAATGCCATACTGTACTTTACGCTAATGTCAGTCTTGTTCAGGCGTGACAACTTTCTCTCAGTTTTCTCAGTCTTAGATACTTTATTTTTAACCTTGATGTAGATACTGTCCACAGCTATTCTGAACATCCTATGATTTGATTTTGATCATATTGTCATAGCATAGTTACAGATTCTTAAATTCATTACAAAATACACTGTCTGAAATATTAGTAAAGTGATCAGTTTTGAGGTTTCATATCTACACTTCATTAATATTAAAAAAAAAAACAATTTGAGAATTTGTTGTATAATGAATAAACAGCAATAAACATCTGTAGTTAACTTTCATTTTTTTTTTAAATTTGAATATCCAGTAATGTTGGTAGCACTCACTCCAACAATGAGATCAAAATTCAGGATATACAACTTTATTCACTATTGAGTAAATAAACATTCAACATATTTACTAATGTACTATATAGATATATTTTGTTGTATGTTGTGTACCATCATCAACATATACATCCATTTAATGGTCTTATTTAAAGGAATATAAATAGTAGGGGCAATTTGATTTTCTTTTAAAGCTCGATAAGTAGAGCTTCACATGGAACTATACATTTCAAACATTTATAGGGCATGCATTAATATTATTGAAATATTTAGGTACTACAGAGTAGAACAAAAATTGGGACAAAATATGCAATGAGAAAGGCAGCAAAAAAAAATAAATCTGTAATAATAACACATCGGTAATTTATGAGAGAAATTAAAATCCTAGTAGATAAATTTACATACAAGTCCCAGAGGATATTCTTGAGACATTCTTTAGAGAAAAAAGGAGATCTCAACATGCTATCAAATACAGGTGTGTAAAAAAAAAAAAAAAAAAAAAAAGAAAAAAAAAAAAAAAAAAAAAAAAAAAAAAAAAATCTTCATTTCTGTACGGTGGACAGGTATAGTCAAAGATATGATTTTCCAGTGTTAAAAGTTACTGGAAAACAAAAACTGATAATATTTTTGATAACTTTTCCATTTTCAAAAAAGAGCTGGGAACTTTTGCACATAGCTAAACCATAAAAGATCCAAAATTTATGAGGTGGATGTAACTTTCTTGCAAATATTTTTACTTATTGTAGTTTTTTTTTCAAAAATTTGTATCACAAGTCTTATGCCAAATGCTTTCTTGGGCAAGACAACAACTTGAGATCATAAGTTAGCATGTTTATCTAGCCAAAGACTATATTTTCTTCAGTTGACCATTAAAATAGAAAAAAATGGTATTATACATTCCAGAATTTATTGATCAGATATGTGAAAACTTACATTCATTCAAATACACACATATATGACAGACTGGGTTCTATAGCCTTGGATGGCAACTGGTCTAGGAGAAAGACAACTCTAAATCCAAAACCTGCGGTGTGTTGTTTGGGGACCTTGTGGCACTTATTGTACCAGGTCTCCTTATTCGGCTCTTCAAAAAGTGTGGATGGTCCTGCACGAAGCCTTCACCACTATAATCAAATCTCATTTGCTGTTTTCTGGGAACTGATCTGCTTGATCCTCATACGTCGAATTCGACGAGAGACAAGTGTGTATATATATATATATATATATATATATATATATATATATACATACATACACACAACCAACCAACCAAACCCACAAAAACAAATAAATACACTACAAATACTAAACGCATATAAAAAGTAAGCTAATGCCAAAATTTCTACAGTATGAGGGGGATGCTGAAAAATTGTTAAAAAGCATTCTGTTTTTTGGTTAGATTTTAGCATTCCCTTGCATATTTAGTATAGGAATAGATACCACAGACATGAATTCAAAAAGCTAATCATTTAATATTTCTCTCTGTCCTGCAATAAAACTTCTGAGAGATGCCAGCAGGGAACATGTAAACAGTTTGATCCTCACTTAGTGCTCAAACACTATAGGCCTTGTGTTAGACTAATCTTAATAAAAATCAATATCTAATCATACAGAATTGTTGCAAGCTAGTCTCAAAGACCATTACAACTGTAGTAATTTTGAGCCTCACTGATCATCTTGAGTCACACGAAGATTTGATCCTCACTAGATTGCCACATTTTTCCAGATTAAACTAGCTTATTAAATGATTACTTATCACCCGATTCATGGTCAAGAAGGGTTTGAACAAGTTTTAAAGAGTTGATTTTCTAAACAGGTAAGCCTTTCCCTTTTGTATGATTCGAACAACACAATCATTCTGTCCGTCCCTATTTGGCTTCATGACAGAAAACAAAGTTTAATAGATATTAATACATATGAATTATATAAAGTTGGATTAATAAGGTCTCCAATCCTATAAGACAAGTTTTAAAAGAATAATGAAACTAGTATGAAAATTAAGTAAATTTATCTTCAAAAGTATAAACTTATTTTTCAATATAGACACCATTTAGTACTACATATTTTTCCAAATGTTCAATTTATTTTTCATTCCTATTTATATTGTTCAGACTGTTGTCCTCATCTTTATAATATGTTGGAATTTCAATCCAAACCCTTTTAGTACATGGGGGTAGATTGTTCTAGTTCTATGTGCCATGTATTGTTTTGTTGGTCTTTAAAAAAAAAAAGGTTTAGTTTGAAATTCCAACGTATACCTGAAGAAGCTTGGAGTGTACAATGGCTGAAACATTTTGAATATGACAAAGATGAAGACAACTGTTGAAACAATGTAAATAGTTATAATACTTTATCTCAGAAATATAGGCAGATTTTTAATTCCATCCATGAGGAACATATCAGATTTAATTTTGATCCAACAATTTCAAAATATGGATGAGAAAAGTAGGCCATTCAAAACCTCTCTCAATTTTGGTAATAAGAAAGTCTGATGGTGCCAAATTGTAGGGAGTGAGGGTGCACAGGATGGTAAAATGACTGGATTTCAGGCTTTTTACTACAATTTTGCCTTGCATTGTCATAATGCAAAAACAGATCTTTTATACCATATTCTGCAGATGCATTATTTGAGTGCTTACAAGATTTAATTGCTTTTATAGATCTGAATTTGTATTGGCATTCAAATCTCATGCCAAAAATAAATTTATCATTGATCATTGCATTATATGTAACTCACATATATTCACGATTAATGATTTTTGTTACACGCTATCACAGCAAACAGACATGTAGCAAATTTGAAGACAACTTTATACTACCAAATATAGGGTCAAACAGGATTTTTCTTTGCATTCTTAGTGATGCCATGTAGGAAACCTTACTTATCAAACTTTGTAAATTGGTGTCAATTTATATTTTTTGTTAGGAGAGTAGATTTTGGAATGATGAAATATCATCTAAAGTCCTGCTTGAATAAAAAAAAAAAAAAAAAAAAAAAAATAAAAAAACTGCTGGATGTTCCAATCCTTGGGTTGGGGGAGAAATTATTCAGAGAGAGAAAAGATTTAAATATAAAAGCACCCATATAGTACAAAGAGAAATATGCATTCCCAAAGGGAAGCTCAAGGGTTTTTGCTAAGTGGTACCAGCTGATTAAAAAACAACATACGGCATTGCAGAATCCTTTGAGACAAAAAGGACCTAGGGTAACATTGACACTGGGACTAAACTGCAAAGATGACAAAAACAAAACCTTGGAAGCATCTGCAAATTTAGTAATCTAAAGGATCAGAGATCCCATATCATATATCAGTTTGGTAAGGTATATGAAAACAAAAGCCTACAGAGACGGATAAAATGAATGTCAATAGTTTCTATATTGTAGAACGCTCCATTAATATATCACTTAAATATCTTGTATATGCACTAAAAGAAAACTAAGCTTAGTAGTTAGGGCAATGTACTGGAAGCTTATGACCAAAATTCCAAACCATTTATTGATGTATGATAGATGATTGGAAATTAAAACTCAGTAATAACCTGATAACCAATAAGAAATTAATTTTAAGTCAGAGGTATTAAAAAAAAAAAGAAAAGACTAACCCTTAAACTACAGGAAAGGGTTGCATTAATGTGTATAGTAAGTAGGTAAAAAATTAATTTTTAAAGAGTAATTATTTTTTCTTATATTATAAAAAAAAAAAAAAAAAACCTATAAAAATTATATTTTTACCTCTTAGATTAAAGAAAAAAAAAAATGAAGTTCCTAAATTTAATATTTTTAACAATATATATGACTAAGTATTTCATGTAAAATGGAGTTGTGCATTCTTTTCATCAAGTTGTCATCATTTTTCACCTCTTTTCTCTTTGAGAAATATATGTGCAGACACAACACTTTGGCTTGTTCTAGTTTTATTTGCAGGAAAATACTCCCAGAAATGACATAACCTCATAAAACCTATTAAGAGTTGTAAATTAGTCCTTCAGGCTCAAATCATTAATGAGTGATGACTGTATGGTTAGAAAAAGTTTAAACCATCAGTTAATGGTATCCACTGATAGTCAATGAAGCATCAATTGATGATGCCCACCATTTAAGAGTTAAAATTAGATGAAGGTGGATAAATATTTATGGGAATAGAAAGAACATTGAAGTTGGCATGAAAAACAATGACTCATGAAAGGAAAAGAGAGAGACATATCATATTTAGCCAAATGTGTAAATACTGGATCTTGAGAAGAAATTTCCTTGAAATCAAAGTAATTAGTTGTGTGTGTGTGTGTGTGTGTGTATATATATATATATATATATATATATATATATATATATGTGTGTGTGTGCGTGTGTGTGAGAGATGGTAGAGTAATGGATAGCAGCTTGGATTGAGGAATCGGAGAGCCACGTTCGAATTCCAGTCAAATCCATTACATTCACATATGTGCTAATACTCTTGGGAAAGGTATGAATCGTACTCTTCTCCATCCAGCTATGGGTAAATAGCAGGACAGACTAGCATGGCAAATGGTCCAGAAGAAGGACAACTCTTAATTCAAAACCTACTGAGGGTTGCTTGGGGAATTTGTGGCACATAGTTTACCAGGTCTCTGTATTTGGTCCTTCAAAAAGTGTGGTTGGTTCTGCACAAAGCCTTCACTACTATAATCAAATCTGTGCTGGTGTCAGGCTTTTAGTTCCTAGGAACTGATCTGCTTGACTCTCATACATCAAATTTGATGGGAGAGTTGAATATATATAATAGCTGCAACTTGATTTTAAGCAGTGTCATTGCTTGAGCCATCCTCAAACATGTGCAGTGCAGATGTGGGTTTTTAGTTCTGTTAGGGTCTTACATTCTCTTGTACAGATGTAGGAACATTAGACATCTTTTGCAGTCGTTACTACATAAAGGCTGTATATACATGTAATGAATGACTTCTTTGTGTGTGTGTGATGATTTTTGAGGCTTGCTCCACTTAGGCATTACACACACAACCAATATATATATAATATATATATATATTTTACACACACACACAGGGTGACCCCAAAAAATGGGAACTTTTTAACAATTCAATAAAACCAAGACTGATGGAAGAAAAATATTTTATTCATAGTAATTGAAACCTTAAAACATGACATTTAAGAAACAATGATGGAATTTTCATTTTTTTAAAATTAGTGTCCTGTAGATGGCGTCCTCCTGTACAAATGCATTCTTGAAATCTGCTGTTAAGATTCCTCATTGACTGCTGCAACATCTCAGCTGGGATACTGTGAATTTCATCTTGAATTCTAAATGGCGAAATGTTTACTTGCTCAAGGTCACTGTCTCGCAGTGTTGCCACTTGCTCATGTCTGGCAATACGCACTTCAAAAATTCTGTTTTTTTTGGGTGACCATATATATATATATATATGAACTTACTCATCATCGCCAAAATTTACATTCTGCTTTCCTCGACATCAACATTTTAGTGTTTGTGTCTTCTGTGAGAAACTAAACCTGCTCTACTTTTAAAGGATGAGGTAGCCAAGGCAACCTGAGAGATACTTTAGAACACCCTCAATCAAACTGTATAAGCAGACTGGGTTAATTGATCAGCAAAGTTATGCACTGCTTTTATCAATAGAAGTTACTATATTCTGCACATTTGGTTATGATTTATTAGACTGGATATCATGATGAGCATATATTGGGCTTTATATATTTGTACCCCAACATCAATTTGTTGCTTTCTCACTCAATAATAATGTTGTGGCATGTTATCAGAATGCATAAATGCATGTAGTCATTGGTCACGATTAGGCATTTAAAGTTAAATATATAGGCAAGGCACATAACTTTAGTTCACAAATATCACCTGGAGATATTTTGGAGTAGAAGTGCGAGCAAACAGTAGAAACCATACGTGCTGTACTCTAACATATATGAATACACAAAAGAGAAATTCTTTTGTAGCAGATAATTTTCACCTGTTTATCTAAAATTTTTAATATATTTCATCATAGATTGATTTTGTGATGACAGTCTCCTATATATGATATCAGTGCATTGGATACAGTGTAATATTTAGTATACTTTGTTATAAACAAAAATCAATCTTATCTTAGTCAATTAATAACTTGCATAAAGCTTTCACATTTGTTTTTTCTTTTCACCTTTGTTTTATAGTTTGGACATGCAAGTAGCTTCTTTATAGAGATATACAGAGATAGAGAGAGATACACAAAGATCAAGAATTGAGCAGGGTGGTAGGAGGAAACAAAAGTAAAGCAGAAACTTGAGAATAAATAAAAGTAAATTTTATAGGATCATTGGTAATTACCTTTTTGAAAATACGCTGAGAGTTATCAACAATGTCCTGCAGGCGTGTAACCATTTGGTTATTGCAGATCTCGCTGAGAACATTATGGTCATGACTTTGCTTCTTAGTAATGTTCAGCAGGTTTTGCCAGCAGGTATACATCGAAAACAGATGCCAATGTTCACGTCTGGAAGAAAAGAAAAGAAAAATAATAAAATGAAGAATCATTAAAATGTACTTACAATACTGTTTGCAACAACTTATAGGTGCCTTTGCACCACATATTCTATGTTTATATACAATAAAAAAGTGGTCAGGTCAAAGCAACAGAAAATTATGAGGTCATGAGAAATAATTTATTTAACAATTTTTTTCAAATCTCCATCATGGAAGTTTGCCACCAGTTAGATTCTTTTGACTACAAAGTTTAAAAGTACAAAATTATTTATATATATATATATATATATATATATATATATATATATATATATATATAGAGGTCATATCATCATGATATGATTTGGGCATTAATGACCCTGCCAATCTTAGCATCACATAATTTGAATATGCAGCACAATCAGTCACCAATTATCTTAAATACTTCATTGGATTAAGGCTGTCAGATGTAGAGTTCAAAATATATATATATATATATATATATATATATATAGGCAACATATGTTGAAACATATTTAATTTATACTGATCCTTTCCAGTTATCTAATCAGTTTCTTGATGTTTAGATAAAATTCATCAAGGAAGTCACCATAGTTTTTTTTTTCAACACAACTTAAAAATTCTAAAATAATTATAAGAGCACATTTGTGCTTGTTTTTAAAATCACTATCATAATGGAATGCAGATTTTAACACAGATATTGTCTTTGTAATTTACCTCTGAAGATGATCTTAGAAAAGGTTGAAAATACTTGAGTTAAAAAAAAAAAAAAAAAAAAACTACCAAGCCTTCCTTGATGAATTTCATCTTATCAAGAAACTGATTAGACAACTAGAAAGGATCAGTATAAAAATAAGTAGAATCAATATATATTATTCAATTCAGTAAATTCAAAAATAAGTTATTCCAAAATTCTCTTGAAAATGAAACAAAACTAGAGACTTTAATTCTATAATTGAATTGGAAGTTTTTAGCTTCTGTTTTTGAAACATGCTAATTCCTGTGTAGTGATGAAATATATTTTTAAATTTTTAAATAATATATATATATATATATATATATATATATATATATATATATATATATATTATAGTTGGCATCACTTCAAATAACCTGACAGTTAAATAAAAAAGATTATAGGATTTGCAAGGAGTTAACTGACACTTGTTAATATAAGAGTTGAAAAAGTTTCTATAAGAATAGAAAATATCTGATCTCATAAAAATTTTGATACACAGTTGTTTCCATTAAGTCTTCCTATCAAAATAGAAAAAGAAAAAAATTATCAATTGAATATTTTGGAGACCAATTTAAAGAAAACAAATTCTGCATGCAAATCTGTTGTTGTATGCACTCACATTTTCAAAATATAATTTTAAGCAGATATTTGTTAAAAACTGTAAAAAGCTATTTATAATGAAAACAGTTATAGTACCAAAAATGGTTGAATGTCTAAAAGTAAAACATTATATACGTCCTAAATATTTTTGTTGGCAATGTCTGGAACAATTTGCTGTATTAGTTGTGCTGACAATGACAAGTAGCAGTGTCTTTATATCGACAATTACAAACAATTCAAAAATGTTTAGAATGTCAGGAAGTAAAAAGACAGATTCCATGAAAGGGAAGAATACAACAATAAAAACATTTAAAGACTCACATAAGAAAATTCAACATTTAAAATAACTAAATTATGAATGTAATCATACTTAACTCTTATGTACATTAACACACCTACCTTAATTCACCATGTATAATATGCATTTTTTTTTAAAAAAAAAAAAAGCAAAATTAGAGGTGTGTATTATGCACTGCTACAAAAACATATTTTAAATAATTGCCATTTCATAGGTCGCTTTCAGTTGAAAAAAAAATACAAACATTTCATTAGAATTTGCTTGTGGCTACCAGTAATTGCTTCTAAAATGTGTAAATGAGTAGGAAATCATGATAGGCTATAAAAGAAATGGTTCTTGTAAATATACAACATGAACTTCACACAAACTTTCTGCCAACCGGCCAATGATCATACCCCCCTCCCCACGTTGCATTCTTATTTTTGATCTTGTCAGGGTTCACCAAGAAGATGGTGAAGAGCATGCAGCATGCTCACTAGGTAACATGATGAAAGACAAACACCACCTCAAGAAATAATAGGGGAAGCCCTATTTCCCATATTCTATATAAGTGTTTTATTTGGGGCTTTGCCTACTAACTCTTCACCAATCTACACATCCCAATGTGGCGGTGGATGGCAATAGAAAATGAGGCTTTGAAACTGTAACATGGACATGTCTGTCTTTGGACAAGAGTGGACCAACACTGCCTGATCCCAAGCATGACTGTTAATATAGACCAGCACTCAGGTATAGCCTATTCTGGTTTTGTTGCAACCTGCTTAGAAGACCTAACTTCAATAGGATCCATCTGCTAGTCTATAAAACAAAAACTTGAGATGGAGATAAAACGTCCATAGCATCAAAGTCCTTATAACAGACTGCTTTATAAGCTACAAAAAAAAAATAAAAAAAATAAAAGGAATTATTCACTGCTTTAAAGGAAATCCTTGCAAGAAAAAGGAATGGTCCAGTGATATAACAGAAAATGTGTTGTTGGTTATGAAAAAGAAAGAATGTAACAGGAAGCTTTACAAACATCAGCCAACAGACTGAAGCAAGATTCTTCAGTGAATGTTTTAGAGAAACTTTCCTGAGTTCAATAATTTTCATCTTGTAGAGTGTTTCAACTTTTTTGCTTAGGTACCAAATTTGGATTTATGAAAAAGATGATTCTATATTTTAAGAGTCAAGTGTCTAAAATACAGGAAAATGGCAAAAAAAGGAAAGTAGAAAGTGAGAAATTATTATCAATTACCAAGGAATAACAAAGATATATATATATATATATATATATATATATATATATATATATATATATATGTGTGTGTGTGTGCATGTTGAGGCTTTAAGGACAACATGTAGATACAAATGCATACAACAGTCTCCAGTATATTGACATTGTATATGAGACAGAAAGAATGGGATGGGGTATGGTTATAGTGTCAATCCAAGTGCCCTAGGCACCTGCATGTCTTTTGTTGAGTGACTCATAATTTAAGTAGCTTGGATGTAGGCAAATCTGTGTTTATCTCGATGAGTCAGGTAGATGGTGAATGTAAATGTCTAGATTTAAGAAAGGTAATTAAAAATATGCAGATAATATTTTATATAATTTGCTGGCACATTGCCAGTCATGGGTCATGCTGTTACCAACCATCAATGATATTAGATATTCATAAAGCAATTATCTGAAAATAAGATAAATTTAGAAAGAGAGAGTAAATAAGATGTCCTGATTCTTGAATGAAATAGTTACCTATTTCCCCCACCAATACCAAATGTCAGTGTTCAATCCTAGGTAAAAGGCACAATTTCTAATGCTGATTTGATAGATTGTTTAAAATAACTTTGCTACTCCTATCTCCAGACACACAAAGTTAATTTGAGTAAACAATTATTATGTATTTTCAACAAGAATATTCAAAGTTAAATTTCAAATGCTGATTTTCTAGGCAGGACTTTCCTGCTTGGAAGATTGTGCTACAGCAATCTTTTTGCCTATATTTCCACAATCATACTAAGCTAAACAAACAGTCAGTGTAAACAAGTTCATCATAATTAGATAAATATGCCAGTAAGTATGCATGTGCATATACATGCAATTAGATACGAGTATAAATATTACCTTCAGACTATCATAAATGTGTGTGTGTGTGTGTTACAAACAATTGTAAATATGTTTGTGTGCATACATACTAATGTAAAAAATACATTTTTACCAGAACACGTATATAAACAAGTAATTATTTAAGGAACATTGTTATGTGTAAGGCCACAGGAGTAGAGCACCCAGAGAAGATCAAATTCATTAAAGGAGCAATGGCCTGTTAAATGAGTTTGCTAACCATTATTGTATAGCAAGCAAAAATATGACAATTTTTTTTTTTAAAGAGTATATATATGTGTGTGGTTCCTTCTATGAAGGTTCAAATTCTGCTGGAGAGCATGTTTTCTTTAAGTTTTCTCAAGTGTGCAGGATAGATGAAATAAACACTGTTTAAAAAAACATGGAGTGTCTACTAAAAGTAACATTTGAAATAATAAAAAGATGTTAGATAAAAAATAAAAAATGCATTAATTCTTCAGAAATTGCCTTGTTTACAAAACTGAGTGCTTTAAGGTAAATAAAATCTTGCTTGGCTGTGAGGCTCTATATAGCCGAGTGGTCAAATCATACCAGAACAAATCAAAATTTTGAATCCTGCTGGAGGACACAAGCTTCTTTAAAATTTCTTGAATGTGCAGGCTAGTAAATGGAATAAACACTTTTGTCTAGATTTCTGAGATTAGGTGTTGTAACTATTTACATTGTTCGGAATGTTGTCTTCATCTTTACTGTCAAATTCATGAGGTTTCTGTTGTTGTATGCTCCAGCCTTCTTCAGGTGATATTTGTTGGAATTTTGAACCAAACCCTTCATTTAGATTGTTCTAATTCCACATGCCACAAACAACTTAATTTTCCTTGACAACTCTCCAAGTTTTTGTTTTCTCAATTGAGTATAGGGTTTGAACTCAAAACTCAAGTCACTTTTTCGATCAATCAACCAATGCTTTTATCCACTGGGGAACAATTCGCAAATACGCTTTTAAGTAGGCGCCCAAGGGGGTCGTCAGTGATGTTTTTGACTTAGTTCATCGGGGAGTTTCGGGTCTTTCATCATCATACTCCCCATCACCAAATCAACCCAATCAGGGGAGATCAACCCCTGATTCCCCCTTCCGATTAAACGCTAACAGCTACTCTGGCCTTTTTAAAGAATAAGAGGAAGAAAGACCACATATTCCGTACATTCGATTGGATGTTTGTAACAACCAATCAGGTGTGTGAAATATTTTTTAAATGGCCCGCGGTTGGGACTGGCTTCTTTTCTTATTTTGGTGGATTGCGGTTTCGATGGATAACTGAAGAGGTAATCTTAATCTTCCTAAATCTTACCCTTCTCCTTAAATATTGTATTTAAGTGAGTGAAGTTTTAGGACTTATAATCCTAATATCTCAGTATATTTTTTATTTATCAGAGTTCATATTACGTTATTTATTTATTTTTTTTTTTTAAATAATTTTTCACCTTGTATTGGTGTTTTTCTCTAGCTTTCTGTATTAATGGTTCCCATATTGTATTCATTTCTATTTTTGGCTGGCCTGCTTAGGACATTTTATAACCTAGCATATGCGCAGATTCCATAAGTTTTTATGTTTCCCAGTGATGTTCTCTATTATTTAAACTTCTCCCTTTACTCTTTATATGTAATCAGCCATGCCTGATTTTTCTATTTCCTCTCATGTTACAGTCTTACAGTGTTCCTGTAGTTTTATCTTAAGGGGTCAGCATATTTCTCCAGCTGCACAGGATGGAGTATACACAGTTCTTAGTCATGTTCTCCTCTATGGGTGTTCTTACTTGGAAGAGATGTCTGCATAGTGTTGAACCATCAACAAATATCACCTGAAGAAGGTTGGAGTGTACAATGGCTGAAACGTTGTGAATGCAATAGTAAAGATGAGGATAACAGTCTGAACATTGTAAATAGAAATAAACACTATTTAGAAAAAAAATGGAATTTTCTACTCAAATACAGATATCCACTAAAATCATGTTTGAAGTAATTATATGCATATATATATATATATATATTATAACACACACAAATTGTACTTATATAAATATATATTAGTTGCATTTTAATTACTATATACAAATATCTGAAATACACACAAGCAAACGCATATGCCAGTACTTAGGCATCTAATTACTCCATAACACATTTACCTGCTTAACCAACTTCTCATTTATACTTAAATTGTATATTTAACTGTAAACATTTGCAAGATTACTATCTAAGAATCTTAATACCAGCATGACACATGAATATCTCAATTTGTTACAAAACCAAAGAGTATGTATTTGCATAAAATATACAAGTGACTGTAGCCATATCAGTTTCACCAAATTAAGTACATTTGTATAAGTTTTCAAATAAAGATTAAGATAAAAACCTTGCCAAGGACCTGCAATCAAGTCACACTAAAATAGAATTAAAATGAGAACAGTAATCAATCAGATAATTAAAATGGTAATGACAAGTTGAGAGTTCTTGCTAGTCTGACTTAGATGGAATTGCAATAAAACACTGACCACAGCAAAAGCATAGTTGCTTCTGTGTGCATGGCAGAAGCCAATGACTTGTTTTCATTTCTCTAATGTTCCATCAACAATATTTTCAACAACTGGATTTTACAAAGCTGGAGTGCTAGCCCAATGTACAATTGGAGATATTTGGCCTTATAGGGCTAAAGTGCTCCAATTGTTTTAATATACCCATAGCTGAGGAAAGAAGTAGATACAGGTCTTTCCGAATAACATTAGTGCAAAATGAAGGCAAACTGTCCAAGTTGGAATTTGAACCCAGCTTGTTGATTGCATTCTCTATCATGTTGACTATTATACCACCCATACTTTTGGACATGGGAAACACAAAATTAAAAATTCAGAGAAAGAAAAAAAAAAATTTTAGAGAGGGTGTGTAAATTGGTAAAGACCAATTTATATATATATATATATATATATATATATATATATATATATATATGAGAGAGAGAAATAAGTGGGAGTAAGCGGCCTTTTTCCCTATTAAGAAAAAAATTCTCCATCTTTATTCGTAATCCTTAACATTTATGCATTTTTTTCCCCTTTTTAAAGAGATGGCCCCTTTCAAAATCCACCAAGTCACCCACCATCCTTTCTTTAATTTCCTGTCCCTAAGAACCAAAGCTGTAGGTGGTGAGTATCAATTGTATTGTCATGAAATTTTTGTTGTAAGGGAAATCTAAAATAGAAATAAAGAATTAGGCCAGAGGGAAAAAAGAAAAAAAAAAAAGTCTTGACAAGATCGTTACAAAAGAAACAAAAATACATACAGAAAATCTAAATTGACATACAAAAATATTATAAAACTTAAAAATGACTATTTGAAATTTGAGAAAGGAGCTAAGAAATCTTATCAGAAATTTAATTTAAAACTATTTTTAACACATGTCACTGTCTGGAAAGGAATGACATCTATATTTGCCTCTTCAGTGCTGTGACACTTTAGGGCCTTATTAATCATTAATGGCTCTCCACAATTTCCTAAGCAAATCTCAAAAGAAATGAATTTGTAGCTCTTAGTAAATTTTGTCTTTTTGTTATCTCTCTTAAACCCTGTTCTGCCATCCATTTACACAAGCTCATTAGGTAGGCTATATGCTGTTTTCCTCTGTCCCTCTTGCCTTCAATATACTGTGAGTGTCAAATTTTCCAGATCCTCTTTCCTCATTATATGTCTTACAAAACACATCTGTCTCTTTCTGATGTTAAATTTATTTTTAATGCTCATAAAAATAGGATGAATAGTATCTTAAAGCTTTCCTCCATCAATGTTAGTTTTATCAAAAGTAGAAAAAAAATATCTGGATGCAACAAGCATTTAATTTACATGTATTAAAAAAATTATTATCTGTAGACACAACAATAAAAGTATTTAATTTACACGTATTAAAAAAAATAATAATACCATTCTTGTCAATGCTTCTTCATTTATTAAAGTGAACATTATACAGTGAAAATTTCAGATTAAAATTCAGCCAATGTGTTAGGTTACAGATTATTGGTTTAATCTCTTAAATATAATGAGCAAATAAATGCAGAGATAAATGATAAATATATCTTATTAAATCTTTTTGATTTGTCACATGATTACATAAATCTTTATGAATTTAGAAAAGACCAAATTCCAGATTTCTAAGTTACCATTTTGAGATTTGTTCAAATTTTTACTTCTTATATATTTGTCCAAATGATTTTATATATCAAAATCTATGCCAGTTTGATGAAATGTATATACCTTTGTACATGTATGCAAATGTGTGTGTAGATACAAGTCTACAATTAATAACAAAGATGAGAAATTACTGCCAAGCACCTACACTTGTAATGTACAATCAAGTCACAATAAAATGCTGTTAAAATTCAATTGTTGAAATGAATCTTAGAACAATAATCAATACTGGTTTCTGAAAATTATTTAAAAAAATCTAAATTTGACCAATAATTTCTGATCAGTATTTCTTTTGTCTTAATTTCTGTTGCTTTTTACTACAATTTCCAGATTGTCCTTCTATGATTAAGTAGCATGGAACAAAAAAAAAAAAAAAAAAAGGAAGAACAGGTGGTGAAATGGTTACTAGTGCAGGAAATGAAAATAGTGAGCAAAGTTTAAATGCCAGTTGAGTGTTGCATTTTCTTCAATTCCACTCCATAAAACCTACTGAAACCATGCCAGCCCTATGCTTCAGGAGGAACCCACAAGTTTAAGATGACCCCCCCCCCCAAATAAACAAACACTTGCAAGATTCGAACTCGGCACCCATTAACCTCAGAAGCCTGTCTCTGTATTCATGACAATGCTAAATGGTGGTAGTTATTTAAGTTTAACCATATAGTGATATTTACTTTAACTATCATTTATCACTAACTTGTTGATTGATTCTTGATACTAGTAGTACAAGATGCAATTTCTAGACAGTCATTCTATAATTGTTAACAATCAGGAAGTTGCAAGATAAAGCAACAAAGATCGAAGAAATAAGAGTCAAAAATTACTAACATTGCTTCTGCACATATTTAAACAGAGAATACCAAGTCAATTTTTTTTTTAATAGATATAGGTCTGTCTTTCATGGGATCAGCTGATAGGGAAAATATAATCTCCTATATATTTGTATAAGGCCTTACAACCAGACATAGAACTACAGCCTAAATCATTGTCTACAAAAACAATCCATGATGTAATAAAAAATTAAATGCAAAAATTTTAAAATAAAATAATGTAAAATAAATAATCTTCTGCATAGTGTTCAAGGCCTCAAAGCCTATCCAGGCTAGGCCACATAGTTAAAACATCTTTTTTTAGAGGGATGGATAACCTCTGCAGAGAGCTTCATCATTTGTTGAGGAGAAAGAAAATCCAATTGAAAAGCTATGACAATGAATCTTACTCCTATCATCCCAGATCTAGGGAGGCAGGTTATGTCAACCCTCAGTTTAAAGAGCTGTCAGGCTCATGTGGATGTCATACTCCAATTTCTATTGTGCAGGCTCTTAAAACTGATGTAGGATATCCTCCTGTATCTTTGGTTGTGATCATGTTATCATTTATATGAGTGAAATTATCATCCAATCACATACAATACCGTGATAACAAAATCTTTCACTGGCCTATATTTTTTAATTTATAATTTTTTTTTTTGTATAATAAACCCTGATACTTCCAAAATAAGTTATCAATATTTGTTTTATAGGGAAAATATAATCTCCTATATATTTGTATAAGGTTAAATTTTGTCTTTACATCATGAGAACAAAACAGACCGCATTGTTTACACATAATGGGTGTTTACCAATGTTATATATATATATATATATATATATATATATATATAAAAACAAATAAATGACATTAAAAACATTTGTGGTAATATTTGATTTGTGTAACAATTTTTAAAAGTATATTTTAATAAATATTCCTGCTGTTTTATTTTACACAGTGCCAGATATAAGAAATCATTTGTCAACTGCAGTTGAGATCATGGAGTCCATAACACTACACTAGACTTCCCAGTCCATCATTACTATCCCCAAGTCCTGCCTACCAAATGCCTGCTTGAGATGATGCCAGGAAATGATAGTTTTCTGCCCTGGTCAGGTTTGACACTGGGTTCTTAGAGTACGAGAGAGGAGACAACCTTATTCTTGACGCAATGGCTAGCAAACTGTGTTCAACGGGCTCGTATAAGAAATATATCTGTTGATATTTTTTATTTTTAAATTTATTATGTTGGCATAGAAAGAATTTATATGGGTCTAGTCAAAATTCAGTCATAAATCAGAAAACATAGCATTCATAATAATTGTTGTCATCTGCTATTTCATTTTAATAGAAATTAGTTAAATGGAGACAAGAAAAAGTTAAGGAATTATCTAAGTCAAAACAATCTGCTTAAGTAGATTTTATTAAAACTGTATCAAATTATTTAAACAAGTGAAAAATAGTAAGTTTGCTGAATGAATTATTATAAACATGAGAAAATTATTCAAATGTTTCTCTTATGGTCAGCTCATTGTAGCTATGTCCAGTGTAGGATATTCAAGTAGATTTAGTATATAAAGACAAAAAGATCTTTAGAAAATGTCTTGCTGAAAATATTTATACAGACGTTTTAGAGAGGTTAGAACTTTTATGACAACTTTTCTCTGTTCATGGTATTTGGTCAATAAGTTTAAATTTATCATAGAAATATATTCTGGAATTTTACCAATTGAAAAATGTTAACTTGCATAATAAAATCTGACAGTGTATAAACAAAAATTTTTTTTTGTACTTTTGTATCAGATGAGGTTAATATGTGATTTAAGCCAAATTCTTAATTTCATATAATCTGTGTGTAAGTTGATCTAAAGTTTCCATTTCTCAAGGTTAAAGGACAAGAAATCAGAGTAACACTCTGCTGAGGGCATATAGAACATTAACTTGAGTAGCTCATAATGTTAAAACAATGAAAATAGGATTTGGGGAGGAAATCCATGCTCTACACTGTCTGAAAGGAGATCAGTGTTCTAGTCAAATATCAAATCTATGAAATGATAGAAATCTTAATTTTATTTACACCCAAATTATTTGGTTGAAATTAGACAATATTTTTTGTCCAAAACTGAAATTAGATTTTTTTTTTCATTTTAATTACTTAAATAAATCAAAAAGTGAGAATATTTTTATGAGTTTATCAGTGGATTTCATTGACTTAACATTTATGGTAACTTTATCAATTCTATTATCTATGAAAAATGGCTTTCTTACAGAAAATTAAACAATTTGAAAATATTAATAAAAATTAAAAAATACTTTTTTTTTTTTTTTAAAAACAATTTTTTTACTCCAAGTAAGGTGATAAAAAAGATATAATGGGTTACTGAGAGTGAAACAGAGAGGACTATAATAGAACAGGATTCAAAGAAACAGATAATGATTGACGTTACATTCAAAGTTTTGAAGATTGTACTTGACAGGAAAGCAAAAATCAAAAATAGTTGCATAAACAGGAAGTGTGGGAGAAGAAACTCAGGGCATAGAACTTACAGATAAATCTAGCAATTGCAACAGTGAAATTATGAGACCTAGCTGCCAATCTAGTACAGCATTAAAACAATTACCATGAAAATATTTATAGAAAAAGCACAGAGAATCAGTTATGGTGGTGGGAAAGCAAATGTAGCAAAGATGCTAGGTCAGGCCTGATAATGCTGCGGATTCTTTTTTCGATTCTGTCAAGAATCTCTAGATATATAGCAGAAGCACTAAATCATGTGGCAACAGAATTTAATGCACAGACAATTAGTAGACTTATAAAAGTGCAAGATAGATTCTGGTGTGCAAAAAAAATTGTCTGATGTGGTAGTGAACCAACTTTCCTAGCAGCAGATTTAGAAATTGATTCAATATAATCATTCTGTTTCATGTGAGTGGAAAGTGTGAGACTAGGATGTGCAATGAGTTGCTCTCCCAGAGGTTAGCATTGGCCATGCTGATAGAAGGCTAAAAAGGTTCTCAATTAAGAGGAAGCAGTTTTGTTTTGGGAATTAACAAGCCATTTTTTTTGCCCCAGTCAAGAAATGATTGAAGGTTATTTTTGAGGTCAGCTGCCAATTTGATTTTATGTAGGTTAAAAAACAAAAACAATAAAACGGTAATGTTTCAATTTTTAGTTGTTTATATTTTCAGCAATTTATTTGTTCAAAATAATATATTTTACAAGTATTTGATTTAATAAGCTATATATTTGTGAGAAAAGATACAATTTTGGTTCCATCTCTCAACATTTTCCAGCAGATTTTTTTTTCAAAATAGGTCAGTACACACTTCTGCTTCACAGTTGTTGTTAGTGGCATAATAAATCTACCAGTGATTCACTGGCACAATGAAAACAAAACAAAAGAGAAAAACTGGAATATCTAACAAGGCAAAATGAGGAGGGAGAAGAAAAGAAAAAAGAAAAAAGAGAGATGAGGAGTTTGGAGCCAGAATCTGAAAGCCACTAAGTCAGGTTGGTTTTCCTGCTCACATTTCATGGGAATGACAAATCTAAGTACTGGGTTGGTTCAACAATTTTTTCCCCCTTTTTTTTTGTCTCTTCTCTTTTGAGAAGCCCAAAATATAGATCATGTTTTTATTAACCTATACATATTTTTCTAATCTCACTAATCCAACTTTAAGAAAAGCTACCAGAAAAGTTCAACTTCTAACTTGCAAAATGGAAAACATTGTAAAATACATGTTAGTCGATGGTGGTGAAAAGTTAAGCATGATTCAAGTATGTGAGCTTGGTTGAATACTTGAGAGGAGGGGAGATAATCCTTATTCCCTTTTAAGATAGGCAAGCATGTAAAAAGTCAAAGCAATATCCTGACACAAAATGGTCTGAAGATTGCTTGAAACATAAAACTCAGTCACCATGCAGTGTAGATATCTAAAGTCAACACTGTATGTATATAATAATATGAAGAGTGTGCCTTTTTCTACAAGTTTCTTTGTATATCTGTAACTTCTGGCTTGATAAAGCACATATATAAAAGTAACAAATAAATCCTGTCCCAATTCAAATATCCCAAAAACCAGTGTTCTGCTGTTTAAGGAAGTGGAGGAAGAAAGTAAAATTAACTTGCAAAAATACTAAGTTCGATAGACTGCATGCACTCTGATCCAAACATAATTCTGTCATTTTTGACAGGAACTCTGTGTGTGTGCTGTGTGTGTGTATATATATATATATATATATATATATATATATATATATATATATATATATATATATATGTGTGTGTGTGTGTGTGTGTGGTGTTTTAGAGAAAAATAAAACCAGTGGGATGTTATATAAATAAACTGAAGCTTTGTAGTTATCCAAATCAGGAATTGAGTTTCTGAAGAAAAAAATTTCTGAAAGAGTCATGCACTTATACAAGTATATTCATTTCAAAAGAGACAAGGAAATATCTCAAAAAATGTGGTAAAAATGATTCATTTTAGAATAACTGCTTGTAAAAGCTTACAGAAAATCTGCATTATAAATTACTTCTTTCTTATGAAGTGGCAAAAAAGAAAAAAAGACAAAATGAGAAAAATCAATTTTCTTCAAATAAGAGAAAAAAAACTGTTTCCAGAAAATCTTTATAAATCAAGTAAAGAAAATGAAAAGAAAAAATTGGATGGCCAACAACTATTTCCTTCCATGTTGAATATATCAGATAAACTATTTGGCAAAGTACAGTTCAGTGAAGTGTCAATAAATCTAGACAAGATAAAAGCATGAAACTAATTTTATTTGACTTTATTGAACCTGTTAAATAGCAGGGTTTTTTCTTTTGGTATTGGTTATAATATTAAGGTTACTCAAGCTTAACCTATCTCACTAAGTTTTATACATATAACAGCTTTATTCTGCCTGGCTTACATTAATTCCTGACCATCACTGACAATCTCTTCTTGAATGAATTTGTATAATAAAATCATTGGCAATACATTTAAATTATATATAGACAATTTTAATAACCCACTGTACTCAAGTTTGTCTAAATCTTAAGCAAATACACTATTGAAATCAGAGTATCTTAACCAATTCAGAGGGTCTGAGAGGGAATGTAAAATTAAAACAAAAGAAGTTAATAAGTAAATCATCTTTTTATTTTTTTAAAAATTACCATTTAATTAACTGGAGTCCTAATTCTTGTATAAAAATTAAGTAACCAAAGTACAAGTCAAAATCCTAAACTACTTTTACTGGAGGAGGGAAAATGTGTTAAATAGTCATTTTTACAGTAACTTGCATTAATTTCTGACTGCTGACAATCCTTTATTTATGATGTTTAGTTCATTATATTTAGTAGCAATATTTGATAAATTTTTGCAAAAAATGACAAAATTCAATTTGATCATTTTTTTTACCACCATAAATAATTATTTTAGTCTAAAAAATGAGTAAAAGATAAACAAGTGTGGTGGAGTAGTGGTATATGTAGTGGTCAAGAATATGCTGAAATCATATTTATGTAGACTGAGTTCAAATACAGCTAGCAATTAAAACTCCAGTTAAGGACACATGGCACAGTGGATAAAGGTGTTGACTAGATCCAGTGACAGGACCCAAAGAGCGTGAGTTCAATACCTGGTTAAGGCAGTGGAGAACTTGGTGAGGTGAATTAACAGGAGATAACTGATAACTGAGATCTATTAGACATGGCATGTGGAACTAGAACAGTCTACCTCAGTGAGTGAAATAAAGGGTTTGACATTCCAGCCATCTGAAGAAGGCCGGAGCATACAACAGCTGAAATGTTGCGATAAATATATCAACAAAGATGAGGACAATCGTCCGAATAATGTAAATAGTGTACATAATACTTCATCTCAGAAATATAGACAGATACAGTTATAATTTTTCTCTTTTACTCATAATTTACCATATCACAGAACATGCAATCATTAAAACAAATGAAAGTTTTGATCTATTTGTTTAATAAATCCAGCCTGTGATATTGTGTGACAAAAACTACTATGAAGAGCAGAAAAACATCTGAACAAAAAAGCCTCATTACTAAATTATATTTAGTGGGTACATACGTTTCGGTAGACATTCCTGATTTAAAAAAAAATAAAACAAAACACTGAAATTGAGGTTTATTGGCCTAAAGACAAAGTCTTATTAAAGAAAATATACCTTCTGATAGGAATGGAACTTATTTTCTGTTTTTTATTTGGAGAAAACATTTTCAAACCAAGTGTGCTTTACCATTGAGCTATGTGAAGCAAATCAAAGATCAATTACCCAATTTGAGAAAGGCACATCTCTTGTTGGAATTTTTCAAAGTCTGAATCTGCTAGCACAAAAGAAACAACATAATTTTTATTTATTTATTTTTTTTTTTTTTAAAGCAATTAATAAATTTTTTTTAATCAGACATTAATTTTTAAAGGACTCCTCCAAAAAGAGAATAAGGAAATGAAATCAAGGTTATTAAGCATCCTGAATTAGTATACTGATGACTTTTCTTACAAACAAGGTAGGAGCTGGGGGTGTCAGTGCTCTAGGCCAGCACTGAAATGTGCATTTGCTTCCCCTACCTATGCCAACAAGTACTGATAAAGTAATAAGATAAGATTATACTAGATTATTTGGATGACTGCAATATACCAATTGGCACATACTAAACAGCTCCTTTTATAAGGATTTTAGTCCCCAAGGCAATCACTGAGTTTGACTGGCTCTAACAACAACAGGTTAACCATAGAACAGATTCTTATCTTCAATCTTGTGATTGGTTCTATGAACAGCTTAACATTCAGGCATCTGATCTTGATAGACTGTTACATTCTGTGAGGAGGTGCTGACAAAGTTCTTGGCCTGGCCAAAAAGAATTTTTTTTTTTTTTTTTTTTTTTTTAAATCTGATGTCTGGTAAAATGGGTCAGGTTGAAACTTTCAGCACTTCCTTATAGGTGGAGATGGAAAACAATGTAAAGAAAAAATACAAAATGAATTCAGTAGGTTGGATAGAATACAACTGTGGAAGTTTAAAATATTGTGTAAAAAAATAATAAAGATGAAAACAACAGAAGTAACAAAAATAGTACTTTTATGTTATTAGTGTTGGAAATTGGTTATCCATGACAAGATTTTTCAGCAATAGATTTACCAACTGAATATAAAAAGCCAAAAGTAAAATAAAGAAGTTCTCCATGTTGATTCACAAAATGAATGAATGAGTGTGTGTGTACATATAGTAGCGGCCATAATATAAGGAACAGAAACAACAAAGACATAAATATGTGTATTACTTAAAAAGTAATGCATGATTAGCAATGAAATTTTTACCAAATAAATAAATTCAATCTGTGTTGGGTCAAGCTTCAAATGTGTGTGTTTGTGTGCATGTGCACACATACAATTTCCTATCTATCCAGAATTTCTAGCCATACTGAATATCATGAGAACCAGTTATAAACTTTCTTGTATATGTGCTACTCAGTCAGCAGTAAAACAGCTTTGAGTGAGCTTGATTACTGTGTGACAGTCACATTGACAATGACTAAGTAAGTAGATTCTTCATGTCTTACAATCCAGAATGGCTTCCTATGTTTTGACATTTTACAACACTAAAAAAATATCACTGAAATACTACTGACAATATTAAAGAGAATATGACAAGGCAGCTGATGGTGGTCCCAAAAGGAGACTTTCCAGACAGTTTTGAAAAGTGGAAGAGATGATGAAACAAGTACGCGAGGTCCCAAGGAAAATATTTTGAAAGGGTTTAAGGTACCATTGCTTTAGTTAGGCTATTTTAGTTTTATATTAAATGGTTGGATACTTTCTGGAAAGGTCTCATAAGTCTACATATTTTATTGAAATTGATAGACAAGTTTTATCTATTTCTTCTTTTTGAATAATATTTTTTTAGTTTGCAACATCAGCTGTTTTTGACCATCCCTTGTTATTATCAAGTAATGATTAATGTTATCAATTACAAGGGAGAAAACTTATTTTTCACCACAGGGGAAGGCATTTTAAAATGTGTTTAACATTTAGAAAATGCTTCAGTTTTTTTATGAGTCCTAATGGACTAAGTTTTTTTTTTTTTTTTTCTTTTTTGAAATCTAAACCGTATATCCTTTATATATAAATGCAAACTGTTCTACACATCATTACTGACATTTGATATTTGTACATTTCAATTAGAATTATATTTCTAAAACATCTGAGGATGAAATTAAACACTTTTCTCTATTGTAATTAATGACATTAACATGTTTTTTAATTAATAACTAGTCATGGTCAAAAGTGTTCAATCAGAAGCATTATGAACTTTGAACAGTTTCTTTATAAATTTGATCTCGGCATAAGACAGATGGAAAAATGTATGGGTCCTTGCTGGTTGATTTCAATAAGACTTTTTTTTAATGAATTCTTACTGCCTAACAATTTCTCTCACTCTGATGTACAAAACGTTATAGGAGGGAAGCTTGTAAAGGTAATGGCAGATGGTGCCATTGTACTTTGACATCAGAGAAATGCCCAAATCTATATCAATTATGCTCTGAAATCTGTTGAGTCAATATTGTGAAAATCAGCTGAGTTACTGATTGTGATTTATCCAGGCATGATAGTTGGCTGATTCGTTCTTTTCAGCTTATCAACCCTTTACACGATATTTAAAGCCAGAAAATATTTTTAGATTGTAAGAATTTTCTTTTGGAGATAATGGCTTAGTGATACAAGTCTTATTAATTAACCCATAGCTGATGGGAGAAAAGGCAGGTTGGTACTTTCCTAAGGGTATTTATGTGTAAGTGAATATAATGAACCTAACAGGAATTCAAACTCTGTTCTTAGAGTAACAATTCCAAGTCATTACAGCACCTGCACATCCAAGTTTACAGCACTTGGTATTCCCTAACAGTTACCAATCTAGGTACTGACCAGGTTCAATATTGCTTAACTTCAGTGATTATAAAAGAACTAGTGTTTCAACATGATGTGGCCATAAATCCAATAATGATTGGCAGATAGATGAGACATTTCATTTCTGTAAATGTGGGAACATTTGACTGAGCCTGTCAACCCTACAGGACCAGACACTGTGTCTCACCTGGCTTTGCAATGTCACTAATTGAGTACTCAAAGACTGGCAATATATGGTATAGTCTGAAGAGTCATAATTTACTTTTCAGGCTGATGGTATCGGTTTGGGTGTGGCACAAACCCCATGGGACCATGGACTAATTGTTAACAAGGACCATACTGGCTGGTGGTGATTTTATAATGGTGTGGAGTGTCTTCATGTGGCATGGGTTGGTCCACTTGTCCATTTAAAAATGACATTTCATTTCTAGTGACTACTATTTTGCAGTGCCTTGGGACTATCTGCACCCATTTATGGTCTCCATGGACACTAACACTTTATCATGAGTTCCTTACATAGAAACAAAATACTACTCCCCAGGTGTGTGTGTGTGTGTGTGTGTACATGACCACAAGTGAGTGCTGAAAAGTTCAGTTAAATAAGGGGAGATGATAAAAAATGTTGTGATATTTGGTTAATTTGGTCTGATTCTAGTAAGCAGTTTTCAGCACCCACTACAGGTGGAGAGGAGGAGAGGAGTGTATGTGTCTTTTTGGGGGGGGGAAACATTCAATTTAATTGTAAATTGCTGTTTAATGTTTAGATGCTAACACTAGCAATCAAGATTATAAGGGATTCAGGAATTTCTTTCTTTTGCCATTATTTGCTACCAAATATGACATTACATTGTTTCTGATTTAAGCACTTGTGGCTTTCCCCATAGAAATTTATACATGTAAATGTAGCTGCATGTATTTTTTACAATTGCCCTGGACATATTACCACTAATACTCTTTCCAAACAATCACAATAGCAATAATAGTAAGTAACTTAGCTCTACTATTCAACAGTTCATATAAATCATTTTTTCTCTCCCCTTTATCTTAAGTAGAGTGTACTGTAAACAGATAAATTCTGAGATGTTGGTTCATTGTGAAAAATACATATATTGTTGTGCAGCATAGTTAATCATGAGGACTTGACCCAAGTCAAAGATCAATGCATGTGAAGAGATAAGAAAACACGGTTGGGAAGAAGTACCTCTCCAGAGAATTAAGCAAACCAAAAGAACCAATATTGATAATACTATTATCATTTACAACCAGTGTGTGTAAATGAGAGAGAGAGAGAGAGAGTGTGTGTGTAAATGAGAGAGAGAGAGAGAGAGTGTAAATGAGAGAGAGAGAGTGTAAATGAGATAGAGAGAGTGTAAATGAGAGAGAGAGAGAGTGTGTAAATGAGAGAGAGAGAGAGTGTGTAAATGAGAGAGAGAGAGAGTGTGTGTGTAAATGAGAGAGAGAGAGAGAGTGAGTGTAAAAGAGAGAGAGAGAGAGAGGTGTAAAAGAGAGAGAGAGAGAGAGAGTGTAAAAGAGAGAGAGAGAGTGAGTGAGAGAGAGAGAGAGAGAGAGAGAGAGAGAGAGAGAGAGAGAGAGAGAGTGAGAGAGAGAGAGAGAGGTAAATGAGAGAATGAGAGAGTGTAAATGAGAGAGAGAGAAGTAAATGCGTGAGAGAGAGAGAGAGAGAGTGCAATGTGTAGAGAGAGAGAGAGAGTGTGAGAGAGAGAGAGAGTGTGAGAGAGAGAGAGAGAGTGTAAATGAGTGAGAGAGAGAGAGAGAGTAACCAAAGTGAAAGAGAGAGAGAGAGAGAGAGTGCAAATGCGTGAGAGAGAGAGAGAGAGTGCAAATGCGTGAGAGAGAGAGAGAGAGTGCAAATGCGTGAGAGAGAGAGAGAGAGAGAGAGAGAGAGAGAGAGGAGAGAGAGAGAGAGAGGCAAAAATGCGTGAGAGAGAGAGAGAGAGTGCAAAATGCAAATGGGAGAGAGAGAGAGAGGCAAATGCGTGAGAGAGAGAGTGCAAATTTGAGAGAGAGAGAGAGAGAGAGAGAGAGAGAGAGAGAGAGCAAATGCGTGAGAGAGAGAGAGAGAGAGAGAGCAATGGTGAGAGAGAGAGAGAGAGAGGCAAATGCGTGAGAGAGAGAGAGAGTGCAAATGCGTGAGAGAGAGAGAGTAAAATTTGAGAGCAAATGCAAAGGTGAGAGAGAGAGTGCAAATCGTGAGATGAGAGAGAGAGAGTTAAAAATGCAAATGAGAGAGAAAGAGTGCAAATGCGTGAGAGAGAAAGAGTGCAAATGCGTGAGAGAGAAAGAGTGCAAATGCGTGAGAGAGAGAGTGTAAATGCGTGAGAGAGAGAGAGAGAAAGCAAAAAGTTCCTTATAGAGAACACAAAATACTATTCCCAATTAAATCAATAATGCCAGAGAATATTTTTCTTTGATCACCAAGCAAAAATTGTTTCTCCTTGGCAGGAAAATTTTCACTTATTTAACATATTTAGCAAATAATGGACCTTTGGGTTACTAGTTATTCCATTCTTTACAGAACTCTCTTAAAGAAAAAAATAAGAAAAAATTTCTGAGAAAATAGAATTATGAAGATGGCAGAAAATAGTAAGCGAATAAATGGTAAATCCATTACTCAATAAAACTGTCTAACATAATGCTTTATATTTATTTTATAAACAAATTTTTTGGCCAACCAAATAACAAAACAGCAGTTAGGATTTTTTGTTTTTGTTTTTTTACTGAAATGAGTATCTTGTTCTAAAATGACAATTGTTAACACTTGACATCCAAGAAAGACCATTCAGAAATTTTACTACACAAAAAATAGTTTGGACAAATTCTTTGAATATTTTGGCAATAAAAAAAGAGGAACCATCAATAAATCAGATTTTAACATCTGCTCATTTTAAAAGAAATTCTACTTTTGTTAAATTGAGAGCAGTTCAACCTGGTCAAGTAGAGTATAATTAGTTGCTGTAAATACACATGAAAAATTCTGTGTGTTTTTATATTGGTTCAGTTTACTGATAAAAGAAAACAATTACCTTTTATATATTCATTGGCTGTTGGCTTTAATAATTATATATGATATTAAAATGATATAAGCCATACTGAGCAAAAATAAAAAACTGAGAAAAACCTCAGAAAGGAGAATTTAAAAATGATAGTTTGAGAAAAATTGACATATCAATCAACCAACCAACCAACCATATCAAGAAAATCCACTTCAAGCAAGTGATGGGACAGCTGAAGTATGGACGAGCCAAAACGACAGAACATGTCATGTTATGTTTTTAGCTTTCCTTGTCCATGTTATGAAATCCTGCTTAAATTTATGGCCATCTCGTCAGTCAGTTGAAGTGCTGGTGTCCAATGTTGACAAAACATTCATATAAAAAATAGCAAAAGCATATTCCCAATATTAAGATACTCTCAAATAACATGTAATACTTTAATAAAAATGTAATTCAATGCTGGATTAATTTTACTAGCATTTTATTTTTAAAGTACTAAATCAATTAACTGCAAGTGATGGGAATTTTCATCATCTGCAGTTGAACCATAGAATTGCAAAAGACAGTTTATGGGTAAAGCATGTTTTGACATTTACAAAGTTTAGTACAACAATTGTCAGCAATCAAATTCACATGTGTAGTAATAGTCTATGATACCAGCTTGCTAACAATTGCTCCTGGGTGAAGCACCTGAAGTATTTACTAAGCTGTGTAAAGTAAAAGTCAAATGTGCAACATCAAGTGAGAATTGAACTCACAACAGAAGTAATGGTTTGTGACATGTGTCTGCTAATCATAAAAAGAGCAAAGACAAGTCCAGAGAAGATTCTGTAATTAGTAGTTAATAGACCTTGAATTATCACCCTTAGAAAAAAAATTTTTCTTTGTCAATTTATACTTAATTAAAAATTAATCGGAAACAAGTGACCTGAGTGAACTGGAAATTACTCCATTCTTCAAGTTAATTGTGTTACAACAAACACAGAAATCAGATCATTATTGTACAGGTTATTTTGCTAAATTAGTGAATATTTGATGATGCTAATCATGTACTAAAATTTTCAGTAAGTGGACAACGAATTCACTTGCTAATAAGAAAAGGATAAAAAGCAAGCACTTAATGACATGTAAATACGAATGTAAAGCAGAGTGGGGTGTGGTAAATTGCTTTGATCTTGATTCAAAGTAACTAATTAAATATAAATATAGTAGAGGCTAGAATTTTCAAAGTTTTTTTGCAGAAGATTTGTGTGCATAATATTTATCTAAGTGAAAATGTGTGTGGGTGGTAAAATATTAGAGGTCCTTTTTTGTGGAAACTATTCCAGATTTCTTATTTCATGTGCAGATCTAAAAACAACTATTATTAACTAATATATATATATATATATATATATATATACACACAGACAGAGAAATACCTTGCCCTGCATCATTAATTAGTTCCAAAAGCCATGTTAAAATCCAGTTTTGATATAAACTGGATGTAATGCCTTAAAATGAGGGCAAATACCATAAAACTAGCATAAATAACTATTGCTAAACCGTAAAGAATACTAAAAATACATGTTAGCCATATTTTTTAAAGAATAATGAACACAATAAGTATTAATGTTATTTACCTTGGGATTTTCTCTTAAAAATGGCTTAAAAGTATAAACAACAGACGAGAGAATAACTCATTAAGGCATTAAAGAATTTGAAGAATAGATTTTCATTTTTTTTTTATTGTTAATTTTTATGTATTTTATTTATCTTAAATATATATTTTAAGTTAAAATTTATTTCACATCTTTTATTATGATGTCGGTGACGTTGCTGAGTGAAGTAAGGTCAAATGTAGTGATGTTCACTGAACTGAAATTTACACTAGAAAAGTGGCATAAAGGCAAAATTGATGTAAGCCAAAATGCTGTAAAGTCAAGAGCGCATATATATATATACATATAATTTTTAATCATTTCACCCCAAGCAAGATGGGAGTGCCACTAGTATTCAAGGGGGTTACAAAGACTGAAATTGAGAGAAAAGATTGGGTATTTGGGGGGGGGGAGATAAAAGATGAACAGGGTTCAAGTCAACAGATGACAGTGATTGATGTTGCATGTAAATTTTTGAAAATTGTAGTTATTAGGGAAGTAAGTGGAAAGAGTTCCACTGTTGGGAAGTAACTGTTGGAGTAAAAGTAGTGATTACATTTAACTACTTAACTATTAAAAAAAAACACATAGGTAAACCACGTTACGTCAGTGAGAAAGTGACTGAGGTCAAGATTCCAATTCAGGATCAATTACATTGCATATCCTTATTTAAAAAAAAAATTACACAACAAATTAATTTCTAGCCACTAAGGATCCTTAAAATGCATCAGAATGAAATTTAATATATTCTAATTTAATAAGGTTTGATTCAATTGTAGGATCCTTGTACAGAAAAAGCAGGAGCATATGGAATGGAGTTCAACTCCGAGAAATCCAAAGTAATGGTGAATAGCACAAACAGTAACACCTGTGTCAACATTACCATGAATGGAAATTCACTGGAGGAAGTGTACAGTTTTAAATACCTGGGAGTAATCTTGTCTAAAGATGGCAACTGCAACTTGGAAATCCTCACATGGATTGTCACAGCCATGGCAGTTATGGCCAAATTGGCAAGAATATGGAGGAGCAAAATCATCTTTCAAATGAAATACAGACTGTACAAATCGTTGGTAGTCTATTCTCCTATATGGATACGAAATGTGGACACTGTTGGCAGAAACAGAGAAAAGGATCCAAGTATTTGAGAACAATGTATGAGAAAACTCCTTGGCATCTTCCATTAGGAACATAAAGCCAATGAGTGTACAGAAAAGTGTTTAAAGTTTTGTGGGAAGCTCTTCTTGCCACTGTCAAATGGAGGAAAATAGCGTGGTTTGGACACGTTGCAAGGCATGACAGCCTGTCAAGATGATACAAGGAACTGTTGAAGGTAGATGTAGAAGAGGACGCAAACGCAAAAACTGGTTGGATAACATCAAACAATGGACAAGTATGACTATACCAGAATTGCTGATGGCTGCCATTGATAGACTGCTGTTGTGGAGGAGATTCAGTGTGGCTGCTGCATTCAGATATCCCCCAACATACGATTACAAAAGTCATAGGGATGATGATGAAGTTTGATTACAAAAGCAGCTCATTATTTAAAAGTTAGGTTACATAAATCCAAGCATATGTGTTTCAGTTTTAAAATGTTGAAAGAAGTTTAGAATTTGGTTCAAATATACACATTTAGATCCTAACCCTGAAAATCATTGTGATTTTGTTTAATTTAGGATTTAATACGAGTAACAGGTCTTATTTTTTATGGTTGTGAATAAATTATAGATTTTCAGAGATAACTTCAAGATCAGATCAGAGAGCAGCTAGTTCAGGAGTTTGAGATCTTCCAATACCTACTATCAGACAATCCATCAAATTGGTAAGTAAGAGAAAGAATTTTCCCTATAGAATTTGGCAATGGAAGGGAATCTTTTAAAAGATATTTAGTTAGAACAGGTCAAAAAATAAAGAAGACAGAGACACCAGCGAGAGTGTGAGAGAGACAGAGACACGAGCTAGAGAGTGAAAAGAGATGAGGAAGAAAGAGAGATGTAATCTCCCATAGTTATAATCTATTAACACATAAATTCCCACTGTTCCACTTTCAGGACAGAGGGTATTAATAGTTTAAAGGTTGAAGTCTCCAATTAATACTAAAATTTGTTTTTTTTTTTTATAAATCTTAATAAATACCAGATTTTTATTTTCTTTTTATAATTCCAGTTTTACGCTGTACATTAATGGGTTAATCTCATTTATACACATACTGCTTGCTTTTCTTTATGCTCATCCTCAATTCCCAGGCAACCAAGTACAAATTGAGTACTTGGGATCTACTGACCGAGAACTAGTTTTCATAGCTATGCCCTTAATCTTTGTAATTATTTAAAGTCATAATCTATCCTGGTAATCTGCACCCTATACAAATGGCTGCCACTATCTGGAAACATGAACTATTTTGTTGGGTTCAAGGTTCAAATGATATTTTACTTATTACACCTGATATCATTTAATAAAATTTGATGTTAAAATTAAAGTAGGAATTGATGTTAATCATTTGCTCTAGTCACAGGTTATATTATATATATATATATATATATATATATATATATATATATATATATATATAAAACAAATGCAGTGTTGTTTTAATGAGTAATTATGAATAGAAGTGAAGGTGGGAAGCAGTTTTCATAAGTTGGTTCTGCTAAATAGTTGTCCATGGGAAAACAGCCAAGATGCAATGTACCAATTTTAGGCACAGGCGTCTTGATGCTGCTCGGGTGACAAGGTATGGGGAAAAAAGCAAGATACCAGAGAGGACAAGAGCAAAGTTAAAACTTAGAAGCAAAGAGTGTACTTAATGTCAGGAAATGGCTTGCATTTTTTGGGGTTTGTTGTTGTTGTTGTTGTTGAGAATTCAAGTACACTCTTTGAGAGAGTTATTCTTGCTGATATCTGCATTTCCTTTTTATTTTTAATGTATATCTAGAGTAATGTAACACTGTTGGCACTGGGAATTTCCTCTTGTATAGTTATTGACAAACGATTATCTGAGGCATAAAAAAAAATTGAAGAGGAGGAAACTTTTTCTTTTGGATTTCTTTCAACACTGATATTGGCAAATACACTTGAAGAAACATTGAGAATAAATTAAAAGGAGAGTGCCACATTTCAGAGTAGCAGTTAGCAAACTAGATTAGCAAATAATTATTACTGTAATTTGATCATGCCACACTTATAGCCTTGTGCCAGAATAAGCAGAATCAATAAGACAAAAATTTCTTAGTGTATCACAGTAAACTAGTCTAGTAGACCACAACTACTGTAGTGATTGCAACTCTAATCATGTAGCCTTCTACCATACAAAAATTAAACAAGTAAATAACTATCACACTATAGCCAGTGGTTGGTGTTCAAGTGTTGATAAAAGCCACAATTAAAATGTTGATTTTCTAGATAGACAGCTACTCTCCTACTTGGAAGATAGGTGCAAAACAATCTTCTTACCTATATTTAGTCTTATATTAGACTAATCATTAATATATATTACTATGGCTAAACATTAATATTGAATAACAAAATAGAAAAACAAAAAAAAAAACTCTTCTGTAACATTTCATCCCAAGAAGGAACATCTTCAGACTAATTTTTGAATTGTGTGTGTGTATATATCTTATTTGTAACAGGAAAAAATATGGGTTCTTGGTGGAAAGGTTCAACTTCTACTATCATGCTTCTAACATATGTCACTTTTCTTGGGACAACTTAGTCCTTTAGCATTCAACCTGTCCAAACCCACCCTGTAAATACTGACAATGTTCAATCCACCATAATCTGGCCCATATATACTTTACCATAATATATGACAACATCCTGAAAACAGTGAAACTTTGCTAGCTGATATCAACAGGGCGAGTCTGAGTGTGTTGAATGCCAAAAGGTTAATAAAATAGGAGACATTACTTTAAAAGTAGCCTTCAAACATCTCGTAATTATGAATCACAGGTTTCCTACATAAAGAAGTTGGGGCCATTCTATTAATTCAGTGTCTTTAAAACTTTATTATTATTTTTTTTTTCACAAGGTGGACAATAGTTTTATTGGATATGAAAGAGCATCATTTTATATGAATATACTGTTGAGCTTAAAACTTTTTGGTTTGTGACTTACAGCACTCAAAAAATATCTTGCCCAAGAAATTAAATTATCATCTTAACACTATCAACAAATTTGAAAGGGGTCTAAATGTTTTATTGCATGCAATAGCAGCAAGAAAAGCACTACTACATTGGGTTGCTCAAATATTTCCATGATGGAAAAATTCTAGTTCAAGCCAGTGTTATGCTACATTCATCATGAAAAATTACTGTTGGGAAATCAATTTTCATGTATTTCTGTGTCCAATTTATACATTTCTTTTGGTCTTATTTGATTGATAGCAATCTTAATTGTTCTATCAGATCAAAGAATATAATTCAATGAGGAAATCTCCAGTACAAATCTTGGGAAACCATTTATCACACATTCAATAATTTACCTTTCCATGAACGACAAATGTTTTTGAATTTTTATTTTTCTTAAAATAAAAAGCATATGTTGAAAATATTCCCTATTTTTTGAAACTGTCAGTGTTTGAATTTGTAAGCAAGTGTATGCCAATTTTTATGGTTTCAAAAATGCATGCTGACATGATTATCAAAATACAAACAAAAGCAATCTTTCTGAACAGAAAATTTAGGGTAACCAAATAAATTCCGTATTTTTATGTCCATTAAATAAGGGAAAATAGGGGTTTCATATTCTATATTATTACAAGTGTATTTAAATATGCCCTCATTTTTGATGGCATGGGTAAATTAGTGCTTAATAAATTGCCACTTTTATTCCTTGAATTGATGTAGAAAAAAAATGCAATGTATACCACTTATCTTTGGTTTGAGGCCATAGGGATCTATTTTGTATTTTGGAATTACTAAAGCATTTAAAATAAGACTATACCTTGTATCAGATATATGAAACTGTTTGGAACATGATGGGGAGTGGGATAAAATGTTCTAAAGGCAAAAAAAAAAAAAAAAATTAATCTGGTGTTTGGCCAGATTATGGAAGTGGGTTAGGCCAAGATCTTTTTTCATCCCTACCCCATATAAGATGTTTATAATTTGATAATTATAAGTTCAAGTAGGTCATATTTTACCATAGTACAATATTTCCTGCCATATGAGGGGTGAGAAAAAAAAAACTACAAAATACCATCCTTCATCTTACATCCTGATGGTAGGGTTACCAGTTATATATTGACACTAACACACCCTTGTTGACACATGTGTCCCCTGATTACATGAAATTGAAATATATATGATTATATGTGATAAAATTATGATTACAAATCAAAATAATGCTAAAATATACTTTTAAGATATATAAATATGAATGAATCAATCTTGCCAAATTATAGGTGCATTTATTTACCTGCAAATGTTATACAGTGGGTAATAATATATTACATTGATTTATATCATAATCTGGACACCAGCTCATAACAATAAATAGCAAAATGAAAAAGAATGCTCTACTTTTGTGGTCTTTTACCAAGCTAGAGAAGGTTCAGCAAATATTTACATGACAATTTTAAAGGCTGACTTCTGTGTGCTATGAACCATCAGGACATGGGCAATCATGGCTCTTCATAACTTCCTTTCCTTTGTAGCTTTAAGTAAGGCTTGTCTTTTTGCTATATCTCCTAATCCCTTTTCTGTCAACCATTTACACAAACTCGTTGGGTAGGTTATTCAATTTTTTTTTTTTCCCCTCTTGCCTTCAATTTGTTCTGTCATTGTCAAATTCTCCAAGTCCTTTTTCATCATTATGTACCAAAGAAATTTCAATTGTCTCTTTCTGATTTGTTTCTATTTTCCCTAAAACTTTGTGTTATATAGGAATAAAATGCTGCTACCAGCACTGTAGTTTGAACATAGATCACCAGAGTGCACCAGAATACAGGCGATCCCATTTTGAATAAGTAGATCATGTGATAGTAAAGGAAATGTATATGTGAGAATTAGCATGATGTCTAAATGATCACTCTTTCTATTCCATCCTCTATTACTATACGGATCACTCTTTCTACACTATCCTCTATCTCTATACAGATTACTATTATGATCATTATTTGGTGGTTACTTTTTGAGTGAGTATTATTGAGCAAGTACTATTAGTGTGAGTGTTATTTGAAGGTGTCTGACACCAGTCTTGTTCAATGGCGTTACAGTTGTATCTTTGGTTACAAAGTCTCTACTAAAATGAGCATTACGAAAGTGACAATGAGTATTCATTGACATTAAAAATTGGTAATGAGTGTTCGTTGACATCACAAAACTTTGTCATTGCTTACATGTTCAGTCCATGGTATTCTCAGCATCCTTCTGTAGGACCACATTTCTATTGTTTCAAGTCTCCTCTTCATCTGTGAGAAGATTGTCCAGCATTCATGGTCATATACCAGGATTGGTATTACATAATAGTTTAGTACTCTTTTCTTTGTTTCTAATAAAATTTTATGGTTTCTTAATCTTAATATTCTGTCTTCTATTATACCAATGTGCCTTCAGATTTTGGCATAAACATTACTCATATGAAAGATTGGTAAGAATATTGAATAATAATAATAAAACATCTACTGAAATGGATCTTTGTCCTTTTTGTGATACTATTTAGTAACAAAACACAAACAAAAAAAATCAGAAGAGTTCAATTGGAGTGACGAATGACTTGTCAAATTTCTCTGTTGTTGCCAAGATATAATTTTTGTAACTGCTAAATAAAACTTGTTTATATTTTTAAATGAGTAATTCAAAAGTTAATTAAAAATTATCTTAAGTTTTGTCAAATTTAAATTTCCCATATATAGAAAAAAGCTTATATTTGAAAATATTTCAAGTTTTCACATCATTTTTATGCAAACACAGTAGAAAAATCTTACTTCATATACAGTACTGTGAAAAATCCCTATATATAACAGACTTTTTACATTAATAATCTTTCACAAATACAGGGTGCAATGGGTAAATTGTCTCCATTTTATATTTTTAATTTCATGCATACACATTGCTTGTTTTTGATTCTGTTGACGGCACAGTATAGTAGGGTCAGTTGGGCACCATCTGTGAGAAAAAGAGCACTATGATGGAAATTTGCCAGAAATTTGGGAACAACATGCTGTACTTCTTGGCATTCATGCCAGAAGCTCCAATAGGAACATTTCAGTGTTTGGGTGCCAATCTGAGGATGGTGTGAAGGATTCAGAAAGAGTTAAATGAGTCTAATGGTGATTAATAAGGTATGGCAGCATGAAAAACTCACTTTGATCATTCTGATGAGTGTCTTGAGGTGGTAGTGCTGCTCTGGGTCAAGTGAGTAGCTGCTGGAAAACCCTATATCTGGTAACAGGACTCTGAACCATGCCACACAAGCAAGAGAACCCAGTCATGGCAGTCAGACACTTTTGTAACTCACGTTATTTGATATGCAGTGAGACTCCAAAGAAAAGTAGCTCTAGCAATAGCATCATCTGGAATTGTTGCTACTCTCTTGCCTGGTGAGCACACAGCATCTTCAAACTTCCATTGGATTTGAACTAAAATGAAACCATTATTTGCAACATCAAAAGAGGAACCAATTTGGCTAAGCTACTGAGGGAGAAAAGCTTCATTGTCTGGGATGAATCTACTATGGCACACAAGCAAGCATTTGAGGCCCTGAACAAAATAATCAAATAATCATTAGACAAAATTTATAAATCGTGGGAGACAACACAGTGCAACTGGTAATCTCTGGTGATTTTAGATAAATATTACCAGTCATTTCAAGAGGAACTTCATCTGATGAAATCAATGCTTGCCTGAAAAATTCTTACATTTGGAGCTATGTTCCAAGACTCAGCCTGAAAACAAACATAAGAGTTAGAATCACAGGTGACCTTGAAGCAGAAAGTTGGCAATGGAACCACCAAAATGGACCAAAATTTTTCAATATTTCACTCGCAAATGGTTGTGGAGTTTTAGTCTCAAGTATCCAAGACTTGATTAACCATGTTTATCCAAAACATTAAAACATCATTTCATGGATTCAAACTGGCTTTGTGAGAGGGCCATATTAGCTCCCAAGAATCAAACTGTAGATAGCATCAACTGGAAACTTCTCCAAGAAATTCCAAAAGAAAGCATGAAGTCTTTTTCCATTGACACTGTGGTCGAACAAGAACAGGCAGTGAATTATACAATAGACTTTCTGAACTCATTGAATCCTCCTGGAATGCCATCACACAAGCTGGAACTAAAAGAAAATGTGCTAGTTATACTATTGAGAAATCTGGATTCTTCAAAGCTTTGTAATGGAACAAGGTTGTCAAGAAGATACTTCCTCATCTCTTGAAATAAGAAATCCTTACTGGTCCAGGAAAGAAGGAAATAGTTTTAATTTGAAGAATCACCTTAATTCCTCCAGATCTTCCTTTTGAGTTCAAAAGATTTCAGTTTCCATTGAGAGTGAGCTATGTAATATCAATCAATAAGTCCCAAGCAGAATCATTGAAAGTAACTGGACTTCATCTGATGGAACCCTGCTTTTCTCATGGCCTGCTCTATGTTGGTTGTTCAAGGGTTGGGAATATAAACAAGCTATTTGTACTGACCCTGAATAGGAAAACCAAAAACGTTTATTGTGCAGCTTTGCAATAAGTTCCAATAGACAAATTATAATGTTGTTTTGATGAAAACTTAATTGTTTGAAAAATATTGTTCAAGTTTAATAAAATTTAATATGTAATCAATGCATGAAGTGTTATTGTTAGGCCAAAGGCTCAACCAAGAGCCTTTCGCAGGAGCTAACTTAAATGCTGCCTGATAGGCTTAAATATGAATGTAATAGTTAAATGCAGTGATCAAATTTGAGTTCTTCTGTAATTTATACCTTGCAAAAAGAAATCTCCACCAATAGATGACCAGATTGTAATCAAAAGGGCTAAGGTTGCAGTGAGGAAAAGAACATGCAGTGCAAATGAAAACCTAGAACAAATGTCAGCCAAGAGAGCTTCCAATGTTGAGAATCTGTAAAGACTTAGGGACCCTTAAACTCCTGAACAAGCTGAAGGCCCAATCAAGAGCCCCCTGCAGGAACTAGCTTAAATGCTGTCAGTTTTTTAAGCTTATATATATATATATATATATATATATATATATATATATATATATATATATGTGTGTGTGTACATACATATACATGCAGACAAGCACATACCTCTTTTTTATCAAATTTATGAAACACTGAAGAATATTAAATTTCTAGAATTAAATATTTTCAAAGACAAGATGAATATGAGAAACAAGTTTCTCTGAATCTATCTTTTATTAGTGTCACACAATTTAATCCAATGAAATTAAAAATAGAATGATCTTTCACCTGATTTATCAATTTACTAGACTGAAGGAAAACAAAGAAGGAAAGAGAAAGCAAAGAAAATTTATCATTAAAATCAGTTTCCTAATTGAACATTAGATTTAATTAATAGCTTTTTCTTTAAGTCTCAACCAATTGAACGACGCAATACTTTTAAATTCTTTTCATCATCAACCTTTAAGAGTTCAATTAAAACTATACAGCAATTCCAACTATTGCACACTATCAGGATATCAGATGAGAGGTCAGCTGGTTCATTATATCAGTATTAGGTTGGGGGACACTTGATTAGAGAAGTTCTCTTCAAAGCAAATAAAAGGATTTCTTTTTCTGCAATTTAGTCAATAAAAATCTAGATTTAATTTTTACCATTTTTTAAGGTATTGGGTGCATCTACATTCAACTTGTTTTTGATGGGTTTTTTTTCAGATAAGGTCATATAACTGCCAGCCAATGTCATCTTTTTAAATTTAGATCTGAGTTTTTCAATTCATGTCTTTGTTGTTTTTGTTTTGTTTTTTTTTTTTTTCTCCAGGAATTAAAGTTTCTTATTTTTTTTTATTACTTAAATCTATGGAGTGCTAAATGCCAGAAATATGCCCACCAGGAAGAAAACCATAAGGAAAAGTGCCCATCAAAACATAATTTCCCAATACAATTTGATAAGTTTATTCTTTTTTTATTCCATTTTTTAACTTGTGACAACCTCGGCTAAATTATGCCAAACATTCAAAATAAAATCTTATAAAATTTCCCCAGGTTTTATGATTGAAAAACTTTTCTGATGTGTAATTTTCTTCCCATGAAAAATTTGTGATAGGCACTTTTTTTTTTTTTCCAAATGTAGGGAAAAAAAAAAAAAGTTTTTACTTGAAAATTTTTTTTCTTCTATTAGTTTCTAATTTGTTTAAATAAATAAATGTTTTAATAGATCATACTGAGCAATTGATTTTGAAAATTCAATTTTTAAACACCTTTTTAAAAGGTGATAATTTAAATTTAATTAAGTTTCCTATTTATTTTTTTAATGTACATTGTACACTAACAGTATCTAAAAAAAAAAAAAAAATAAAAAAAAATAAATGGATAATTTGTTTTAATAAAAGATTTTAATTATCTTGAAAATACATTTTTGACTTTTTAGTTTAATATTTATTGATTTTAAATATTTATTTGTAAATTTGCTATTTTTTGATACATGCACCAATGCTGAAGCAGTGGATATTTGGAAAGAATTGTTCAAGAATTTTGAAAAGTTCCTAAACAAAAGAAACTGATAGAAATGGTGAAAAAAAGTTCTAATTTTTCCCCTCTACATTTTCTGGAATTTTGTTGGTGATTGGTAACCCTAAATGCTTATCTAAAAATTGACATATGATATGTTTTGAAATGTGCATGCCACTCAAAAACCTATGCCCAACTTAAAGAATATTCACCAAAAGCCTGACAAAATGTATTGCAGGTTTCAGTCCAAGATTTGCTGAGCTTGTTGCAAAAGTTGAAGGAATGTTGCTTGAATTATCGACTATCATATAGATTGCAAACCCATTCCAATATAATATTACAAAACCTCATAATTGATCACTAGTAGATAGCATGAATTTTATTGGCAGACTGACTCTGTAGGCTGGGTACCAATGCACTGCACAGTACTTATGTGTGTATTTCTATTATGTTACACCTACAGTATATACACTCTGGAAACTTAATATTAACAAGCCTAAAAAATTAGATAACTCTACAACTACTTAACCTGGATATCCAGAAACATAACAATGAATCTCAAAAGGATGATTGCCTTTCTCTTTGTACAGGTAACATGTGCCACTGTCAGAAGCCATGCCACAAGAAGAGGAGGCAGTCAACAAAAGATTCTAAAAAGTCTATCTTCTGTTGAAAATTTGAGCCCTCTCATGTGGTCTGATAAAGTTTTGCTTGTAGTGAGATTTGGATGAACCTGACTACCAAAATGTTACCCAGAGCCTTTAAAATTTGGAAAAGTCAAGATGCTAGAGGTGATGTTATCTTCATCAACCATTGCCAATTTCTTAGCAAGGGAAAGAAAAAAAAGTGTTAACACTGATATAATTCTTTGCAGGCATCCACATGAACTTTAAATGAAAAACTAACAAGTTCAGGGTTACTCACATTCACAAAAACAATCAACGGTTACTCTCCTCCACATACTGTTTGAACATTTGGTTAAAGTAGACATTTTTTAAAAATATATTTGCACACAAGAGGAAAATAAAACAAAGAACTTCTCTTCCCACATAAATAAATAGGGAACAACAAAACTATGGCAAATTCTGCATGAAAAAAAAAAATTAATAAATGGTTTGTCTGTGTGTATGAAAATTTCTACTGTTGTTATAAGAAGTGTAACCAAAAGATGGGGGAAATTTGAATAATGAAAAAATATCAAATTTAGCTGACTTTCCATAAGCAAATTACCTTAATTTTGGGGTCAAAAAATACAGGATGCACTGGTGCTTGAAAAAGAGTTGGTGAGGAATCAGATGGACAAACAACTCCTATATTTACCAGACATGCACAGGCAGTAATAGTAAAATTTTTACAAACTTAACAGAATATAATTATAGTGATTTATTTATCCTAGTCTGGCACAAGATTACCAGGATCAAGGTAGAATGTCTCTTGTAGGTAAGTGATACAATGGTTGTAGGTAAAGGAGATGGGAGACTTGCCTCACACTGAAGCTTGCATCAGCTTGGTTGACCAATGTGAACTGCCTTGAGAGTCACCAAGTGGGTCCTTTTAAGCAATCAGGGTGGATATATGTGCTCAGCATTTTTGTTATTTTTTTTTGCTTTAGAGGCAACGTTCATGATTGACTCCAATGTTTAAATATTTTCTTCAATTTGTTTTGTGAGTCAGATGTGATGCTCTGAGACCCAATACAGAGAATGACTTTTTGTATGTTTAATTTTGCTTTCATAGTGTTCACATACTGCCAACAGGTTTTGATGTGGAATGAATCAGAAAGACATCTAATTTAAAGCAGAGTTTAACATTACTAAACTTAGTGTAAAACTGAACTGAGACCTACTTGTTAACTATCACACTAAAGTTGATGATTCCTATACCCAAATATATAAAGTGCAATGCATATATTTCTATGGCACTGGAAGAGTTATATACATACATAGATGAACAAATCTCTATTACACTCTTTTAACAAATTTGTACAAATAGAATTTTCTCTATTTTAAACTTGACAAATAGAGAAACATAATTCATATACAAGATTAGATTAGTTTTATTTTTTAAATATATAGGAATTTTGCAATTGTATTGCACCTAAAAAAAAAAAATCAAAAATCTAAATATTGATGCCATTTTTGTGTTGGCAACAATAAATGAATATATAAGAGACCAATGCCTGAGAAATCTTTATTTTTATATCGTAAAAACTGCATTGTGGAAACAGACAAGACACTGAGCATAAAAGCATTTTTATTGATATATAAAAAGAGAGAAAAATGTTGATTTAGTAATTCTACTAAACTTACAGGTTACATGACAAGAGTTAGGCCCCTTGACTCTCTGCCAATCCCATTCTGAAAGTTTATTGATGTCAAAACATTTGGAGTTAAATGTAATAGAAGTCGATGCATTGGGAAAAGAGAATGCTTGTTTCAAATTAAATTTCAAAGCAATTTTCTTCAGGTGCTTTATAGGTTAATTTATTTTAATTATAAATAATCTAAAAATCTAGATACTAACTGCAAATATTGCATAGTTGGATCTTTATAAGGAAACATTTGGTATTCATTAACTGTGCACCCATTGGTTGAAATTTATAAAATCTTCCTACTAAAACATTTTTTAGGAAAATAAGTTTCTCAAGTTCAGTATAAGAGCTTCTTTCCTAACCTTTTGTTTAAAGTAGTGGAAATAGCAACATTTTGAGAAAATGACTATCAAAATGTTGCGAGATATATATATATATATATATATATATATATATATATATATATATATATATATATATTAAATAATTAAGAAAGCGACAACCTTAAGGTTCCAAGAATATAATTTATTCCCCCAGAAAATATATTTTCCCTGGTTCATCACGTCACATCTCTAGTTAAAAAAGAAAAAGAGGAATGAACCAGGAAAAATATATTTTTAGGGGAAATAAATTATAGTCAAGGAATCTTAAGGCTGTCTGGAATACATAATGTGTTACAAGAAGTGAGAGAAAAGTATTCAAAGCAGTAGATTTTAAGAGTTCAGGTAGTCACAGATTCCAAGCCAATATCAGAGCCTACATAACACTGGATTTCAGGACAGGTATTTGACATAAAAATATCAAGGTAGATACTATAAAGTAGTCAAGAGATATTTTTCTCCCCTTTATTCAGATGACTTGACTGATTGTCTTTTTTTTTCTCTATCCTTACACTGACTTGGTAGATATTTGTTGGAACATTTTCTTTTTTTCACACACAATAATTTACACTAAATAATGTTATACAATGGCAAGGAATATTTGGATTCGAAAGTATCTCATCTGCATTTTTTTGGTATTCTCTTCTATATGCCATATCCCTTCCATATTTTGCTATCCTTTTACTCAAGCTTCTTAAGTAGGTTAGTCATGGTTTTCCTAGGTCACTCTTGCCTTCATTATGTCCTGTGAGTGTCAAATTCTCCAATCCCTCCCTCCCTTCCTGTGCCCTAGAAATTTCAACTGTCTATGTATAAGCATTCTTTTTCTTTCCATTTTCCTTGATAACTTCCTCTAAACAGAATGAATTACTTGTGTCATTGAGTTTGAACTGCAAGCTTTAGAGACTGACTGAATACAACCATAGTGAATTAATTCTGTATAAACTGATTGTTTACTTATATGAGTAGGAATTATTAAACAAATATTTTCAGTCACTCATGACAACATAGTGAATATATTAGAAATAAGATAGTGACATTTTCATGTCTGGATACAGCAACTATGGATTTACAAGGTTGATCATTTAATGTTTCTCTGCTAGAAAATTTAGACAAATTATGAACTTCAGGGTTGAAACGGTACATTCCAGTCTGCTTCACAGAATTTCTAATAGTTCAATCTTGAGTGTTTGTTTTGGTTCCAGAAAGTTAAAGTCAATCATAGAATGGGAGAAAATCAAATTAGCACTTAAAACTGGAATTTGGTAAATCAATCATTTACCTTTTATTTTTTATTTTTGCAATTTAAGAAAAAAAAAAAAGGTAAATGCTTGATTCAAAATTTTTTGCCAATTTTTTAAAATGAAAGAATATGGCTATAATGGGTAATGCCAGTGCATTAAAATAATTTTTGTATGAAAATGCATTGAAAAATTAAGAAAGGCATTATCATTAGTCATGAATCAATACAAGTGTACAGGTTTTACTAATAGTAATGATATTGTTGAAAGCCATGACTTAGGAGTTCAAACCTCAGAGGGTGCTCTACAAATTTAGAGTTTTTATAAAATAAAAATATCCTAGTAAATATCTACAAAATAGTTATAGTAGATTTGTAGCAAATGGTAACTTTGGAATTTTGTTCAAATTCAACAAAAAAAAAAAAAAAAAAAAAAAAACCTTTTGAAATATGATTAAATTTTTTATTCATGGCTGAAATGAGGGAAATATATCACCCCCCATTAAAGAACATCAAGGGCACATTTTGATGTGGTGTAATGGTTAGCAAGCTTGTCTTGTGTGGTCAATGAGTGAGTAGTGAGTTCGATCCTCAATGGGTGCTCCACAATTTTGACCTTGTGCCACATTTACGCTATGATTAGAAAATTTCCATTAAAAGAACAAATTTATTTTTTTTAAATTAATTTTTATTAACTTCTAGCTTTCTATATGATTATTGCTTACCATAGAGTTTTCAGAAAATACACTGAGAAGGACGAGGTGGAAAGTAGTGAGAAGGACGAGGTGGAAAGTAGGGAGAGGGACGAGGAGGAAAGTAGGGAGAGGGACGAGGAGGAAAGTAGCAAGATGAGAGAGAGAAAAGTAAACAATAAAAATAAAATTTAATTGTGATAAAAAAAGAGAAAAAAAAAGAAGGGTTTCAAATATAAATTACAAAAAAAAGAAAAAAAAGAAACCCTACAAATAGGAATATTTCTGCTCTAAATACACATAAGAGTAACAGAAATATTATTCAGCAACATTTTTGAAGTACATTTCTTTATAAAACTTTGTACTTATTTTCTTATCCTTTTTAAACATTAATTCTGCTAAAGTAAATTGAAACCATAATGGGACAAAAGCCGGAATTTTTCTTTTTCATTTTGACATAAATGAATCTTGATTTATTGAATTTAAACAACTTAGCTTCAGATATTTAGCATGAATGATTAGCAAATAAAAGTTAATGATCTAATAATAAAAATAATAATAATACATGCCCATCATTTTAGATTGCTGTCAGCTACAATGAATATTCCTAGTTTCAGCAGAAAGAATTTTATTTACATATTTACACACCATTGCAGAATCTATTGAGCAAACTGGCTTTTAAGTGTTGTTCAATGAAACCATTTTAATAATTTTGAAAAGAATGTTTTTGAAGAGATGCAAAAGAAGCAATAGGTGTTTTTTTGCATGAACAACTAGAGTTGAGTTTTGCCAAAGATAAAATAGCATTTAACATTTCCTTTTAATATTGATTATAAGATTATATATGGATGGGCAATTCTGCAGATGATTAGAGTATCTGTATAGTTTACATTGGATGAAAGTGCCCCATCTAAAGCCTAGGCTCAGTGTAATATCTGTGCATCCTTGGAAAGTTTAACACAAGATATTTCTCAATTTTTTAATTCTGTTGTTTTGTTTATATTGGCTGTGTTGATGGCATACGTATAGCTATTGTATAAATATACAGATAATATGCATGAAGAAAAAATACAATAAAGTTTTTTTTACTGATACTAAGAAATTCCATGATCAAAATGCTAGAAATCATTTATAAGCTAACCTAAATGTCCCTCTATTACTATTTAAAAAACAAAGAACAAAATGCTCGATAAATTTTTTCATAATTTTTCATTTGCTGACGCTGATAGTAAATATTACTATAAAAATTATTTACTAAGAAAAAAATATGTTTTTAGATTGTACTTTATTTACTTACATATTGAACCTAAAATTGATTTTCATATGCAAATTTCCTAGATTATTTTTTCTCTCTCATATCCTATTATTTACTACTTTCTCTTTTGTCCATTGAAGAACTCTTGAAATAATCAAAGAGCAATTCGAAAGAAAAATGCCTTTTCTTTTGTTTGCTGTTCATTTGATATTCTAAGACAAAAAGGCAGATCTCTCTCTCTTTCTTATACTTTACTATTTTTAACTTTCAATAAATTAAATACTATTTTACTCACTGTATCTACTCTTCTTGAAATAGTCATCTAATCTATGACTATTAGTCTGGACTACAAATATAGAATTGAATTCTTTGTGAAAGAAGCTACTAAATTTTGAATTGACTTCTCATTAAAAGGTCTTTAGTTTATTTTAAATGTAGCTGCATAAGTAGAGAAATTAAAAATTTAGTAGCACTAAGCTTTCAAAAGTAGCCCAGGATAGCAATCTTTTTGCATTGAACGTATGATTCTTAACTTGATTGGCTTCACAAGAACAATTGTTACACCTTGATTTCTCACTCCAATTCTATGATTATTGATTTCCTTAAATTATTTTCAGAGTTCTTAAAGAGACAAAAATAAAATGAAACAAGTAAATAAGGAGAGGATGAGAAAGAGAAAGAAAAAAACTATGTAATAAAAGATCAATTCTACTTTTAATACTTAAATAAACAGAAGATCCGAAATGAAAACATAGATATCATTTTTATATTAACAATTTTTATTTCAATATTTGAATGTAGTGATATTTACGACGGTGTTTATTCAGCAAAGAAAAATAAAAAGTGTGATATTATCTGAAAAGAATCTGTCTTTTTGTAAGAAATGTTTTGTTTTAGTTACTGAACTAGATATGTATTTCTATAAAAAGTGGAATACTTAAAAATTATCCATAACGGAGATATCATCTTCACTTAATAGATACTCAAGTATATCAAGGTCAGTTTTTACATTGTATAACACAAATGCTAGACAGGCTCATTGACTCCATTACTAAATGTAGCACTAAACAGTGTGACTTTTTGTGGCCAAGAACCCATGGTCACAGGAGAAAATATAACGCTATACCAAGATGGGAACAGAGACATGGCTGAATATGTGCATCTCTTTGCTGCTTTGGTATTTTCTCTTACCTCTTTTTTCATTTTTAGTGTAGATGCATTACTACAGCTGGAAGTATCAGCCAGTTATTCTGGCTATTGTCCCAACAATATTCTGAACAAGAAACTTACAAAGCTAAGATTTGAAACAGCACAGGTTCAAGACAGCTACATGTCACACTAAGAAGTTGATAAATTTACAAGACTAATCAGTCTTGGAATAATGAAGAAATTTTAGCTGTTGGTTACATAGGTATTCAACCTGGCATCATTTTTTCTCCAATTCTAATGTTTGATAGCTGTATGCAGTCATTTCAAATCCGAATTGCTTATTTAAAACTATGATGATGATGACAGCTGTAAAAGTTCACATGTTCTCACTCTTTCCAAAGATTAGAGCGGTCATTTTCTAGTGGTCCGTTTTTCATGACCAATGTTATAATCTGCTTCCATTCACATGCCTCTCTGATATCTAACTATATACAAGACATACAAATGAAACTGCTTACCAGCTTGTTATCAACATATTTGTATAATTTGACTATAAATTACTTTGTCTGGCTCACCTTTTTTCTAGAGAGCAAATCAGCAAGCCACTTGAACAAGTTCTTGTTCCCAAAAACTATTCATCTTATGAGATCATAGGCAAATCGTCATGTAAACAAATGATACTTTATATTGGCTGGCTTTATATTGTCCTTTATCTGAAATTATTTTATGTAAGAAACCACACCAATCTGATGGCTTTGTCTTTATATAAACAACTTAATCTCAAGGGTTTTTAGAGAGAATTTTTAATTGCAGCTAAAGTATTTATTGTCAAATATAGAAGGTGGATACAGAACTGTAACTAGTAATAATAAATTACTAAGTGTTATCTCTTAGATTCAGGTTAGATTCTTCAAGAACCCATCAACCCATGTAATTTCTCAAAATTAATTAAATTTCTTAATAAGTTTTCCAACATTTCAATATTCATTCAATACAACCAAGCCTTCTTTCATGCCCCTCCACCTTGATTCTGTATCATAAAACCATGCCTTTCTGCATTTAACAGTTTTTTTGACTGCTATCAAGTCTCCTCAGGTGTCTATTTATCCTCCACACGGGTTATGATCCACCTCATTACAACTGTAATTAACACATTTTGTCAAAATCTGATCCATCCACTGCCTAAGTGAATTCAGAATTCAATAAATTTTGTGAGGCGTGTTCATTTAGTCAAGTAATGTCAAATGAATATTTTTCTTAAATAATATTAACACGCATCTGAAAGTTCAGAGGTAATAAATTTTGACTTGATTTTCTTATTAAAAGGGCTTTAGTTTATGTTAAATGTAGCCCTGAAATAGTGAAATTAAAAATCGAGTAATAGTGAATTTTCAAAAGTACCTCAGGCTGCCAACTATGACATTTTCGTGTTGAACTTATGATTCTTAACTTGGTTAGCCTTACAGGAACAATTGTTACACTTTGATTCCTCACTCCCTTTCTATGATTATTGATTTCCTAAAATTGGTCATTGATTATTTTCAGAGTTCTTAAAGAGACAAAAAAAAAAAAAAAAAAAAAAAAAAAAAAGGAAATGTAAATAAAAGGAAAAGAGAAAAAAAATTTGTATAATTTTACTTTCAATAATATAAGAAGAGGAGGAAGATCTTAAATGATAAAAAGTTAACAAAAAATTTTTATTTAAATAATTTTCATATTAATATTCTTATTTCAAAAAGAATATATTAATATTTACTAAATTCATGTTATTATAAACTTTGCAAGTTCATAACGATTTTAATTTTATCACATGATGATAGGACGAGCCCCTGATAAATTAGTGACCCCACTAAAGCTGACTGGGTGAATGGGAGCACTACAGATAGAATTTCATAAGACAGGCAGAAAAATTGATTTAGAATAGCACAGATTTTGTGTAAAACAAGTGTTACTCTTATCAAAGAGATGCTAAAAGGAAAAACCATTACATTGCACCGTGACATAGAAAAAGTGACAGAAAGGTTTTCATGTATGGTAACCGCCTTGAAGACTTAAGGTATCACTTCACATGACAAAATCTAAAGCAAGTGTAAAAGACACGCCTTCTAAAAATGATAACCCATATTTTGACATTATCTTCACCATAAAGTTGGAAAGAGGATTAAGTTTGTATCTTTGTCAGTTGGTAAGCCAGTTATCTTAAAAAATAAAATAAAAAATAGTTCCCTTCTTTCCTTGAAATTTTTGTCTAAGGTGGAGACATGAATATGCATTACATAAGAGGAAAAGCTATTTTATTCTATTGCAACTTTGATAGTTATTTTAGCTGGCCTACTTATTGATTAATCAAATTCTGGGTATAATTCTTTGGATTCAATTTATACTAACAAAACCAACTGGAATTTACTTTTGTCTTTAATATGTGTCTCTATATTGGAATAAAAAAGAAAAATGTCTAGTTATCAACTTCAATCAAACCAGAAAACTCTGTCAATATTTTTCTTCAGTTAAAAGAATAAACTAAAAATTTTCTATTTAAAAATTAGTTTTACAGTTTTCTCTTTAATTTTAATGTAAAACAATTGTTTTTTTTGCTGAAATAGACAAAATAAATCTAAGCTAAGAGTGAAAAATAAAGTAACATCTAAAATAGTTTAACTTCAAAACATTAAAAATAAGCTATCAACCTTTTAATAGCTGTTCAAATTGATTTCACTTGCTTTCATTGCAGAGTTTAGGCTGATCTATTCTTTGACCTTCCTCACAACAGCAAGAAAAAAAAGAAAAAAGAAAAAACAAAGAAAATGGTGGTATTTTTTTTCAATAAATAAAATTAAAAATAAAGGAAAAGAATGTTAGCAGATAAGTCAAAATGTGGTAACAATGAGTTGAAATTGAACAAACTCTTGTAATGGTAATGACTTTTCAAGATTACAGAATCTTGGCTTTATCAAATTAAAAAAGTTCATTTTATATAATTTATGTAAAAGTTTATGCAAATTGTGTTGCAAAAACAACAGTGTCTCAAAGTTTCACCAATCCAGTAATGATCTTAGTTCAGGCATAATTCTGAAACTGATACATTTTTATAAATCCAAGGTACACCAGCAATACTTTACAATATCACCAGGTTTTGTTTGTTCTGTCAATGTGGGAATGTGAAATCCATGCAAATATAATGTCTGCCCAATTTGCCAACTTATACGAGGACTTTCTAAATGACTAGACGTTATAGTAAGTTATGACATTATCAAATATCACAAAATAGTTTAATTATATTTGTTTTTTTTATTCACAAAACAGAAATTACGAAACCATGGCCAATATATAATAAAATATTACAAAGTAAACGACTAAATATGAGCAAAAATTAAGTCAATTTTGATCTGAAATTTTCACTGCATAATGTTTGATCTATGTGATTAATATTCATCATTAAGGATGGAGATGATCTCAAAAAATATTTGTTGCTAAAATGCTTTATCATTCAACTAAAGATCTATTGACAAACATACATAAACCATTTTAAAAATTTTAGAACAGTTTATATTAAATTAAACTGCATTAAATGTTAAACTGATTTTAAGTTTCTTAAACATTTTTATTGATAAAATAATAAAAGAGAGAAAATTGTAATAATCATGTCTTGACTATATAAAGTTTCTAATGGCTGAACAATTTTTTTAAAGTAACAAAATATTTAACATTTTCATAAGTTAATAAATTTTATTAATAACATTTGAATTAATCTCCTGCAATCAATGTCAAGCACATTACTACAGATGACTGTAACTGAACTGAGCCAGGTTGTTTCATGCAGTTTGATGTGAAGATGAGCAGACAGAGACAATTCAGTGAATGTTTGACCAATTGAAGATCAATAATGCTGAATGTCTCAACCACAACAGCCATCAACTCATTTTTCAGATAAAGAATAATACTTAACCAGTTTATATGTTCTTCAGCCTATCAATTAACAAAAAAAGTGGCCGATGTACTCAGATTGCTCTTCACAAAAGAATTGCTACAGGTAACATTGTGACACCCACGTGATTTTATATCATTCTCAAGTGTTTCTTTTTTTTTTTGTGGCGAGCTAATTTTCTAAGTGGCATCCACTTTGACCAAAGAGGAATAGAAGAGTAAAAGGAGTGGATGGGGGGCTTTTGGAGACCAAGCAACAACAAAACTGAGCATAGGATGTATCCAGTTGGTGGTCTATATTAAGTCATGCTTGAGGTTGGGGAGTCATTTCTGGTCTGCCTTTGGAAGGGGCTAGACTTGTCAGTCATGTGGTTCCATTGCCACTCATTCATGTTATCAGCCATATATGTAGATGGAACAGGAGATAGTATGGAGGGGGTAAAGAAGTGATCTATGAGATCAATATAGTAGAAGTTGTCCTTAGTATCACCTATCTACTCACCCAAGTAAGCAGGCAAAGTCCTGAATGAAAAATCTACATATAATATGGGAAACAGGATTTCCATTCTCGTTTCTTGACATGGCATTTGCTTCTCATCTCCATTACTTTGTGAACATGGAGTAGGCTGTTCTCAGCTTTAGTGCACATCAACATGAATGAGAACAGAATGCAATGTGGGGAAATCATTGACTGATCAGTGGAAAGTTTGGCCAAGAGTTGCATCACAAATAAATGACATATTCCTTAAGAATGGGAAGACAGTTATGCCATCAAGGCATTTACTGTTTTTATAGCTGGCCCCAGTTGGAAGAGAATACCAGTTACATTGAAACATTTCCTAATGATATTGTTGAGAGCAGCACACCATGCAAGATGGCAACAAGAAGTGCAGTGTAATATACAGTGTGTATAGTGCTTCTGCAATGACAACAGTGAAACTTGCATATGCAAAAACAGATGTAAGGCAGCACTTATATATATATATATATATATACACATACACACACACACACACACACAGTCATTATCAAGTAGGGCATCAGCATCATTAGTGGCATGGCAATCAACAAGCCATTTGACATAAGGTTTAAGGGTCCATAGTTTTTTTGCTTTTAACATTTCATTCAAGCTGCAGCAGTTGCAATTTTGAGATCAACTTGGATCAAAGACCACAGGTCTTCAGTGTACACTTCAAGCTTGATTATTTTTATAGAGAAGTTTATGAACAATTAGACAGCTGTAGACCAACAATGCCATGTATGCTGGTAGTGTCATGTTGGTTAAAGGCAAAATGTCAAGTTTGCTCGGCCAAACAGGAAGAGAATCTTGTTGCCAACTGATATTGGCATAGTTGACGTTCCAGTTTGTTCCATTCCATGTGATACCCCAAAGTTCAGCCAGGTGACTGTTTTCTAGATAGATTGGAGTCCTATGTAGAATATAGAACAGCTTCAGAAGATTGAAGGAATTCTTCAGTAAAAGTATCTAGAAATCCTAAGACCTTTACTGAAACTGAAAATTCCGCATTCATTTTCAGCTTTGATTTGCTTGCACATTTTGAAAGTTAAAATTAGACACAGAATAAATACAAAGTAGGTTTTTAGTAGAGGTGGGTGCCATGAAAATTAATATCAACAACTGTTTTTTTGTTTTTTTTTTTATCAGACTAGCAATAAAAATTTGTAGTGAATGAAATTTTAGCCTTTTCATACCAAGAGTGATTAAATTAAAAAAAGTACCATGTAAGTAAAATTATTCACATTCCTTTTATTTATCATTTTGCAAGTGTTATCTTTTAAATTTCATTGCAATGATTTATTGTGTGTGTGCGTGTGTGTGTAAATATCAACCAAGAAACTTTAAAAAGGAATAAAAAAAATAAAGTGGTGAGTCTGATGTTTGTACTTTAGTAAGATTTTTAGAAAATCTTACCTTATTTCCTTAAGATAATTTTGATATTTAGTCATGAGTGTATTGCCTGGGTAGAGAACTTTTCAGCACTATATACATACATACATATATATATGTGTGTGTGTAAGTGAATGAAGACAAAAGGAAAACTTATCTTAGCCGACGTGCTTTGCTCTATCACTTTTGACTTGATAAAGTCTGTGAGAGGATGATACACATCGACTAAGGTAAGTTTTTCTTTCGTCTTTATTTATATTGTCCTTTTACAGATATATTGTAGTTAAATCTAAATTTTTTTTAACGCATACACACACACACACATTATATATAACATCTGTGAGTAGAAAGGCACTCTCAAACCAATTAGGTGCGTAGTGAGTATGATCCTTACAGATACGCTAATTATTATGGTCTTGTGTGAGTTATTCAACTTCATGAATAACCGGATGTATTTCCCTCCGATTGTGCAGGTGTTATGTATGTATATATGCGCACACAGACACAACCACCTTCAAAAACATGACCAAACCTTACATTTGAAGCAGAGGATTCTTGGGTGGCCTAACATTTTCAACACCATATATATATATATATATATATATATATATATATATATATATATATATAAAAATAAAGGAAGACATCTCATTTTATCATAATAAACAAGGCTAATATTACTTTTTGAGGCCTTCTAAGAACTTCTTCATTCTAACCAACTATCATTTCACTTGTTCACTTTAACATTCAATTTGTTCATTATCAGAAGCAGATGAAAAAACATTTTTACCATTTACTTCATTTGTTGTTTTTACTTTGGTTTCCTCTTTATATTTACATAGATGGAGGATAGATACATACTAGATGCACAGACAGATTGCAATCAAATAAAAAGTTGCAGGTTAATTTCTTTAATATATGATGAGTCAAAACAATTTGGTCACTGGCCTAAAAAGGTACCAGTTCTTTATATACCTACAAAACAACCCTTATCCAAATAGACATGCACTCTAAAAGAACTTTATAGTTTTCCTCCAAAAGCTGCTGGAAATCCTTGGAAAGTTGATTTGTTGGAGAGAGGGATGCTTATATTCTGTCAAATACAGTAATATTTCTTTATGTCTATGTACAATATAAAATGGAAAACAGGTTATTTTTGCCCCACATTAAATAGAATACCACGCAAAATATTCCTAATGTTAATTTTCTGAAAATTCAGACATCAAGAAATATTGAATTTTTCATTTAAAGCACAGCAGAGATGTGCCATGTAGAAAAGAAATTATTGATACTCAGGTAAAGCTGAATCCACATCCAGAATAGTGGAATACACATCAAAGATAGAATTCAACATCAACAACTTGTAAGAAACATTAAATATGTATGTTTTTTTATTTACCACACAAGAATGTTGAAAATATCCAGTCCCCTCAAATGTTGCTGTTAACATCAGTGATCCTGAGCTTAAAGTAATTACAAAGAGCTATTTGGAGTTTTCAGGTTTCAAATGATTTTTTTTTAGCTTTGGGCTACAAGTGACTTGAAATCATTGTGTATAAATACTTATTAAAATTTGGACCTGAACTCTAGCACAATAATTAGCAAGTTTCTTTTGCTGGCTACTAATGCAGTGAATTCATTTTCTCCCTACACACAATTGTGGCCTATACAAATCTAACCCTTGTTAATAACTACAAGGAATAGCTTTTGAAAACTAACTTGCAAATCAGCAGATCAACTGACCTCTCTATGTTAGCATGCTGAAAAATATTCAATGCCATATTTCTAATAGAATAAATATCATATTGAATCATCTGGGGGATTAGAATAAATTTTATTAGTAAAATACTAGTTTGATGAGATTTACTTTCAAAATAAAGTGGCAACTATGCAGTTTTGATTCTGAAGATTATGATAAAGAATTCTCATTATAAAGCTGGGGAAGGGAAGGGGAAGTGATAAGAATATATGACACAATCATGAGATTATCATGACAGCTGGAAGAGATTAAGATATATTATTATGCCACTGACTTCAGATTTTCTTTCAATCTAATTTGATAAGTACAAATCATAAACAAATTGTGTTTTGTGTTAAATTCTTCAAGCCCTCTTTGTTCATTGTGTCCCAGAAATTTCAACCTCCTAACTATCTTTTTAGTTTCTATTTTTCTAGACCCTTCCTTCTTGCACACATGCTCCATCCATGGTATTCTCAGCGTCTTTCTATAGAACCACATCTTCACTGCTCCAAGTTTTGTCTTCATCAGTAACGAAATTTTCCAGTATTCACTGCCATGTAAGAGACTGGGTATTCCAAATAATCAGCTGACTAAATATGATATTTATAATAGTGCAAGATGTTTATGCAATCAATGGTATCCTGGGTAAGATTTATTAAACCCCATAAAACTTTCATTCACTTTAATGACTATATTTCTAGTAATATGGCATAACAGAGAAGGGAAAAAATGAATAGTAATCATGTATTTAACATTGAATATATATATATATATATATATATATATAAGAAAATTGTATACATTAGCATGTATTTTATTGCTGCCCATAAGTTTTTATCCCTTTCAAGTTAAAGATTTAAAAGGTTGAAATCATTTATTTCATTAGAAAAATGCATTGAAGATCAGGACTATGAGACATATCATGCAAACTATATTTACTAATCACAAATGGAAAGGCTTAGTACAATTCAACAACCCCCAATATTTTAAAAGGAATTTACATTGTTTTTTGGTGTGTATAAACATACAGATTTTTGTAAACATGGATGTCTGTACACAACATTATCAGAAAATGAGTGATAACTATAGTAAATTTAAATCCAAAGTATCTAAAATTCAATAAAACATTAGCTTGTGGAAAATATTTTAAGATTACTGGGTAGCTGAAAATTATAAAAAGGCACTCACATTATATTCTTCAAGTAATTTTTACAGATATAGCCACCATAGAAAAAAAAGTTTCAGATAAACTTGTCTGTCAAGCTGTTAATATCTTAAATAAACAGCTACCTCCATGTTAAAAATGTATTACTGTGATATTTTAAACTTAAAGCAATATTTGTTTAAAATCAGATTAATTAAACTTTAAATCAGCTAATATTCCTCAAATAAAGTTTCAGAAAAGTATATTTTATTTTTGAAAGATTTTTTAATAAATATTTACACGGTGATGACAGACAGCTAAAAATGGTGTTAAATCAGTGACACTTCGGAATTTCAAAATGAAAATCCTTTCTAGTCAATTTAAATTAGTTTTGAAATACAGTAAAATATTTTGTTTATTGGACATATTACATTTAATCTATTAGCTTGAAATTAAAACTAAAATAAAAGCTTCAAGAAAGCCTTTTCATTTTAAAACTTAGGTATTGCGTTTCTGTGGAGGTAGCTTTACTAAAATGTCTACATATTTTTTTTTACCAATTGCTATTGCTAAAGAGAAAAAATGAAAGGCTATTTAGTTTTCATTTTGAAAAGTATTCTAATTATATGGGGTTAGATTAAAGAAAAAAAAAGACAAAAAGAAATCCCCATCCCATAATTTTTTTTTTTTTATTAAATTTATAGAGGCAGATAAATCATTTTTTATTTTCATTATTCAGAGTCAAAAGCAACAGCAGAAAAGAAAAAATCCCCACCCTACTAACCTAATTAAATAAGTTCCTCTGCCCCCACATCTCTTTGTTTCCTTCAACAGCTCTCCCTATTTTTTTTTTGTTAACAACTGATGAAATTTGTAGAATTTATTAATAAAGACATCATTTTCAACATTCAAAAAGCTATCCCACCTTCCACCTCTACCAAGCAACAAAAATAAGTAAATGATAAAAGCTTACAAATATAAACTATTCTTGTTTGGAACCAATTTTAAACCATCCTCTCATTCCCCAATAGTAATTTCCTGTCAAAGACTAAAAGTCTTTGAGATTATATTTTTCTATTAAACTGCTTCCCGCTCTACTATTCCTGAAATAATGTTGGTGATGCTGCTTTGTACTTAAAAGCATGTTGTTATTATCACATATTGGGTTTAAAATACAGTTGGTTAGACATGCACACACACTCAACAATAAAACTGGCTATCAGGAATGTTATTCTCAGAAGATAAGTTTTTATACAGATAAGTTCTTTTAGATACTGAAAGAAATGCAAACTTATTTAAAATATCGTAAGTCCCTACATATATTAAAAAAATCCTTTAAAGAGAATTATATGCAAATCAAATAAGAAAAAGACTTTACATTTATTTCATGCAACAAATATAAAACAATAAAAAATAAATGTAGTCCTATACTGGTTGAATTATTTATTTGCCCTACAATAATTCAGCACTACCATTTACAAATCTTTAATACAGGGTGTTTCAAAAGTCTGTGTCACATTACACCACTGTATATCCTAACTATTAAGGCTATTAAAACATGATTTATTATTTCCTGAGAGCTAATATTTCCACATTTCTGCACAGGTTTTTACAGGTGTTCAATGTGAGTGCTGTGGCTTACACAACACACATCCAAACGATAATCTAATTCTTGCCAAATGCAACAAAGCATAGCATTGTCAATGGTTGCAAGGCTTCAGCTATTCACGTCTTCAGATCATCCATATCTCCAGGAAGAGGAGGTATGTACATAAGGCTCCAGAGGAAGAAGTCACATGGTGCAAAGTCTAGAGACCAAGGTGGCTGATCATGTAGGAACACATGATCAGTTTGTCTCAAACATCCGACCTATCTGTCGAACAGAGTGATGTTCAGATAGTGTCTAAATTAAATTTAATTAAATTAAGATTAAATTAACAGAAGAAAACTTGACATTTTTAGCTTTTAAATGGTACCAGTTCAGAGTCTGTCTATATTTCTGAGATGAGGTATTATGTACAGTATTTACATTATGGCGACAAAGATGAGGACAATAGTCCGACTAATGTAAATACGGTACCAGTTCAATTGTGCTACCATTTGTAGTTCATGATATAAGAGTTCTTAGAATGTGACAGACTTTTGAAATACACTGTACTTTGTTTAAAATTTGGACTGTTTATATGAAAGTCACATTTAAGCAAAAATTATTTCACTGAGATGTTTGCATAAGATCTTACTCATTAAAAACCAGATGTTGATGTGTCTTTCCTTCAAGGAGTCAATTTTTTGCAGTTAACACCTTAAGTGAGAGCCAGTTTATCAGCATGCAATAAATATCACTTCCTGTACCATTTATACAAGGATATTACAATATTAATCTTTGTTTTAATGAAGTTTTGTTAATATATAAAATACAAGTGTGTGTGTGTGTATGAGAGAGAGAGAGTACTTATAATTAAAATAAGTCACTTTATTAATTTTGTTAATGATTATTATTGCTCTATCTCTTGATATTGAACTTATCTGCAAGAACTGATAGACTTGAATGCGTTTCTTCTGAAATTAGCCTGATCAATAACATTTTTGTCAAAGTAAAGTCTTTCCTAATGTTATATATATATATATATATATATATATATATATATAAAATAAATTAATTGATTTAAAATATGGGTTTTTTCTGCTACACAGTTCTAACCATGTTTCAAAAATAGAAGCTAAAAGCCCTGAATGAAATGGAACTAATGCTTTTAATTTTTATTTGCAAAATTAAATTCAGGGCTTTTAGCTTCTATTTTTGAAACAAGGTTAGAACTGTGTAGCTTGAAAAACATATTTTTAAATCAATTAATTTATAATATTAATGCTCTGTAAATTTACATTGAGCACTATTTTGTAAAAATAAAAATATCTATAAGAACACTGGATTATATATCGTACTGTTCTTTCTTTTTTATATATATATATATATATATATATATATATATATATATATATATATATATACACTGTACTTAGTGTAAAGTGTTCAATATATGTGATAGAGCTAACATATTCAGTTATATGGATATTAGTTTGTAACCCAGAGTTTGATGCTTTTGCAATAATCAGACAAACTGGTTTATTTTTTAAAAAGTGGATATATTTATGCTTATTTGTGTTTGATTATTTGTCTGTGGTGGAGGGGGTGATTTTCTTCTTTTCATCCCAAACACAGAAGAAAATTCCCCCCTCCACCACACACAAATAATCAAACACAAATAAGCATTTAGATCCACTTTTTAAAAAATAAATCCATTTGTCTGATGATTGCAAAAAAGCAAGAAACCCAGGGTTACAAACTAATATCCATACAACTGTGTGTGTGTGTCTCTCTCTCTCTCTCTATATATATATATATATATATATATATATATATATATATATATATATATGGGATACCCAAAATCAACCAGAAATCTTCATAATACTTTCTTCTCAGCATAGTGCATTTGTAAGAAATTAACATTTTTTTTTTTTTACTGCAGGAAAACCATGTCACATTCATCCAATTGTATTTGTTTTTATCCTCTTTGAGCAAGTAAAAGATTTTGTAAAAACAGTTAAATTTTCAAGCTTCTGATAACATTCACTGACATGAATTCCAAGACAAACCAATCACCTTAGATATCAATGATCAGACATTATTTCATTGTGCCAAGCCTTTTCTGCTGAAGGCTTGCTAGATTGTTGTTGGTCTTAGCTATTTCACAGTTTGAAATGTTAATACCATTTGCATATGATTTTTTTTTACCAAACATTTCTACTTGAAAAAATTTCTTGTAACTTTGAGTTTCAGTAACAGTTTTTCCAAAACAAAAAAAAAAAAAATCATACAAATAATGTCCTATTTTATCATCCATTATGAAAAATTACAAAACATGTTTAAAAGACCAGCAATAAAACTGCAGGAAACAAGTTAATCAATCTACATGGACAGAATGACAGAACAACTGACTTGTGTCACAATGTGCCATTATGTCTAGTTTTAAGGCATTTTTTTTTGTTTTTTTTTGCACATACATGATAGACAGAAATGATATGAATATGTATGGCATCAAATTATTTATAAACATGTACTGTGATGTGAAATCCTTGTATTTATATTGATTGTTTGACCAACAAATAAATTAGTAAAAATTAGTACACTGATATAACTGTGCCACAGACAAGAATTACCATTAAGTAACAAGATATTTCTCCTATTGTAAAATAGAAAAAAAATTGCATATCAAGTGCTGGAATCCAATTTTCTTGCTTACATATTACTCCTACCCCTGAGGAAAAAAAATCCTTTTAAGTGAGTCTGTATGTTTCATACACATGCTTTTTTAGTATCCGAAAAGATTAATATTGGTACAAATGTACCATAAAGTACATAATTAAAATATTTTTTTAATTCAAAGAAAACTTAAATAAAAAAGTGAAAAGAAGAAAAAAAAAAAAAAAAAAAAAAAAAACACATAATCAAATTTAATTTTATACATTTTCAGCCAAAGAAAACCAATTTTGCTTCTGTATGAATATTACCTCTGACCTATAATAGCTGTTACATTTGTATACACATAAAAAAATATAGCAACTATTATGGGAGAGAATTAAGAGCATTTTATAAAAGACAAAATTAAAAACATTACTCTCTAATTTATTGGAACTGCAAGACTGAAGTGTTGCCCACTAAATTTTGTCTTAATTTTAAGAATATACTTTTGTCACTATCAGTAATACTAGATTTTGTCATTTTTGGCCATCCATACTTCAGCTATCTATCGAGCTCTTGGGATTGGGTCACATGATCTTTGAAATGAGACACAGGCTATATATCTTATTCTAACAAAGCAAAGAATGCTAGCTTTTAAGTATATGAACCAGGTCTGTGATTTATAACAAAGAATTAGCTGCAGGTGGAATAAAACATATCCTATCAAAGAAAGAAAGGGGTTTTAGCTTTGACTATAACTTATTCTTTGATTTTGACGATGTTATATAACGCTTATCCAAAATTTTCCAATACTATATTCAATTTAGATTGTGGAAGGCATTTTTTTCTAAATAAGAGGAAACAACAAGTCACTTAATGAGATTTTTTTTTTTTTTTTGTAAATGGATGGTAGAACAAGGACAGAAGTATAATCTATCTATAAAAGGCAGGATGTGTGTGGGTGTGTGTGTAACGAATGCACGGCCACAATTTGATAGATTTGCACCAAAATTTACATGCACCAAGTTAGCAGGAAGGCCAACTCCCATTGATATTGGAAATAATCGATTTTTTCATGCTTCTACGGCAGTTTTCATGTAGTTTGTGGCCATTTTTTACTGGGCAGAGTGAGAGCCTATAGCTGGCTGCCATGAATAGGCAGGAAGATTCTATTGGCCAGTGTGAGAGCCAACAGCTGACTGACACAAATGTTAACTAGCATGCTAGCATGCAAAAAAAAAAAAAATAAAAAAATCAATAGCTGCATTCGTCACAAGTGGGAAAAATTTAAATCTGCATGGCAATTTACTCCAATTGGCTCATTCGCTTGCTTAAACTCAACGTTGATTCCGATTCTGCAGAACTGGGTTGGGTGCGAAAAAGTATTTGTTGTTAATATTCTTTTTTCATTCAGTTTTTCCAGTTAGGAGTCCTTTTTTAAAGCTGATCGTTTTGTGTTCATTTTGTTTAGTTCTTTTTTCATAAAAGATTTAATGTTTAGTATAGAGCTTAGAAAAAATTTGCAGTGTGAGAAAGGCAAGAAGTAAGGCATGTAGCAACATCAGTACGGTTGTCAAGTGATAGTGATTGCTGTATGAGTCGTACGATTTTTGAATCAAGCACAGGCAATGCCGGGCCATGCTGCTAGTAAAGTTACTTAAAGTAACAAGTAAGAACTTGTAGAGAGCCGTGAATATGCACATCTTGAAGAATATGCTTAAAAAATAGCACACTTACTGGAAATGAAGCCAATATTGACTTAAGAAATACTTTGTAAAACTTCAAAAACAGATATAGCTCTAAAAAAATAAATTATATATATATATATATATATATATATATATATATATATCTCACATAATAATTCAAGCCACATAAACATTTATATATATTTGTCTCTAAAGCATTTATGTGCTCTCAGTAGAGAGAGGAGGCATGGTGGAGTAATGGATAGTGGCTTGATTGAGGAATCGGAGAGCAGAGTTTGAATTCCAGTTAAATCCATTACATTCACTTACATGCTAATACCCCTTGGGAAAGGTATGACTCTTCTCCCCCCCCCCAAGCTATGGGTAAATAGCTGGACAGACCAGGTTCTATAGCCTTGGATGGCAACTGGTCTACCACAAAAAAAATGGCAACCTACTGCAGGAAAAAATTTGCCTCATCAGTCCTGTATCAAAAGATACATGATTGCCTAAGCATTTATCACGCATGGTATATAACTGACTAATCTACTTGGTGCCTCATGATAGTTTACTGATGAGGTTTTTCTTCTTTTAGACAACCATGTGTTCCCATGCTAACAATCTAATTGGGTTTAGAGATTCACAATATCTAATTGGGTTTGGAGATTCAAAGTTGTCTTCTTAGATTAAATGCCAACCAAGGCTAAATAACCCAGTCTCCCTACTATTTAACCCATAGCTGGGCACACCAACGATACAAATTATCAGAAAAAGGTTATTTTCTTTTGTTAATATCAACAAACAAATGTCCCTAAATTGTAAATCCCCACCCCAGAAAAGTCTCACTTCTTCTCTCTCCTTTGTTCTTGACATGAATCAGAGGAGTGCCAAGAACAAAAATTAAAAAGAAAATTTTAAAAAGAAATTAAAGTCTGAATGCTTGAAATATGTTGTTATAAAAGAAACCTTACCAAAATCTCAATATAAGCTGAGCAAAAAAAGTAAAAATAAGACAACCTGTAATAGTTTTGTAAATAGAATTTTTTTTTTTTTTTATAACTGTATCAATTGTTAGCAGAAAGTAGAAATCACAATTTAAAAAATTAAAGTATTTTATTTCCAATAACAGGTCTTGTTCTTTGTTATATACTTTTTGTGATAGTCATATACATTTGCATGGAGATGGTGCTGAAAAGTTCTTGGCCCATCATTATTAATGTAGTAGGTCTTTCCAGCATTCCTCCATATATACATGAACACACACACAGAACTTTGTTATTAACACAGAGTGAAAGATATATATATATATATATATATATATATATATATATATATATATATATATATATATATATATATATATATGCTCCTGAAAAATTTATTTTCGGTTGAGCTCTCTGGGGAGGAAGTGTGGGTTTGTAAACAGTGACTATTACGGCTAATAATGCAAGACTCTTCGGTAAATCGAATTGAGTTCTCTCAGTCACTGTGTGTTTATCTAAAAATAAATACACTTAAATTCACCTTCATCCCTGCTGTGCGCCAATGGCTTAGTGGTAGAATCTCCGACTGACACCAATTCAGTCGGGTTTCGATCCTAGCTAGAGGCAACCGGATGTCTAGCTGCACTGATGAGCTGTGATACAGCGAAACAGTGTCTGTGGATGACTACATATATATATATATATATATATATATATATGCAAAACCATAACTTAGAGTGTTTCAAATCAAAGTCAGTAATTTTGAGAAAATGTTACAGATTATAGATAAAAACTTTAATTTTCCTATTCAAGAGAGAAATGAGAGGTAAGTAGAAGTGTGTGGGAGAGAACAGGAATAATAAAATGTATGGGGGGATAGATAGAAAGGGAGGAGGAGAGATGGAGAGGAATAAAAGTGTGGAGGGTATAGAGGCTGGGCAGGCAGAGGTGTGAGAAAGAGATAAGGGTGTGCAGAGAAGTGTGTGTGGGAGAGGATGATACAAGAGAGAAAAGGGAAGTTAGAAAGATTATCAAAGGTTGACCTGTAATAGTTTAAAATTGTTGATGAAATGGTCAGATCCAAAGAATTCAGTTAAAAGCCAATTTCAAGGACTGGGTTAACCCATTATCTATGATAGGTACAAGATGAATGTAAGCTTCAAGTCTGTGGAAAAGAAATATTTTTTCTAGTGATCAATATTACAACATCCATGGTTACTATAATGTTTATTTTCTTTGCTCTGTAAGGTATGAGGCTTGGGAGCTCCTAACGATTAAACTCCCAAAACAGTAGTATTCCCTACTCAATCATGAAGCACTCTGAAATATTTACCAGTATATTAAATAAAATGCATTTAATGAGGATCAAAACTTGCTTTTGAGAGTTTGTGAGGGAAGTTGCTAACAATTCTTCTCAGGCAGACGTGTGTGTGTGTGTGTGTGTGTGTGTGTTTTAAATATGTAAACACACAAGGAGTGCTGAAAAGTTCTCAGCCTGGTGCACTTAAAATCTGTTCAAACAAATTTACAGGTTGATGAGTTTCTTGGCTGGACTGGGAACTTTTTAGCACTCCCTTACATACATAAAGTAAAAATGTTATCAGGCTTTCAAAAATTTAAGAACATGCATAAATATTCTTTAGGCTAATTCCTTACATTTGCCTTGATAAAGTTCTTCAGAAGATAAAACATGTCAGTGAAGGAAAATTTTCCTTTTGTTTTTATTCATAGTCTTTTACAGATATTTTTTTTATTTATATCTGAATTTGTGCGCATATATAAAAGTTCAGATATAAATAATATATATAATAAAATATAGTTTTAAAGGTATACTATATTTATAAGTGCTCAATATCATTGATCGAGCATATGTAAATATAAAAGTGGACATTGATGTCAACACCCAGAGTGACAGTGTTTCATGCTAAACACCATTGTTAGGCTACCCAATTGCCTTTAGCAGGAAACACAGTGTTCATACAAGTGCTTTCTTTTCTGGACACAAATTGTGGAAAGACTGTCCAAAAGTTCTGCATATCCAAGCACTTTTGGCTATTCTTTTAGCCATTATCAAGGGTGATTTTTTTTTTTTTAAATTTTTTGTTTAAATGAGTCCTAATTGAGCTATGGTCAGGTAAGTGTAATGTGAGTTGCCTAGATAGACATGTAGTAGCATGACCACTGTAATTATGAGTTTGGTTTAATCAGGAAAACTAATAGTAATGTAATAGACAACACATGTAACAAAAGATTAAAAATAATAGAAGCCCTAATAATGAAAAAGGAAAAGCCAACACTCAATAACATTAACATTTGGAAAACAAAACATTTCTATAACTTCAGACACATACATAAAAAACCCTCACATTCAGTTAAAAATAAAAAATAAAAAAAATTCCCTTGATAATAGCTAAAATGTGTGTGTGTGTGTGTACAAAACTTGTAAAAATATTGGTTCAAGTAAAGAAGAAAAAAATAATTGCCTAAGAAATTTACAGTTCAATTATCAGGACTGGATATGTCAAGTGCCCCGTTTAGAAACAGAAAGAAGAAAATGAAACAGGAAGGTCTTCTTGGATAGGTATAGAAAATGAGTCAGTTCTTAGATAGATAAAAAAAAGTGAGGTAATCAGAATTATAGCTAAGGAATTTAGGCGGTAAAAGGGTTCAATTGAGAGACCAACACAAAAAATTGTTTTTGACCAAAGCAAAAATGATGGAAATATATATATATATATATATATATATATATATATATAAAAGAACCAATTAAAGAATATTCATTTCAGAGAATTCCTTTGTAATGTTCATACATTTTGAGAACAAACTTAAGACAAAATAAAAATGATTCCATTATCCAACCAAGTTTTGCCTAAGAGAACTATCCTATGAAGATACAAATTAGTTCAAAAGATGCTAGTTAGAATCTGAAGTGATATAACTTATGTGTATATAATAGCATACAAATATGCACAAACGTTTTTATGTAAGTTAGAAATAGAAATCGTTCTCTAAAGTCTTTGTCTACAATTGTATACATTTATATGTAAATATACAGATTGTATTTTTTTTTTTTTTTACTCCAGAAGAAAGAGATTATATTTTCTCTAGAAATTGCCAAATATTCAACAGTAAAACACTGATGAATCTGATCTAAAATAGGATATGCTGAAAAGTTCTAACAAGCCTACTCCCCAAATAGCAGATTTTTCTTAAGTACTTCATGGTATGGTTAAGAACTTTATCAGAGATAAATAGATAAGTGGTTAGAATGTTAGCTTTCCAACCATGAGCACCAAGTGTTTGAATCTCACCATGATCAAATTTGTTAAGAAAGTCATCTCTCAATAATATTGTCCTGGGAAGACAATTCAAGCATGCAGCAACATTGGGAAGCACATTACAGAATGACCCAAACCTTGTGAGAGAAACTGAGTAGATAAAACTATTTGGAAACTGTCAATGGTTGTTCTAGTATGACATCACATATCACTTTGACCAAGGGTTTGAGCTTACCGGCCTGGTTCAAAACTGTTGATCATGCCAGATTAAACACTTCTTTCAGAAACTCTGCTCAGCATAGAAACTACAGGTTGGCTCGGTAAATGTTGATGACATACAATGTACCTGAGCCATCCTAACAGATGGGCATACTCAGAAGCAAACAATCAGCCATTTACTTTATATGAAAGAATTTAACTAAAATCACTTTAAACAGAAATTTGAACTTTTTTCATGACAAATGTTAAGCATGATTTTATAAAGAGCATGAAACTTAAGGCTAAAGGTCAATAGTCAGTTTGAAGGGTATATATATTTGATTAAACTACCATGGGAAGGGCACAGTGCCAAATTCAGAAAATAATTAAAAAAATATATGGAAACAGCTTCAAATTAAAGCAAGGCATGACGAATTAAATTTGAGGCGAGGAATCTCCAAAATATTTTGAAAATTAAAGAGAATGACAAAAAAAAAAAAAAAAAATTTTTTTTCCTATCTTAGAAAAAGTTCAGATTTGACCAATATAACACACAAAAGAAAATTGGGAAAAAAAGAAAAAAAAAAAAAAATTTTGCTTGAATTTCTGGGATAAGGAGTCATCATTATTTAGATGCAGTCTATTGCCCTCATCGTCGTTATCAGGTTTCAACTGTTGTGCCTTCCAGCCATCATTAGGTATATTGCTCCAGGTAATAGGCTCAGTTCAGAATGAGCTGTAGGTTATCTAGATTGATATACACCTGATGAATGCCGAAGACAACAGCCAAAACGTTGTGATCACAACAACAAAGATGAGGACAAGAGTGTAATACAACCCAATGTTTCCAAAGCTAAAAACATGGAATAAATTACATCCTCGAGTATGATATGACTGCCCATTATAGTACAGCCATCTCTATGCAAATTGTTTTTGAAAAGTTATACCATATTATCCATTAAAATCTCAATGTCATATACAATAAGGGGAAACAAATATTTGTACATATACAAATTTTTAATTTATTGTATTTCCAACTAATGAATAAATATACTTTTCATATATTTAATTGTACACAGATGCATAATAAATAAATACACATAGAAAACAGAAAAAATTTTGATTCAATAGAAATAAATCCCATGTATTTATTTTAATGGGTGAAAAAAGTATTTGTATAATGCAGATTTCAGATTTTGAAATTTTTAGATTGCTTTAATACTCTAGATTATTCAAGTGGCATATTCAAGAATGTTCCTATAATGTTATTAGTAGCTACTTTTGGTTGCCAGTACCTTTTTGCAGAAAAACATCCCCAAAACATGATGCTGCCACCACCACCAAATTTCACTGTTAGAACTATGTTCTCTTATTTGAAGACTCTTTCCCCTCTATACATGATTACTGGGATTACATCCAAACAACTGAATTTTAATTTCGTCTGTCCATAATACTCTTACTTTTAGCATAAAAAATAAAAACAGAACATTCTGTAATTGGTATTTGTGCAAAAAGGTTATCATCATGGCAAGAGGTAAAGAATTAACAAATTTGCAAAAAGAACTAATTGTTAAGCTCCGAAAAGAAGATAAAAGTTACAGGAAAATCTCAAACAACCTGAATATTTCATTTACTACTATTAGTTTATTCATTGCAAGGTATAAAAAAAAACTCAAAACTGTTGAAAACCAAAGAAGAACAGATGCTTCACAAAAGATTTCTTCAAGATCTTTGAGGAAATTAATGTGTCAAATTAAATAAAATCCAATGGTTACTTGTCAAGAGCTGCAGGATGATTTGCTTTCATCAGAAATCTGTCACTAAATGGACAATAAGCAATGAAATTCATACGAACAGTCTAAAGTCATGCTCCTCTCAGAAGATTCCACTGCTATTGAAAAGACAAAGATGCCAGATTGAAATTCATTTGTGAACATAAGGATAAGAAAAACTTGTATTAGGAAAGAGTATTATGGACAGACAAAAATCAAAATTGAGTTGTTTGGATGTAATTCTAGTAATCATGTATAGAGGGGAAAGATGCCTTCAAACAAGAGAACATAGTTCCAACAATGAAATTTGGTGGTGGTGGCAGCATCATGTTTTGGGGATGTTTTTCTGCAAAAAGGTACTGGCAACATATCAGTAATAGATGGTAGAATGAATGCTGCAGCATATCAAAACATTTTGGAATTAAATTTAATGATTTCAGTTGAAAATTTTGAACTTCCTCCTGATTGGATCTTCCAACAAGATAATGATACTAAGTACACTGTGAAATCTACGAAGAAATGGCTTGCTGAAAATAATGTAAATATCCTAAAATGGGCAAGTAAGTCCTCAGATTTAAACCCAATCGAGAATATGTGGTGTTATTTGAAAATTCAAATCCAATTGAGAGCTCCAACAAACATCCCAGATCTGAAGACCATATGCAAAGAAGAATGGAACAAAATACCAATTAAAATTTGCAAATCATTACTTAAGAAATACAAGAGGAGGTTGGTTGCTGTAGAAGTGAATAATGGCTATTTTACAAAGTATTAAATGAAGATTATGTATTCTTTTTGTATTGTACGAATAGTTTTTTCACCCATTAAAATGGATAAATGAGATTTATTTCTATTAAATCAAATTTTTTTGTTTTCTATGCATATTTACTTATGCATCTGTGTACAGTTAATTATATGAAAAATATGTTTATTCATTAATTGGAAATACAATAAATTAAAAACTTGAATGTGTACAAATATTTTTCCCCCCCACCACCACTGTATATATTTCACAAAAATATTTAATTTTTCACAATATTAAAGAACAGAAATGAACCAGATATTTAGCCATCATATTCCAAATTTGTTTCAAAACTTGTTTTCAATTTTAAGAGAAAAGTGCTTACTAGACATACTAGGTAACTCATTTTAAGGTGTTAATATGTAATACTTTTGTTTGATATGTTTATTATATTTCTATATATTAATAAACTATGAAAATAAAAATATTATCTTAGATTAAGAGAAAAACGAATATTACCAACATATCAAATACCTTTCGTAAAACAATTGTCAACACATGTCTACTTCGTGTTTTATTATCTATTGTGCTAACAGTGTACTTGTAATCTTGCTGTTTTATAAGTTGAGTAAAAATTTCTGAAAATGGAAACTCGTATATAATACGACATTGCTTTTTTTGCCTCTAATTTTCTTTCAAAATTTATTTTATTATGCACAAGAAAATACAGTAAATAGCATAAAGAAAGAAAAACTTGAATTAATAAAAGAACATAAAAATAAGAATTTTTTTTTTTTTAAGTCTTCATCCAGGGCTGATTATATTAATAATGTTCAGTCAAAGACGAAAATTTTCCAATAAACAATTATATATTTGTAAATCCTGAAACTTCAGGTTCATCTATTTTAAGAATATTAAAATAATCACAAGAGTGAAGGATTTTGATGTGTTTATACACCAGACAGAAAATCATTTTATAAGGAGCATGTTAGCAGGAATCCATTAATCTTATCCATTAGTGATTATATATCATTTTCCAAAAGATTCCCTTTTTCATGGTTGGACATTGGGTCATATTTTAGGAAGTAGGTCAGAACAAGAACTTTTTAGTGCCAACTTGTGTTGGTGTGTGTGTGTATGTGTGAGTGCATATATAAATATGTATAAACTAAGTTAGTTGGAGGCCTGATGGTTATTAGTTGAATTTTGATTTGAAATGTTCAATGTTTGTGATCTATGGAAAAGTGTTGGATTAAGTGCACTGACTATAAAGGAGATCATGCTGGAAAATAATATCTGCATAAACTGACTTTAGGCACTAACCAAACATCATTTGTGATATTGCATTTTCAGATACAGACTTGGTCCTTCTAAAGATCCGAGACCCAAAAATTTAACAAAACCTAGAGATTCTAGCTTTTTAAAAAATTATATATATATAGTAGGAAACTAGGTGTTGGGATAAGTAACTATAGGTACCTGGAAAAAATTTGCTAAAAAGGAGCATAGCATCATGTCTTTAGCTTTCACCTTTACATTTAAAATATAAAAAAAACTTAAAATAAGACTGTTGAAAGAGATAAAATTTCATAAGAAAGGTATATAATTAATTTATAGGTACTTTTCTTGTGAAATTTTATCAGAAGTTTACATAAAATACTATAATTTTATGTACATTTATTACATTTTACTACGTTATTTGTATTTCCATTCATTTTATTATTAATTTTGATATATCATTTATGAAAAAATGTCATAACTGAGATAATATGAAAATAAGATCATATAAATTTCATAAGATACTAATACATATAAATTTTGTATAAATTTCATAAGATACTAATACCTAATATTTGTAGGTACCATTCTCAATTGAAATTGAAAAAATCAAATCAACTTTCCCACGTGTGTTTCGCATGAACAATTTGCAAAAATAAAGGCCATAACAGAGGGGAACAACACTTATATTAACTCAAATAACATGACATTTTATTATTTTCATGTATGGTCTACCATACATTTGAATTACAGCTGTTTTATAGACACAAAAGTAATGCGAAATTGGATTTTTGATACACTGGTGGTTCATTAATTGTAATAAGCTTTACAATTCATAATCTGTAAAAGATAGATCTACTTAATAACACCATTGACTAAACTGTACACCATTTTCACTAATTTTAGAATATTTAACAACTTTAATGTAAATGTAAAAATAATAAAATTTAAGAAATAATAAATAATGGTTTTAAAAAATATATATGAATTTATTTAAATAAATATAAAAAAAATATTTTTGCCATGACTTTAAAAAAGTCAAACATATTTATAATAATTTTCATCATTTGTGAATAGTTTCTGAAAGTTTCATTAAAATCTGACAAATATTTTTATTTTTGCAAGATTTTCCAAATTAATGTCTGCCATGCAAAAAAAAAAAAAAAAAACAACTAAAGAAAAAACCCAAAAAACGCGCTAAAATTTTATGTTATTTAGGAGTTCCGCAGATACAAAGAGAAACAAGGTATTTTTAATCAAAAGTTTAGAATGTTCTAAAAAGAAGAAAAATTTTTTTAAAATAATTAAAAAATACTTTGTTCACTCTTCTTAATAATAAACATTTTGACGTTAAAATTTTGTTTTTGTCAAGTTTGGTGTCTTTTTCATCATGCTATGCTCTTTTTTAGCAAATTTTTTTCCAGGTACCTAAGTAACAGTTTTGTTTTTTTCAATGGCCAATTAATATTTAACATTTTAGGTGGCATATATCATTATTCTAAATGTTATTTTTGTAGATACTGCCTGGGCATAAACACGTTTTTCTTTTTCTCTTGTGTTTTTTTTTTTTTTTTTTTTTTAAATAGTGTATTATGTCTAGCATCTGTGCATTCAAGAGACTTAAAGCAAGATGTGTGCTACAGCAGGGTTCAAACCTGTGTCTCCCATTGTAGGGGAAACCACAGTTTGATATATGCATAAAGTTTGGGTGTGAATCTGGCAGAATGGTAAATAATATATAAGACAATTTGGAAAGCAATTTTGATTCACTGGTAAAACATGTCAGAATAAAATTTTCACAAATTGTGTGTGTGTGTGTGTGTGTATATACATGGTTAAAGTCTTGTCAGATGCGTTTGGATAATAAACAATGAAGTATAACTTACTTTTGTTTCTCTGTTTTATGTCTGGTGTTGATTTGTTTGACTAATCTGTCCAAATTCTTTCCGTATTCTAATTCGATTTCTGAGACTTTCTTGAAGAAATCTTCCATCTCCAATACAATGGCAACTTCTGTTTCTAGCCTCTGTTCCAGGCATTTTAGCTGGTCGTTCAGCTGTTGCCGTATATCTGTAAGAGAGAAAAATTACAGTAACTTTAAAATACAAACATTTCAAAAATGAAAAAACAGGGTGAAATCTATGATCACTGGTATATAAAATGTTGCAGTAGAATGGAATAGAATATCATGTAAATAACAAAAAATTGGTGCCAACAAAACTTTAAATGAAGTTAAAAGAATAAAAATATTGACAAATCTATAACAGAAAACACACAAACACAATTATCCCTTGATATCAGCTGGGCAATTGTCTCAAGACCCTGGCAAATACCAAAATTCAAGTCCTTTATAAAATAGCCTAGTGTTTTCACGTAACATACACACACCCACCTGTAATGATTAACTGTAATGCTTAATACCATGTAAATAGTTGTTAATGCTTTAAGTATGAATAAAACATTTTGTTTGGAAATTGGTATCTGAGTGGGAAAATTCCAAACTTGTATAAAGTAAATTTTATCAAAATTTTGGTGTAAGCAGAAAGAATAGAGAAAGTTTTGGTATCAATATATGTGCATATTATAGAATCTGTAATATTTATGAAGAGAGATAATGTGGTAAGTTGTTTATCTGTAATTGAAAAAAAAAAAAAAAAAAAATTTAGGAGAAAAGCATCTCAATTTTAAAAATCTGCCAAAAAGAAACAAATCTTGAGATTCTAATACAATTTTTGGTACTTTCATAAAAATCAATAACAAACAAATGAAAGATGGTTGCATATTTCTCATTTGTTTGCTACTTGTGTTAGGAACAAATGTCAAATGAGAAGAGAGTTTGAAGAGCTGTAAAATAAGAAACTATGATTACATCTCTTCATTCACATGCAATTACATTGACACTCTTTAAATTCAAGCTTTGCATTTGGGAACTTTATTGTATTTTAAAAGAAAAGATTTTTTTTTCATCAGCATTCAATTAAGCACATAGATTCAAAGGATTCCTGAAATTGATTAACATAAAATATAACCAAGTTTAGATTATTTCAACAGTTGTTTAGATTGAGTAAACTCAAACCATGTGTTGTTTTGTAGTTTCCACAATTATAAACACTAAGTTCAGACGGGTGTGAGTTGTGCTTTCTATCCACTGGCCAACATAAGGTATCTTCACTTACTTATATATCAGTTGTAACTATTTACTAATACAGTAGACAGAAGTTGGGGTGTACACACATCTCTATATAGAAATAGCAAGTTTGTACTGCTGATCATTATTTGTGCAGATGGCTCAGTCATGGCCTTGAGCCATACTAAATTAAACTTAGTAATAATTGTCAGAGAGAGAGAGAGAGAGAGAGAGGAGGAAAAAACAAACCAAAAAAATACATGCACACAAAGATACACATTAAAGGTGGGTGAAAATGTTTAGTATAGGGAAAGATTCAAGTTTCATAAGTAGGAGGCACCCCCCTCCACTGTCCATAAGGATGTCTAAACTTAGTGTAGTGAAGGTGCACCAGAAAAAAAAAATCCTCAGGTGAACATGAAGAATGGAATGTAAGGTACTTAAAAAAAATAAAAAGAAAAAAAAGAAATCATCCTCCCACTTGCAGGTTTTGTTCAGTGCTAGCCAAAATCCTATCCAGTTATTTCTTCAAGCTGAATTGTTAAAACAAAAAAAAAAAAAAAAAAATTCTGAGATATGATGATGATGATAATAGGGGACATGCTTTGTAAAAACTGAGTGATATATTTTTCTTTGTTGCCTGTTATACAAAATCTTGGCAATGTCAAATATAAACCTAAGAGCTGACAACAGATGATTTTCCTGCAGATAAAAACTATTAATGTCTTTTTTCTAGCATCTTAAAGTAAAGATGAGAGGGGAGGAGAAAGAAGGGATATTAAGTTAGGTGAGGCTCCTAAACAAAAATAAAGCATTAAATAAAAAATATTTGATAACTCCTTCAAATCAAGAACGGTCCACCAAATACAAGTGTCTGGAAAAATTGCAGCCATTTTGATTATTTCAAAAACCAATTGCATAGTCTTGATATAACCTGGTAACCAATCAAAATGAACTTATTTAAAACTTTTGCACATGTGTGAAGACACTCACTCATGTCAACAGCAAGATGCAAAAGCAAATACAGGTTTTATATTTTGTACAGTCTTTTGGCCAAATTTTTTGTATCAGCCATCCAACAATCTAGACATGGCACTCTGAAGTGAAGAAACAAATACAAAACAGAAAGATTACTGAATAATCCAAAGTTTGTTTACTGGGGAGGGTGAAAAAAGGAGGTGGGAGACAAACTGAACACTTTAATCCAGAACCAATGGCTTTAGTAAGTAATAACATTTCCAAATAACAAAATAGGTAATGATTGATCTGGAACCTGAGAGGATAGAAGTTATTCCCTATGACCAGTTACAAATGTCAGATGGCAAAGATAATGTTGGAGACTGTCTTGGCCTCTGATCAGTGAGAGACCCAAGTTTCCTCATGGTGGCCACTGATCAATGGTAGACTAAATTAAGTCTGACAGGGGATTAAAAAAAAAAAAAAAAAAAAAAAAAAAAAGATGGTGGCAGAGGATAGAGTCACATCTATTTGAGACTGACCTTGTAATACCTCAGTATTTTGTCCTGCTTTAGAAATAAGCATTTTCTAATCTGTAAGAAATTTGTGTTTGCCTTGGTGTTCCAGCAAATAGGTTACATCTGTGGTTTCACATCTGTTTCCATCTATGGCCCCTATTTTCTCAACTATCTGTAGTTCTTTTAAGTTGTTTTCTGAACGTGTGTGTGTATATATATATATATATAAAATCCCTCACCACTCAACGAAATCTTCAGATGCCAAGTACGAACTAACAGTTTTGTAATTTGAATTTTAATATATCTGGTTATTGTAATGTTGGTGTAGTTATATATTAGGCTGGGATTACAGTTTTTAATTTTAAAAATTATATCAAAATAAGTGAGATTTATATATGTATGTAAGAAAAAAAAATTAAATTAAAAAATTTGGAGTTGTAAATATTCACATTTTAATTAAAGGGATATCTAATTTAAAAAAATGAAAAATAAACAGTAATTTACATTAAAAATAAACTGTAATTTACATTAAAAATTAATATGGACCAAAATATTTAAGCAGATATTTATTTTTATGCCTACATGTAACCAACAAATTTCTCTTGTTTAATAAGAGTTCAATATTTAAGTGTTTAAGATAACCAGTTTTTCAACAAGACATACATTTATTTTCATTTCCATTATAAGATTTGGCTCTTGCTATAATATCTCCGTTAATAAGGGGAACTACCATTAATTTTTTTAATTGCCAGAAATATTTAGAGAGAGCACTGCTGTTTTTCTATTTTATATTGTCATGCAATGATGATGATGATGATGATGGTGTGTGTGTGTGTGTGAGAGAGACTTTTATAAGCTACAGCAAATTTAGTATAGAAGATAAGGAAATTGAATATAGAAGAGGCTGCACTAGGGGTAGTTTTGTCCAACACCACAAGATGCTCCAAAAACAGAACATAGAGTCATGCTATTAAATAGCCTCATTAATTTTAGACATTCATAAGGATGTCTAAACTATCAACTGTATACAACCATTTCCTCAGATGAATGATTAAAAATGGCTTCAAGCAAATAAATCCTCTAGGCTTTAAATAAGACAATCCTTCATGAAATCTTAAAGACTGGCACTATAGAATCACACGCAAAGAACTTTACTGGATAACAAAAAACATCACATGAAGACTTTCAACAGCAGCAGCAAAAAAAAAAAAAAAAATGATATAATCATGCTGTTGACTTTCCACACTTCCTTAAACATTTAGGAAGAAAAACCCCATTAATACAAGAACAAGCAATAACAATGGGCTTGAGAAGCCTATTTTCTTGAAAAACTGTTTTGAGAGAAAGATTTTATCAATTTCAACCGACAATAACACTAAATGTTTGGTTAATGAATGCTGAATACTTTTGGGGTGGAAATAGCTTGTCTCAACATTACCATATCCTCAAGGAAAATTATACACGTGGACAACTTAGAAAAAAAAGTTAATCAATAAAACTGCCCTCTGCCTTGAAGTTTGATGCAGGCTCAGAAGCAACAGCATACTCAGATCAAGTGGCTCTTATTTTACCCATCATGTCTGTGATTAGGTGTTTCAACTACTTGTAGTTAACATTTATTTTAATATACACCTCAACACTGAAACAAAGAGCTATGCACATTTTCGTTACCAGTAGAAGTACAAAAATTTCAGTCGGTAGTAAAATAAAATAGAAAAATAATATTGAATATTCACACCATGAATGCATTTTAAAGACAAAGAAGAAATATCTTATTCATCATTTCTGACATGTTGAGGAAGATTTTTTTTATTTATATTTTGTAAACAGTCATTCTTAGCTTCCTTTGGAAATGAAACTTTATTTTGGGTTTGTGCCTCAAATGTTTTACAAGTGTCCTTTAGCATGAATTGTTCTCTTCCAATTCTTCTTGAATTGATTTTTATTAATTGTGCAATGAATGTGTATGATGAAGGAATAGTTCAGTGGTAGAGTACTACAATCCAAAAATAATTTCTACACCTGCATTATATATATATATATATATATATTTATTAGAAACACACATACAAATATAAGAATGCGCACATAGATGCCCAGAGTAATATTAAAAAAAAAAAAAAAAAAAAAAAAAAAAAAAAAAACAATTTTGAAGAGACTCTGCAACTCTCTTAACTGTTCCCAAATATATCATCAGTAGGAATCAATTCGGGAAATGTCAGTCTGGAGAAAATATTTAGGTTTATCTCAGTGGTCAGCACAAATATGCAGAGAATTCAAACAACTCACATGATGATCCAAATAAATCCTTAGGTAAGAAGATGTAAAATTATTCAACAAACTTATTTTGAGTCTTCCTTTAACAAAGTTAAACACTAGATGACCAAAGGAGAAAATGAGAGACAAGAAAGATTGAGAGTTGAAAGAGAGACAGAAGACTAACAGACAGAGAAGGGTGGGGGTGGTGTTGACAGACAGAAACATAGCAGGTGGTGGGGAGCAGTTGGGTGACAGCAGACAGAGACTGGGAGTGGGTAGCTGCAGTGACAGACTGGGACAGACAGAGATGGGTGAGGGTCAGTGATTGACAGACAGACCAGGAGTGGGAGAGAGTATGGCTGGGTCTTAGAGATACAGATGATGATGGTGTGGGCATACAGAGACAGACAGATGGTAAGAGTGGGTGGAAGGATAAATTCATGATGGTAGCCATTTTTAATTTTGTAATTGAGACACTGGTATTTGGTATGAACAAAATGATGTTAATCAAGTTTCAGTTCTGAATTTTGTGGTCTTGTCCAAAATCATTTCTAATTTCCTCGGGTGGTAGAGAAGCATTTAACAGTTTTGTTTCCCCACCTCTTCAATTTCCTAAATCTGCTTGTTTTGCATGACGAACAATGATTTAAAAATAAATTCATCAAGAGCAAAAGGAAATATTAAAAGGAGAAAAATTTACAAACCCAAAAATTGCACTTCCTCCATAAATCTGTATAAATACCGCTAGCATTTAAAAGCAAAAAATATATTTAAAAAAAAAAAAGAAAAAAAAAAAAAGAAAAAATAGTGGGGGGAGCAAAGGCTGTTGCCATGGATAAAGTAACATATTTATACAAAATGTGATTTAAAAAAAAAAATAAATAAATAAAAAAAAAATCTAAATTTATACAAACCACAGACCCTTATTATTACTATTATTAACATCTTTTGAGAGACTGTATCTAAAGAGAGTGATATTGAACACAAGAGATTTTTTCAAATTAAGAGTCATGTACTTCCCAAAGAATATTTTGTTTTTGTGCAATAAATGAATAAGTTCCCAATTTGTTCAACATAAATGCAGGAGCAATCAAGTTATAACAAAAGCTTTTTTTTGCATATAGTCTGGTAAATGAAATAAATCTCTCTAATTCAGTGGTTAATGCAAATCTGTGAATATATTGCCTATAAGATTATCTGTATTGGATGTGTGTACTGGATTTGTTCATGTGAAAGGAATGGATCATGTGTCTATAAAATGTCTATACTAGAATTTTCAAGCAGTTTGCCATAAACACAGAGGCTGTGTTGGAAAAGACTCACTTGCAATGAGCAGATCATGTGAACGAATATCAACTCCCAAAGAAAAAAAAAAAAAAAAAAAAAACTATTTGGAAAACTAGACTCTGGCTGACAGAACCGAGGCCTCCAAAGAAGACAAGAAGTGGAAAAGAATCAATTACTATAAGCAGGCAACAGAAGTGTTCTATATTTTTCTTTCTAATTTTTAATGGTCACTGTACATAAATTTCCTATATGTACCAATTCCAAAATGTGTATGCACCTGCGCGCACACACACACACAGGCATTTACTATTTACAGGGTATAAAACTAAAAGAGAGATATGGCAAAAGTATACCAAACAATCTGGCATCTCGACTTTATTAACTTTCTCACTACCATAAAGTAGTCTCCCTGTGCCTTTTCTGTAAGTATTTTTATCACAGCTCTTTTGATAAGCATTCCTTTTTCGTACTTAAACTTCATGAATTTAAATCTAGTACTAGATTGGTACTTAGGTCTCATCATTTCACCTGCGAAATTGTTAAATTTTTCTTTCACACTTCTTACCTATGGAACGATTTCGGCTTATTGCTTTCCTGTCAACTATAACTTACAAAAAAATACATTAAAAAAAAAAAATCATCTTCTGTCTCCTTTAATCCTGCTTGTTTTTATCGTCCTTTCTTCTCAGTAATGTTTCCTCAGTTTCCTTCACTTTCATAAAATATTGTAGCCTAAGCTTTTATCACCTTGCTTGGAGGTGATTTAAGAAGAAAAAAATAAAAAAAACCTTCCTCACCAAGGTAAATCACAAAGCAACAGAAGAGACAGCATCACCAAAAGTAGATTCCTATGACTGTTGGAGTGTCTCCTAAAGCTGATGTAAGAAGGCCTGTCTTATCTAGGGCTCAATGGTCACCTTAGAACCAATGATAAATATTGAATCCCACCTTGCCATCCAACTCTTAAATCTTTGTTCATAAACCCAAGCCATGATGATAATGAGAATTTCAGCTTTTATGGAAACCCAAGATGGTGTAACAGTTGTCAGTACAGAAAATGGAATTGGCGAACAAAGTTCAATTCCAGTTGTAGCAGTTGGTGTTCATTTCACAATTAAGCCTATGAAAAGAGTATGAATCTACTTTACTATAACTGTTCCATTTCCAATGATCGACAAAAGTAGTCTCATTCTTGAGATGACAGATTTGTTAACAGATTTAATACTTTAATAAACCAGTCGCTCATTTTCAATTGCTCAAGTAGTAGCGGCAAAAAGCAGAAGTCAATAGTTTATAGGAATTTTAGCAAAAAAATTCAACAGATAATAGCTCAGATCAATTCCTGTCTTGCATGTCCAATTTGATCTTGCTACATAAAAATTAAGGAATAATCCAAATTTATATCAACACATACACTCATTTATGCAAGTAAAAATCATTTTTTGTATATTTAATTAAATGTCAACTTCAGCAGCTTCTACTCAATGACAAGTCACTTCCTATTTATAGAAGTTATACTAATTATTTGTAAATGCTAATTATTTCAAAGTTTAATAATAATCAAAGTAATCACTGGTATGCTACTATGACTGATGAAGTAGAATGCAGACAGATCAGGGGTAACTAATTAGCAGTTACCAGGCAGAGATTTATCTCCCTTGGCAGACATTATTTTGGATGTCAGCACATACATAATTGAGCATAACTACATTCTTGCTTCATTCTTCAAGTTAGAACAATGCTATTAAAATACTCTAACAAAAATGGTAATAAAAAATATGCTATTTTTGGTGTGTTGTAGCAGACAAACATACAAAAATCAGATCATTATCAGATAGACTATATGATCACCACTTTACTATGAATGGAATGTGTGAAGTGATCAGTTTTAACTTTGTGCAGTGCATCTTTTTCTCATGAGGACAATTTTAGAAAGCAGTGTAAAAAATCTAGACTTGGGTATCTGCCAAAGAAAGGCATGCAAAGATGAAGATTTCTGCTACAAATAATAAATATCCAACAACTAGAGTGGCCATTTATTTTATAAGTTAATATTGCAAATTGTTCTAACCAAATAAAAGCAGTCATAGCTATTTATGAGAGGTGCAGTTTAGAGTAGGATCATTGTACTTCATTGATGAAGTGAGGATTTCTTCTATATTCCAAATGTAAGTAAAAAGTTCTACTTTGACAGCTCCTCCTGTTACAGACTGCTCGATGGATGCTTTCTTAACACTACAAAACTTCTTCAAATCAAGGGTCAATCATTGTCTATCCTTCTCATCCTCATAATCTTCTTTACCTTCCACACTCATATAAAACTTCATTCATCATCAACCATTTTAACAGTAACTTCTATCTTGTATGGCTCTTCCATCCTGTATTGGGCAAATTTTTATATGAAAAAAAGAAAAAGTCAACAAAATAGCCAAGATATCACTTGTTTCTAATATAAACTATTTTGTGGATGAGGTGATCCTTGTTGTGTTAAAAAAAAACACAAAAAAAACAACAAATATATAACAGGAGAGAGAGTGACATGCTATTTTTGTGTATAATGCAATCCTTACTTTACAATACAGAGCATGAAAAAGTATCCACTGGCCAAATATGGAGGTGGCAATCTCATATATACAATCCATTGCTAAAGAAGCTGAAAAAAATGGCTGATTCCTTGTTCACTTCAGTAAGTACCTAACTCCTACTGATATGCTCTAAACTTACAAGAGCCATATCAGACTGAAAAAGTAGTAGTACTACTACTACCACCACCATTATAGCTGCCCAGTTTTTGCTTTCCAGATTTGATAGCGTTCAAATTAATCACTCAAAAGTCGGTGTAGAGCATCTACACCGACTTCTGAGTGATTAATTATTTCCCACTAAAACCTCTTTTCCACAGATGCAATGTAACAAGCCTCTTGCTATTCTGCTGCCATTTCCATGGAAAATGTTGATGAGCTACATTCCTTCATTCCTCACAGCTAAGAAGCACCATGCCATGTCCACTAGAATGAATCATCCTCATTGCCTTCATATTCCATTAGTAAGGAGGAAGTTCCACTTGAACAGCTTCTTCTCACAAACCGCTACCTTGTGGAACAGATCCTAGAGAAGATGCTTTCATGCCCATTACAATGTTAACCTCTTCAAGTCTAGGATTAACCATTATCTTCATAAACTATACTATTTACCTCTTACTGCTCACATAACACCCTCCTTTCCTTTAATAACCCTATACCTTGAGTGGTTCTTGGGTCTTGTATAGTGAATGTTAGTAAGGTAAAAGAAGTAATTTAGTATTGCAAGTCATTTGAGCCAAACAAAAGCTGTAAATACAAGTTGGTTGTTTATAAGATGTGCTGCTTTAGATTAGCAGTTACTTCATGGACACAACTGCTAAAATATTATACTGTTTTATATTGCAAACTCACATTTTGACTTCTGATTCCAATACAAAACTTCTTACATTGGAGACAAATAAATAGGCTAAGTATCCAAGACTTGTCTTCTGAAAATTTTTTCTATAAGTCTCAATTTTGTATGCTAGATGCAAAACCACTAAGTGATATTTTAAGAGACTCTTTTACATCATCAAAATAGTCAATTAAGATAGTAATCCTCTTGCTACAGTCAGTGCCAAAGTCCATCTTGAAAACCAATTCACTAGTTTAGAAAGTTTCCTCCTTACTGAGTGACCCAATAAGATATGTAAATCAAGATTAAAAATGGAGAGGATACAAAATATAGGATCCATGCCTTAATTTAAAGTACTACCATGAAATAAATGAAAACTTTGTTTTTGTTTAATTTTCAACAATGAGTTTATATTAAGTGTACTTACATGACAGAAGCTATTTAATAAATTAAATGATAAAAATCACAACTTCAGATTTAAATACTGAAAAACAAAAAATTGTTTCTAAGAGCAATTAACATATCCAACATTCTTTAGATATTCAAATCTTTGACCATTTAATCTCTTTAATAAACTATCTACAAGAACATAATATATCCTGTAAGAAAGTGGAAAGTGATAACTGTGCAAACCTTTTCTGACATTTAAGAAAAATATTAATTTGCATAAAGCATAACATTTTTTTAGTTTGGATTGCATATCTTGTGAAGGCAGCTTAATTAGCTATGGGGTCTCCACCAGTCCTTGTGATTTCTAATATTTACATGTTTTTTTTGTTTTTTTTTAAATCTCACCTTATAGACCAATCTGTTGAAACCATTTGGCTAGTTTAGATATATTGATGATATATTTATCCTATGGCCTGAACAAGATGTACAGGTCCAACGGGATGATGTAAACTATTCAATCTTCCATACTACTACTTAAAATGTAGACTAAAACAATGAACTTCCTGAATGCCTTGATTATTCCCATAGAAAAATAATTTAGCATTGGTGTGTACAAAATACCTATATCTGAAGTTGAAATATATCTGTGTAAAGAAATAACTGGTTTATTGTCTTCAGTACCAAGCACATGTCATCAATAATGAGGCAAAACTCAGAGAATTAAGACACATTAATAGCTGCTTTTGATGGGACAACTATCTATTCAGAGTTGTTTCTAGAATGCAGAACAGAAGATAGTCTAGTTTAACTATGTATCTGCAGTAAGTAATCTTTATATAGGAAGGACAGTGAAACAGATTTAAAGGATTTCTAAACATTACTTGATCCCAAGGTGGTATTTAACACTAAATCTACTCTTCAAAATCTTACCAGAGATGATCCCTCTAAAGAGAGAGGGATTTATCAAAGGCTTCATACCTCACACATATGGTAAAATATATAGGGGAGGAAAGCTAATCTTCCTCTTTAAGTCAAGCTATAGGAACATGAGGAAAGCATAACTAAAAGGGAGATAGAAAAATCTGGTATGTCAGGCCATATCAGAGAGAAAAGGGCACAGATCACCCATTCTCAGATAAAGTCCAGATAACTGATACAGAGCATCATTGGAGAGTGAGGAAATTGAAGTAAGCAGCATGTATTGCCTTTTCGACCAGGTGTCTATGTCAGACTAGCACAGAATTCAACACTATAGTTATCTTTGCTTTGCCAAGTTGATGTTATGGAACTCAGCAATGATGCAGTTTGGAGTCACTTGAGCACTTGATGCTGTGAAAAATAGATATGTCCCTTGAGAACATTAATACAAATTCCTATTATTGGGAGGTTTCTAGAGATTGCATTTGGTAGGTGAAGAATGGATCAAGTGAAAACATTCATGGCAATAAATATACAAAGTGACTGGAGCATCCAAACAATGCTGGATGTTTTGAAATGTTTAATTTTTCTATAATTATATCAGTATCTACCAAAGTATACCATAGAACATGAACACTAAACAGTCTTGAAAAAAATTATAAAATATAAGGTTTGTGTTTCCAGTAAAAAATGATTTTTTTTTTTTTTAACTGTGCATACAGTATCTAGTTTTGAAAAATCTTCTGATATATATATATATATATATATATATATATATATATATATGTGTGTGTGTGTGTGTGTGTCTATATTTAGAAAGCAAATTAAATTCAAACTATGTCGTTCTGGGAGGATTGTATATAACACTGTCCTCAGGCTTTGCCATTATAAACTGCACTATTTTCATATGTAAAAATTGATAGAGAATTACATAGTGTATGTGTATATGTACATACATACACACACTTATATAACATTTATCTAACAACTTTTGCAAAAGACACCGAATGTTGCTGTGAGAGAGAGAAAAAGAGAGAGAGAGAGAGAGAGAAAAAAAAAAGCAGTTATTGCATCAAATTTCTGTTGTTAGATCCTCTTGCTGGTTTTGAAAAATAGTTAAGGAAAAAACCTTAATCATAAAAATGTGTGTAAACCAGCCCGGATAAATAAAGGTCATATTAAGGCAAAATTCAAAAACATTAGACGTAGGGTGGCGGCACAAATTCTTTAAACTCCAGAAATACAGACCAAAGCATATAGTCAAGATATAAACAATATAAACTTTACTCCATTGCTATTTAATGATAGTGAATATCTTAAACCAAAAGAGTTTATAATGACACATTTGTGAGTATTTGTGCCAAGAAAATTTATTTTACTGCTCTTTTTCTGCCACGAAAGGTGTAGTTGATAATAAAGTGCATCTAGTAATAGAATTGAGTGCCTTCTATTTGCTTCACCAACTTTAATTCTGAAATGAGTCAGGATTCCAAAAGTTTTTGTCATTACTGATTTTGTTGGATTTGTAATCACATTTTGGCCAATCAAATCCAGACCTTTGTGCCTGAAAGGAGTTAAACTAAGTTTGTTACTTTCATATTTCTAAAATAATTAAAAACAACCAAATTTTTTTTTTTTTTTTTTTTCGTTCAAGCTGGCAAAAAAAAAAAAACTTTAATTTTACCTTAATCTTACTCATAAATGTGCTTTTAAAAATATACCATGCATTATGTGCAATTAAAACATATAGTAAGTCAATTGTGCTAATCAAAAAGAATATTCTGGAGTGTTTAGTTTTAACTAATTTTATTTAGAAAAAAAAATCCATTTTCATTGCACATATTTTTTTTTCTTTGTTAATTGATTCTATCATTGAATACAGAAGAAAACATTTTTGGCATATTATGTTTTTTTTTTAATTGTAAGATAAAAACCCAACTCAAATGCAAAAATATTTGTACAGTTTATAGAAGATATTTGAATGACAAAATGTATCAAGAGATAAAACTTTTCATTAAACAATTGGCCACAGCTGGATTGACCAGTTGAAATTAATCAATTCAAAACATTAACACAAGGATATAAGAGAGCCAACATTTAAATTTACAAGTATAGAAATTCATTTGCATCAGATTATGGTTGTTGCTTTGATGCAAAACTTCCATATAAAAAATTAACAGAAAAGACCAAATTTAAATATTCTGTTTTTTAAATTGTGATGAGGAAAAGTGGACACTTTACAACAAAGAATGCAAGAAATTGTGAAACATCCAAAATGAACCATCCCTATGTTCATTTTAAAAAAGATATATAATGTATGTGGTAGGAATGGAAAAGAGTCCTCAACGCTGACCTCTTTTTTGAGCAGAAAACAATGTCTTTGAACACAAAGCTCTCATTTAAACCAACTGAAGCCAGCAATTGACAAAAAGCATCCATTAACAAATGAAATAATAATTGGGTCACCATTTCTTTGATGACCAGACAAAAATTGTTACAGCTTTCTTGGCATGTTTTTCTTCATAAGCTGTATTAATCAAATATGACACCTTCAGATTATCACATATCAATATGACACATTCAGATTATGTTCCAGTCTTTAAAGAATTCTGTTAAAAAAAAAATTCAATTCCTTGGAAGACTTAAAAAGAGCATGAAATACTTATTTCTGGAAGATTGCAATTCTACAATTGCCTGAAATATGGCAGAAGTTATTGGAACAAATCAGTAAATATATTGTTCAGTAAAATTCATATTGAAACTTTGCATCTTATATTTATTTAATAAATCAACTTAACCTTTTCAGTTAACCTATCAAAAACAGAGAAGAAAAACAATTACATAAATTGCTATTTTCTGACCCTCTTATGAAAAGTTACTTTTTTTTAAAATGAAGTTTGTTTTATGCTATTTACTAACATTTCTACACAGAGATGTTAAATTGTATTGTGGTTATCCATAGAGGAAAAAGAATAAAGAAACAGACTTTGAATTTTAACTGATGCTGGGTTTATACTCATTCCCATGAATTTCTTCCTGTAGAACATCCAACTAACAAACATCTGATATACCACACATTTTGCTGAGAAAATATCAGTCATGGGTTTTCCCCTGCTACAAATACCAGTATGACCCATCCCATGTTACTAAGATGCTAATAACTACTAACGATTGTTATAGAGGACAATCTTCTGGAAAATGGAACATCTAGCAGTTGTTAATTTTGGAAATATAATACCACTTGTTTGTTATATAATACAGTTAAAGTATTTTTGTTTCATCTTTAAAATATATTGGATCTACAAAACAGTACTGATTAAATATCTCATGAAGCAAGAAAAAACAAAACAAAAAACAACAACACACACAAAACCTTACTAAGTTTGATTTCTGTTAAACTTGCCCAAAAGGTAGTCCACATTTGTACAGTTGGTTATCTTGGGGGTAGAGAGGAAATAATGAAGTAGAATTTGTGTTATGCACCTTCATGTTTACAATAGGGTCACATCCACCATCTCTTGGAGTACAAATTCTGACATTCTCTTAAAGGGACACATCAAACCCTTTGCTAACTTTTGAGACATCATTCTTAGAGGAGGAAATGACTTTTGTAAATGACAAGTCCACAGACATGATAGCATTATGAACAACCTGAAAATACCAGTCTGTAAAAAATCTTCCCTCAGTTCTTGAGCCAAACTCCACCCAGCTTAGTATTATTAGCAGCAGATTGCTCATGGTCAAGTACTTGAAGAGAACTGAGATAAGCAGGGAGGGTGAATCAACATATTTTTATGGCAAATGTATGTGACAAATACATACAAAAAGACAAACTTGCAATACAAGGAATTGCCAAGGTTTGGATTGTAAAATGCATTTTAATTGAGTCTTGAAAATTAGCAAGAAAAATGACTGCTCACAGAAGGTTGTAACATAGATACCACTTAGATAGGTCTTGGAGAGACAGGTGTAAATTGAATAACAGTTTACATGAAGCTGCCATATATATATATATATATATATATATATATATATATATATATATATATATTATATGCAATGTGATCTGCAGACCATGCAGTGTTGAGTCCTGTATCCATAGTATTTATAAATGCTCAATCTCTGATATTGAATTATGCCCACATACACACACACACACACATATATATATATATATATATATATATATATATATATATATATATATATATATAAAACATGTAGAGTCTTGCCTCTGTAAATCCAGAGCCATGCAATATTGTTTGAAGTTCCTATTTTTGTCAACAGTCACCAAAGGTTGTCTATTTTTTGGATATTTTCATGATAATTAAATCTACAAAATCATAAAGACATATCTTTTAGATCAGTATTGTTGCAGGAAAGTTGAACACTGCAATGTTGATTCAAATAAGAAAATGTTTTTGATGAGCTAATTCTTTTTAGAATGCTCAAAGATTTGTTGCTTTCTATGAAACAAATGAATTAAGTTGAATTAAGTGATAAATAACTGAATGCAAAAAAGTTGAATTGCATCCTGTTAAATCTCTTCTAAAGATATCAACATTTATACAAACATGTACAAGTGAGAGAAAATTAATTCTAGATAAGACAGTAAGATGGATTAATATTAATAATATTAATTAATACACAATACATAAATGCTTTTTGTACTGAAATTGGAAAAAGGGGAGAGAGAGGAAAAAGAAGAGAAGAGAGGGGAGGGGAAAAAAAAAGGTTTTCCACATACATATGAAGACAAAAATCATAGATTTTACACTAACCCAAACAGAATCCCAAGAGACACACAGACAGGGAGAGGAAAAAGAAAAGAAAGTTATGTACTTGTACTCACAAAATATACACAAATAAATTCTGACAACCCCAACGATTAAAAATATTTTATTCTGCCTACCAACTCTATCACAACTACAATTGAAAATAATTTATCTAAGCATAATTTTTTTTTTACTTCTAAAACAATAAAAGACTTCATAACTCAAAATAAGTTAAAATTTGAAGGAGGAATTTATGCTATCACCTGTAATAATTGCTACAAGGAATACATAGGAGAAACCTCAAGGGATTTAAATAAAATATAATGAACCTAAAAAGGGATCTTTTATAAAACACACTCAATGTATTAGTTACTCATCATAATGATATCATAATTTTGAATTAAAAAAAAATGAAACTTAAATTAAAGGAGAAAGCAATTTACTAAGACTAAAAGTGTATAGAAAATGATTGAATTGTCAGATCACCCTAAGTATATTTGCATCCAGCTTCTTACAACATTTCATTTTTCTTGGCAGATTTTCTAGTATCACAATGTGGGATAATAACAAAAGTGATAAAAATATAAACACAAAGAAACTAGATGAAATTGGCTAGACTATAGGCCCAAACATAAAAAAAATTAAATTGAAGAGTTTAAAGTTTTATGCCCCCCCTTTCATGCAAATGTGGAGTGGCATTAATATAAACATCACTTTAGTCTGATGATATCCTAAAGGATGAAACATGTCGCATGAAAATTGTCCCCACCAACTTTGTCATTAATTTCTCTAACATTGGCCTGATATACGTCATTTTTCCAACACAAATGTATAGAAAACAGGAAACAAATACACACACACACACCTGAATACAGAGAAACAGGTATAAAAAATGTGAAAAATAAAAGCTAAATTGGCAAGAAACTAGAGATAAAAGATGAGAATAAAGATAAGGTGTGAATTTCAGATTGTGTATGTGTGTAAAAAACAGGAAACATTAACTCCAAGACAAAACAAGTAACATCTTTAGAAGAAACTATATGCAAAACACTTGCAATAAGTGGCAAATAGAGAAATACTTGCCATTTATTTTGCTTAAAGATCAGTGGTCCCTGATGACCCCACTTCAAAAAGGGGTTACTCTCCTTCAAAAAGCAATCTCTGCAGGTGGAACCTCAAGTTATTCTAAGATGTCAAAAGAAGAGCTAACCAACTATTTCAGTAGAAAAAGTTTAGACAGATCAGATAAATAATGAGGATTCTAGTAAATTCTTTCACACAAGTGACATGTGAAATAGAAGAGTTCATGCACAGTTATGAATGCTTGGAAACTTTTCTCACCTGCAGTATAATCACAGGTGTGCAACAGATGGACTGACAACAATTCTTCTTCAAGTAAGGATACAAGAAAACTTGCATATGGATACACACAGAGAAAAGACAAATTTGATAAAGAAACTAAAAAAATATTGACAATACCTTTCTTGTATTTACTTTATGTGCACTGAGTTTGTATATTTCTCTCTCTCATATATATATATATATATATATACACACACACACACACACACACACACTTTTTGTTTAAAAATTTAAAATACTGGATATTATGGAACAATGATCCACCGACACCTATTTCCCCAGGGAATATTAAAGAAAAAAAATATTGTTAAATTGTACAACAAATATTTATTGAAACTTCAATCACATTCCTTACTTGCCTCTGTTCAAAAGTTTCTTTTCCTGAATTTAGTACAAATTTATGAAGTTATTTACATTGTTTGGACTGTTGGACACATATCCCAGTGGATAAAAGTGTTGCTTGAATTCAGTGACCTGACCACAGCTAAGGTGAACAAAAAAAAACTTGGAGAGTTGAGTTAAAGGGAGATAACTAATACTGAGACATCTGGAAGAGGCATGGCACATGGAACTAGAACAATCTACCCTGGTGGACGAGATAAAGGATTCAGTTTGAAATTCCAATCACCTGAAAAAGGCCAGAGTGTACAATTGCCGAAACATTGTGAATATGGCAACAAAGATGAGGACAACAGTCTGAACAATGTAAAAAATTAGACAGAAATTTATGAAGTTCTAACTTTTTTTGGTGTGGAAAAAGTGAATCCTTTATTTATCTAAGTAGTATACATATGTGGGCATACACATGTGCACACACAATACACCTTATCAAATTATTTAAAATTATATTTAAACACAAAGAAACAATTCTTAAACACCAGACACAAAATGAACATTGGTATTGCTGTGTATTCAATTTATATTAGATTGCTTGCTAAATGATTTTCGTGGCCCTACTCACTTGAAAGATTAATACAATGATCTTATCCATCCCCCATGCTAGTCTTCAACCTTGTACCAAACTTAATTAAGCTTGGCAAATATATCTACAACTTAAGTAGATAGGTAATTTTTTTTTTTTTGTAAATGGGTCAAACGGATATTTGAGTAAGACTGACCCACAAGCTTGACCTCAGACAACGCTTTCAGAACTCATGTGCATCAATGATAATCTGTATCCCCAATATCCACCAACAACATTAGGCAACCACTCCCCTAATCTCACTCCATTTACAGAGGCACAAAGATAAATTATCTCCTCTGCAATAATATAGAAAAATATTTTTTCTTCATTGTTAACTGTTGCTTATGTTGGGATTGATTTAAAAAGACAAGAAGGAAAGTTTTTTTTTTTTTTTAAAGTGGTTTCCTGGTACAACTGCTGTCTACAACCACTAGAATTAGAGATTAAATTAAAATAATAAAAGCATCAATTTCACAACTGTACACAAAAATCTCAAAGTTTAATTGAGAAATCTTATCTGAGAGATGTATCTGATTAGGAAACAATATGTTTGTTTACACTGTACTATGTCTGAGCAAGAGGAAAAAAAAAAAGCTGCTGCTTTTTACTTGTTTATTCTGTTCCATAATATTTTGTTCTTAACTTATATAGATATAGCAATGTGCTTCACTTACCTCATGGTAAAGAGGTGATAAAGATATGCAGGTATCTAATGCGGAACATGAACCACAGAAGCATACAAAAATATTCAGGTCTTTTATTGGATACAATTACCTTTCTCATGTAAGAGAGAAAGGTAAAACACACACACACACACATTACACAAATAGATTAAAATCCTTATTTTAGTAGGCAGATAAAAAGTTGTTAAAACATTAGCATCTCAACCATAAGACCAGAGTTCAAATCTCACTATGCTAGATTTGTCAAGAACATGACTTAATAATATCAGCTTGCAGACAATTCTAGCATGCAGCACTGTTGGAAGGTACCTGAAAACTATGACTCAGGCTGACCCAAGCCTTGTGAAAGAAATTGGGGAAACAAACTCTTCAAAATCTGTCAATGATTGTGCTAGCAAAAAGTCACAAATCATTGTGACTGAGGGTTTTCGTGTACTGAATTTGTTAAAAAAACTGGTGATCACACCAGATTATGTGCTGTCTGTCTCTCTCTTCTAGAAACTGTAACTAAGGTTCACTCAGTATAGTTGCAGCATTAACTACAGGTAGTCTTTCTAGCAGACAGGTATATGCAGAAATAAGCAGCTGGTCATTTAGTTACTGAAAACCTTGATCTTATATGAGGTATAACAATAGAATAACAAATCAGATAAAACAGGAACTAGTGTGTGTATATATATATATATATATATATATATATATATATATATATATATATATATATATATATATATATATATACATACACACACACAAGGTGTTAAAAGTTTAGTGATTTTGAACAGTGGATGAAAAAGTTGATTTTCTTGAAATCTCAGGACTTTGTTTTTTGTTTTATGCTGATGTTTCAGAAATTTCAATTATTGTAATAACAGTCATGAAGTATATGAAATGACTGTTTTAAAATCTATCAAGAGCAAAGTAATCAAGTAAGACATTGTAAATGTACTGATTTGACTTTACTGGGTGCCTAATTCTTTTGATCATGTGCCAAACTAAACTAAGTTCCATAAATATCTGGACAATTGCCACAGAAAAATGGTTAGCATTCACTTTTTTTTTTGGAGAGAGTATCACAAGAAATCCCACTATTGTAACAGTTTGAGACATCTATTTCAACACACAAATATCTATCATTGATTAATGGAAATTAAATGATTAAAAGAAAATCATCTCAAATATAATCAGTTTTAATTCTACAATCATCAAAATGAATTTTCTGTCTACTGACCTTATTTTGAAATGTAAACAAGGTCAATAAGTAGTGTAGTATTGGTATCAGGACTTGTGTTAAATGAAGGGTAGCATTTGCAAACTTCATTTCTCATCAAAAGGAAAACAGTTATCACAGTTAAGAGTAGAAAACTAAATGAAAATCTCCAGTTAAAGATTGTAACTCTTCAAAATAGAGGCAAAAGCAACAAAGCAATATCCAAGCAATTTCAAGTACCAATTCCAACAGTTCAAAACATTTTCAAGAAATTCAAGAATATCTTTTGAAGCATTTTATGGTATAGACAACAGAAACCCAAATTATCACCTTGTGTCCTAAGAAACAATCTGAAGATTATCACTAAGGATATTTAGACTGATTTCAACAAACTCTTGTATAAGGTTGGTCTACAAAAAGATGGCCAAGAAAGACTCCCATGCTCCAAAATGGACACAAAAAGCACATTTAGATTTTACTAAGCATCATCTTGATGAAGATTCAAAATTTTGGTCATGGGAAACAAAAATTGAGCTTCCTCAACCCAGGAGTACTACTTTTGACTAGTGAAAAAGAAGTGAAGCTTTCATCCCAAAGTCTGTCCCAACAATCAAGGATAGTGAAAATGGCATTGGGAATGGTTTTCCAGCTAGTGGGATTAGTAGCCTGAAACCATCCAAAACAAGACAATGATCAAAAACATACATGGTCCTTGGAATGGGTCATAGATTATGATGTCACTATTTTGGAAGCCAGAGTTGAGAATTTAACACAACTGAAATTATATGGAGAGAGCTGAAGAGACAAATAATGACAAGGAAGCTTTCCAGCTGGAAACCTGGAGATCTTAGCAAATATAGAATTGGCCAAAATCCCTATCAAGACTTATAAGAATCTGGTGATGAAACAGGAGACCACTTACAGGCTGCAACAGATAATTTTTTTTTCTTTACATGCAAATTTTAATCAGAAAAATAGCATTCCCTTAATGAAAACATTTTTTTTTTCAAAATAATCAAACTTTGTAAGGATATGAATCATTTCAGGCTTAACTGTACATAAGTACAACAATAATTGTATTCATATAATCAATAATAATACTACGATAAAGAGTTTGTGCATATGAATAAATAAAAAAAAAATTTTAAAAAATAAATCAAAATTCATATTACTTTTTGTACCTATTTATCCAGGATTAATATACAAACTCAAAATTCTAAAGCTTCTTGCATATTCATAAAAAACCCCCAAAAAAAACAAAACACCCACCCACACAGAACAAGAGTTTACGACACAAAAAAGTAAAATCTTTGTCATTATTGAGATTTGTATCCTTATCATTATTGTTTTTGTCATGATATTGCTCCTGATTTATATCATCTCCACTTTATCAGATGCATGTTCTTTTATTGTCATCTTGAATCCATTCTGTTTTTAGGATGATAACATGAATCCTTGATGCCTGAACCTGTGAACTATGATGGAGGGGGGTTGGGAGGATTGGGTGGGTGGTAAGATTAAAAAAATAAAAATTATAAGATCATAGTTATATAAACAATAAAAAGAAGACATTCATTTGAATAATTTATGTAATCAAAGTGTCTTAAAGGAAAAGTAAAGTTTAAGAGATGGACATAAAATCTGTTATTACCAAACAAGGTTATCTCAGGTCGATATAAAGGTTTTCAGCACTATCTTTTGCATGATGTTAGGGAAATCATAAAAGTGTCTTTAAAGTTGATTTAGCTTATTGTTGCTCTTGTATGCATACTTTTTAATAGTTTGTGGAAAATTAAAAAAAATATTTTGATAAAAATTGGTTGAATACATGCAGCACAATATTATTTAGAAAATGGTACAGTAGATTTTTGGACATGGATCAATGGAATTCATGTCAAGCAAAGGTCAGAAATACTTTGTGGTGTTGAGGTGAGTGGGGAAAGAGATTTTGAGTGCAAAGACAAAGAACATTAGGAACTCAAAGCTTAAAAACTTATAAAATTAGAAAAAAAATTTTCAAAGGAAGGTGTAGTATAATCATGTGAAATTGAAAATAAAAAGAAACAAAATTAAAGATGGATCTATGTAATTTGAATGATGCATTGAAACAGAAATGGCATTTTTTATGGGTAAAGAAGTTAATTGAGAAATTTCTTGCAAATACAATGCAGCAAACAAGTTGACTATTCTTAAAGTCTGTCTTTTTCAGGCTATCAATTATTTTGAACTAAACAACATTTGTTGTCTGATCAATAATTCCTAAACATTAACAAGAGTCAAATATTCCTCAAAGAATTTATTATAAGAATTGAAATCATTCTTTTATGATAGAAAATACAATTTACCTGAGAGGTGTTATAAGGTTATAGAAAGCTAAGGGGAAATAGTTTTCACTGAATAATAATGCTATCATAATAAAAAAAAAAAAAAAAAACACATCAAAACAGTGGAAACGTTTTTTTATGAATCATATACACATCACCACACATACTGCGTACCTACTCTAGAACACTACTTTCTATGTATAACTTGTTATGCTGATCTTCAGTGGTTGTTCCATTAACCTAATTCTGTACTTGTTTAAGCTAAATAAATATCAGTGAGTTCAGCAGTTAAGATAAGAGCTCCCCAACCCATGTTCTGTCTTGGCATGCCAGTAACAAGTGATTTCATCAAAAGTAAATTCAAATTGATGTAATAGTGAGCTTTCTACAAACTACAATTTATCCTGAGAGTAAAGCTTGAAAGACATTCTTGAAATATGGTGAAAAGAGTGCATTTCCACACATACATACACTGAATTATTTCTACATTCAAAAAGCTATATTTAAAAAAAAAAAAAAAAAAAAAAAAAAAAAAGTGGGAGGAGTCAAATTTTAATTCCTTGTACATGATACAAATTTAATAATTTCACTGGTTTTGTACTACTGATTATTTAATGAGGGATTCAGAAAGCTTAAATTTTACATTTTAATTAATAATTGCTGTTAGACATGTAGGATTAAATCACAACTTCTCTTCATACAAAGCTTAGAAAGGAAATGTATGAGGTTTATTCAGAAACAATTTAGCTATTTAATATTGATAAAAAAAAAAAGAAGAAAAAGAAGCCTCCCTAAGGCAATGCCACATTAGTCCCCTTTAAAGCAATCCCTCTGAGACCTATTAAAGCATTACTATCATTTTTTAAAACAGTTTGCAAAGTCATTTCAGAATTACTATCAGTGGCATCATTGCTTTCTCATTAATCTCATCCGCAGGTCAAAATTTTTTTTTTTCAATTGCAATTGGGTGGAAAGGCTGAAATTGTCAGGTTAAATCTGGGCATTAGAGAGGCACTGACAGAACTGGGTAATGTAATGTTTGTTTCTTTGCAAAATGTGAAGAATTTACTCGGTCATTGTAAATGCATCAGTCAGTGTGTAAACAAGCCCATTCAATGGTGTCTCGTTGTCAATTGAATGACACCATGGGAGAGTGTCTATTGCAATAGGTTTCCCTCTGATTGGTTGCCAAGTTACAGCAAGACTTTTCAACCAGTTCTCAAGATATTTAAAATGGCTGGAAATTGTGAAGTTAAACAACTGCATCAAAATCTCACCAAACCAGCAGATAAAAGCCATTGTTTGTGAGAAACATAAATTTAGACCATCAGACTTGATCTTTACTAATAATTGTTTTATTAAGGATGGTCAAATAGTGTCAACAACAGCAAAATATTCAATTGCTTTTTTTAAGTGGAAAATTAAGGTGAGTACTTGATAGGCTCTAAAATCTCATAACAATTAAAATATTGTATTTGAAGGTTAAGCAGAAAGTGTCAACAACTTTAACACAAAGGAAAACTTGAACCAAATGGAATCACATTGTTTGATATACAGAGAAACAAGCATGCAACAAACCTCTTCAACAACTCAGGGATTTAATTAAAAAAAATACATTTTTTCTTTCTTACATTTTCTGACAAGCATCAGATGCTGCTGCTTCTATGTTTTAATTGATCAAAACAATGTAGGAAGTTCTAGAAATTAATACTTTAGTCTATCTGTATACATGGTATATAACATCAATAATTACCTTACATTGATCCAGTGAACAAATAAAGTCAATGATTTTAAGCCCCAAACAAAATTTAAAGTTGGAATGTATATGCCAAAGTCAGTATTTAACTGTGCACAACTTTCCATCACATCACAAGGTGAAAGAATTAAATAATATCAAACAGATATTTTATATTTTTCAAAAAAAAAAAAAAAAAAATTCAGGATACATATACAATACATACACAAAGAAAATAATAGTGTAAACAGAATGTAATAGATTGGTGGGGACATTCCATATCATTAGTTGACAGGTTTGTAATATATAGGTAAATAGAAAACTCGAAGAGGAAAAAAAAAAAAAAAAAAAAAAAAAAAGAAAATTGAAGATTAACCCATTAACAGAGTTTTTTTTACATTTTTTAAATTTATTCCAATTTGAAAGTTATTTTAATTTCAAATATACAATATCCCTACACAGAAAAAATATTTTGTTTTCATGAATTTAATTGTGTTAATTTAAATGTGATATGTCTAATTCATCATACCAGATTAAGTATATATTTATTTTCTTCAAATATAATCTAACAGTTTTTCACCAAAATGAGAGTAAGAAAAAAAAAAAAAAATAAAATAAAATTATACATAAGAGGGTTGTTTCATCAAATCTGTTTTCACACTTCCAGTACCACATGAAGGAAAGCATGGAAACACAGGTTTGTAATTTGTGGGACGATAATTCATTGTGCCTTATTGCCTATAAATTAAGAAAGTCACCTTAACCTGCAAAGACAAATTACCATCATTTTATTTGATTGAATCACTATCTGACAGAGAGAACTCTAATGACTCTCAATCACAAAATTAAGTTTTTGCTTCACAATTTGACAAACTGCCGAGTCATTTTCAGTATTCTTCTGTCATTGCAAATTGGTGGTATTTCACAAACAATAAATTTCAATGAATAAAAAACGTTTTTCAATGGTAAACATCACACATAAAATTAATTAACACCTACCATAAAAGCTCTCACTAATGTACTAAATTACATTTTGTAAATGTTGACAGGACAAAAGCAAAAAAAATAAGTCTTGTCACGTCCATGATATAAAGGAATACTTTTGTCTATTTCTGTGATGAGGTATTGTAACTATTTACATTGTTTAGACTGTTGCCCTTATCCTTATTGTCATATTCACATTTCAGCCAACACATGGCCCAGTGAATAAAAGCATTGGTTGAAGTAATCCAGTGACTTTAGCCAAAGAATTGTGAGTTCTGCAGCAGAGATAAAAAAAACACAAAAAAACAACTAGAGAGTTGAGTTCCTAAAGGGAAATAACTGAAACTGATATATCCAGAAAAGGCCTAGTACATGGAACTAGAACACCTCAGTTGATTGTTCTAGTTCCATGTACCATGGAATTTCAAAACCAAACCCTTTATTTCATCTACCTCAGTTGATGAAATAAAGGGTTTGGTTTCGAAATTCCAGTGTATATCACCTGAAGAAGACCAGAGTGTACAACAACTGAAATGTTGTGAATATGACAATAAAAATGAGAACAACAGTCTGAACAAAGTAAATAGGGTAAAAAAAAAAAAAAATATTTGGTTAAGATGCAAGAATTTGTGTCCAGTATCTTTTTTTTTTTTTTTGTACTTAAAGAAATTCTTGAATAAAAATA
>CAHIKZ030004296.1:355000-372500 GCA_903632075.3 Acanthosepion pharaonis
GGTAACCTTAATGGAATTTCAAACTGAACCCTTTATTTAATTAATCTATGAGGGTAGATTATTTTCATTCTGCTGACTGTATCTAAAAATATCTTGTTCTAATTTTCCATGGATTGAATTCACAATTACTGTCACCCAATTCACTGGGTCAGGCAGTGGAAACAAGGTGAGCAATAACTGATCAGTAATAAATAAGATCTAGACAACATCACTAGACATGGTCAATAGAACAACCTACCTTTGTAGATTAAAAGGTTCAGTTCAAAATTCTACCCTCCAAGGTTAGCCAAATCAACAAGTGCCTGATGACAGCTAAACGGCACAACAGCCAAAATTCTACAATAACAACAAAGATGAAGACAACTCCTCATCATAGAAATTCAGATATGAACAATATTATTCTATTATTTTCATCTGATATAAAAATGATGAGATTAAGAGTCTTAAGTCATCAAATCCAATTATTTCCACAAATCTGCAAATAACAGATTAAAAACTAAAGAGTTATTAGATTTTAAATCTCTAATACACTGCCTTGGTATTTAAATTCCATAAATTCCTATTTGTTTTTGCTTTCTTTCAATGTCAAATATAAATATTTACTCAGTTTAGTATAGTACAAAACCAGAAGATAAAAAAAAAGGTTTGTAGTAAGAATGAACTTGGGATCTTTTAAATGGTGAGAGTCAACCTGCTTGTTTGTCTAGTAAATCAATGTTTGAAATCCCAACTTTTACTTAGGTTTAGATAGCAAATGGTGATGGCAGTGCCATGTGTGCATCATATAGGAAAGCTCAGTTTATACAAAAATGTCTCCTAAACAGGAGACAGAGGTTTACCCATTGTTTCTTGTTTAGGATTTTGGTTTCTGGTTCCTTCTAAAGTCTACACTATACTTCTAACATCTCTGCCTAAACTATGAAATTTTATTTATTAATACTATTTCATTATTTTTTTTTTTTTTTTTTTTACTGTATTTTCCCCCTCAACATGAGTAGTTGGGTTTACACACCAGTTCACACTCCTTCCCAATCTTTTGAACAGGAGTAGAGGTTTATCCCTTGTTTCATGTTTAGGGTTGGGTTTCCCGTTTCTTCTAAAGTATTCTCATTCTCTTTCATTCCCTTGCCATCTTCATGGTATTATTTCCTTGCTTGGAGTGAATGAAAAAATAAAAAAAAAATTTATAACAAAAATGGAAAAAAGTATCTATGGGAACAACATTCATTTGCTAAACTTTAGTCATTTCTTTTCTCTTGTTATTTATTAACTAAGCCTGGCACAAGGTTACAATAGCGTTACATTCAGTAGGAATCAAATCCACATATAATAATGGCCTCTTGCAAAACTAGTTTGCTAATTACTGATGTATGACAGGTGACCCTCTTTCTTTTACTCAAAGTAATAATAAATAAAATACTGATTATTTAATATCCAGAAATTATTTATGAATTTCATTTTTTTTTCTCCTCATTGTTACAGAATGCAGAGGCTGGTCTAGGATGGTCAGTGATTGGTTAAGTATACATTGTGGGCATGGCTATTCTGACAGTGATGGATTGCCTTTGTCCAAGTTTTGGATATAAGACCAAAATGGTGCAAAATTGGCAGAAGGCTGCAGAAATTTTGCAGCATCAATATACTTCCCACACCCAAATTCAATAGATTTACTAAAGCCCTGTATAGTGAGATGCTACATCAATGAGTGGGCATTCATTTCCCTGAAGTTCTTCCTACCACTGCCTCCTAGAATCAATGCTACAATGTCTGTCCCTCTCATATAATAAAATGAATAAGAAAACCATCTTTTGTTGATACAATCTATGAAGTGGCATTAGGATCTGAGGGGCTGATACTAGTGACAAGACAGAATACAATCTTGTATCTTTGGGTAAGGTTCAGGAAACAACGTTGTTATATTTCACTTCAAAGCTAAATGAAAGTAGTGGAAAAGCAAATGTGAATCTCCCAAATGGAGACACACTGCTTATATAATAAAATAAAAAAAAAAAAAAAACTTATCTGGGCTTGAACACTAGATTCTGGCACTGATAACTGTTTTAGCCACAAGGTAATCTACTTGATTCTTCATCTTTATAAAGCTTTGCCCAATGCTAATTAAAGGCAAATAGTAGGAGTGGGAGAAACGTATATTCTGTAATTTTTCAAGAGGAAAAGCTGATCTGCTTTCTTCAAAAATCTACATTAAACATTAACTTTAACCTAGGCTTGAACACCATTGGAGAAAGTATATTACTATTTAAACTAAAAGAAAACATTATGTTATATTTACCAGTGAGTTAATGCATTTAAGTTTAAACAACCAAGAAAAAATATTTCTACAGTTAGAAAAAAAAAAAAAAAAAAAGAAAAAAGAAAATTATTGAAAGTTGAGAATATGGAAATGCCTTTTGATCATCAAGCCTTACAGTTTTCAAAGACAGTTACATTATCAATAATTTTTTTTAAAAAGTTGTTAAGACAAATTCTGAACATAGGTGCCCCTCTATATTAGCTTTCAAAACAAATTACTTTATATTTCTAGAGCAAACTCTTCTTGTCATATCTGATAAGCACATATATTTTAACAGTTATCTGTTCAACACAGGCACTGGAATTCATTGAATGTTCCCATGAAATGATCAAGAAACTTGTAAAATATTAAGTGTTCCACTTGGCACTTATGTAGCTCCACATTTTATCCTTTCATAGTATAAACTGATTAAGGTTAAATATAGAATTTGTTCCACTTGAAGCATATAATTTCATGTCTGACTCAAGTAGATATTGTCAAGAAATTTTTGGCACAGATCCTTAAAGTTGATACTGGCATTAAAAAGAAAATTATGAGTGTTGTTTAAAGTTATCAGATTGTCATGCTTTCCTTATTTCTTCAAATATCCACATCATTGTTGTTTTGATTACCAGGTTTCAACCAATATGTTCCTTGATCTTCCCCAAGTGAACAGTTAATAAATATAATAAACAAAATGAAGGATTTTATTTAAAGATTACCAGATCTGATAAACAACCAAGGAAGGTTAGTGAACAAATAAGATGAAATTTAGTAATTAAAACAATGATGAAGATACTATAAAGCTAAGTACTTTATTAGCTTCATTGGAAGACAGTTTCTTTTCTACTGTAATTCATGGGTCATGACCATATTTGATGGAATATAAACCCCACCCCCTATTTATATCTAACATTATAGTACAAGTGGAGTCTGAAAAGTCATGAGATCAAGCCCATTCCCAATCTGACCAAATAACCAAACAGACTTTTGGAATTCATTCATGGCTTGAATTAAAACTCTTCAGTATCCTCTCAATTAAACAAGCAGAATAATAATAGATTTAACTGTAATAAAATATGACAGCTTGTTATTAAGTTAGCAGTCCACCAATCTAGCAGTTCATTAGTAAATATGACTAATGTTATATATATAATAAATAAATGATTTCGTTCCTATGCAATGATTTGTTTCAGATGACTATATTTATTTTTTGTGATAAAAATGAGAGAAATAACAAATAATCCCCGAATAATAAAAAAAAAAAAAAAAAAAAAAAAAAAGCAGGAGAATTATTACAAACAAGTACAATAAAAGTATAAATCCTCAGGGAGAATGCTTAACCCAGAAACTCCAGGATCAGGCAAATACTATACAGATTTGAGGTAGGGAGGCATGGTGGAGTAATGGATAGTGGCTTGGATTGAGGAATCGGAGAGCCAAGTTTGAATTCCAGTCGAATCCATTACATTCACTTACGTGCTAATACCCTTGGGAAAGGTATCAATCCTCTTCTCCCTCCAGCTATGGGTAAATAGCAGGACAGACTGGGTTCTATAGCCTTGGATGGCAACTCGTCTAGGAGAAGGAAAACTCTGAATTCAAAACCTGCGGAGGGTCGTTTGGGGACCTTGTGGCACGTAGTGCACCAGGTCTCTGTAATCGGCCCTTCAAAAAGTGTGGATGGTCCTGCACGAAACCTTCACCACTATAATCAAATTTCATGTGCTATACATGCAGGTGGGGACCACTTGTGAATTCCAAATTCCCATGAAACTCTAATATTGGAGCCGGCTCAACCCACCCTGGGTGAATGCCGTTACAAGAACAAGAGAAGAGATTTGAGGTAGAAAGACAGTGGTCCCACAGACAGACAAAATAACAGTGTACCAGGTAATTGAGAGCAAATTATAGTATAAAGAAGAACAAAGGTATTGAATAAAAGTTAACAAGCATATTTTCTAAAAATTCACACACACAATCAATTTAAGAAAAAAAAAAAAAACCCAAAAAACAAAAAAAAACAAAACAGTGAAGACATGTTCAATAAAAATCACCTTCAGTATTAAGAACAGCTCCAAAAGCAACTACATGACCATATCAGAGACTTTTTATAGTTGTTGGTCATTATGTTCATGGTTATCATCTACAAGTTTTTGGTATTGCAAGGCCAATGTAATAAGCCAGAGGATTTGTATAGAGTGAGGAAGCAACATAATGATGAAAATTCTTGGCCATCTGCTACTTGATCAATTAGGCAATGTAGAAAGAAGTCATACTGGGACCTAATGGGCTAAAATTTCAATCCCCGACTTCACTGTATTGAACAACTTGATATAAGCAGTGACATTGACCCTGAGGCCCTGCAAGGAAGAGTGGGGAAGGATGACATGGTTTTTAATGCTTATAACCTTTATGACCATCACAAAAACTTGGTGTGCATCATTATCAGTATTGCCATAGGGTTCATTCAGAGTCAACTGTTACTTTTTTCTGTTCAACTGGCCACTTTCAAGAAGATACAGTTAATGGCTAGAACACCAAACATGGTTTGCCTTTTCATTTACAAAGTCAGATTGGAAGCTGACATGTTAATACTCTTGAGAAACGGGAATGTTAAATTCTGGTGCATGCTGCATAACACTGTCTTCCAATTATGGCCTGTTAACAGCATGTTTGAAAATACAAGATATACACTGTCAATTCGCTACCCCACAATGGGTGACATATTCCAGTTAAGAGCTAGGGGTACTACACATAGCTTCAAGCAGAATAACAACATAGATTACTCATGTCAGAAATTCAGAGAAACTTTACTTTCTGCAAAGTAAAAAAAAAGCCACACGAGAGAAACACAAAGTAAAATTAAATCAATCTGAATCCTCTTCCCAAAATGTTAAAATAACTTTATCTATTTGCTTATTTACTTACTTATATATTTCCATGTGAAATTCTCATCTACATAATCTGGCTGGATGGACCGGATGTTTTGACCCCAACTGAGTATTTGCAAAAGAGATTGTTGTACCAGTCTCATCCATTCTCTTGAAAACTAAAGATAACATATAATATACAAAGCACAGAGACCATTTTGAGCTGCCTTATTATAGAATATTCCCAGCAGATAGTGCAGGTGTGGGAATCTCATTTCTTGCTGCTATTTGAATGGTGTCATTCAAGAGAGAATGCATTATAATGTTTGGATGAGTGACAAAATGATATGCAAAGAGTAAGGGAATGGGAGGAGAGGAGCAAAGAGGTGGGTGAGGGGAAAAGGAAAAAAAGTGGAGGAAGTGAAAAAGTGGGGAAGAAAGAAAAACAAAACTTGTGGGGGGAAGGAAATGAAACAAAAGAGAAATGAAAATAAGAAAGAAAAGTGAGAAAATATGTCTAATTCAAAAGTAAATCAGAATGAAGGGTTTTGTATGAGAGTACTTGGCAATTTTGTTGGTAACCTCCCCCACCTCACAAAAAATATCTAGACAGTGAACACTGCATTTGAATGTTTCTAAGCAAAAAAAAAAAAAAAAAAAAAAAAGAGAAGAGAAAGGTGATCTAATAATTGCTAAGTAAGATATCAAATCAAACAAATGAAATCACTTGTTCACTTTAATGCTGCTAAAACAAGAAAGTGAGTGTGGCACAAGATCTCCACATGTCAGAAGAGTGTAAATTAGGAGGAACAGGATATGAATTATTGTGACGATAAACTTCAATGTATCTGAACAATGTTCAAAGTGAAAAAGAAAAGATACATTTGTTAAATATATAGTTAAAAAGAAATTTTCAATATTAAAAATCTATATCTCCAGAGATCAAGAATTGAGAAGATGACAGCAGGAAAAAAAAAGTAAGCTTTCCATGGTTTTATATCAACTGTAAAAAGACCCATATGGGCTTTGCTGGCAACCACAAGACCTGTAACTGACAAAGCTTTCCTTCATCTTCATCTATGATTCTTGTAGTTTTTTGGTTCAGTAGAAAAAGCGGTATCACTAGTAAGAAATAACTGATGTTTCAAGATCTCCTTTTATCATAGAAAGTAAAATCAGAATAATTTACTAGATTAGATAAGACTAAAGGAATCAAAATATTGTGACTAACAACCAAAATCTGTAGCATACATAAATTTGACACAAGTAAAGGATTAAGTCTATCACCTAATAGAAAAAATAAAAATATAAAATGCATTTATAATTTAACATTTTTTTCAGCTTAAATAAGTTCAGAACGATTCATTGGTAAATATTAATCGCATATACTGAACAACATGGTGATAATTTCAGATCAAAATTTAGCTATGAGTTTTTTAACCTACGTTAACTGTGTTTACATGAGGGCTGGAGTTTGGTACAGTTATTTTATAATTTTTAATTTTTCAATGATCATGGTTTTCCACAATTTTCTTTTACTTTAATCTATCAATTTTGAATATTTTGCACTGAAAAATGAGGGACAAAAGAACTGTCAATGTTCAGGAACAAATACAATATATATATATATATATATATATATATATATATTAAGCCTTTGAAAATATATTTCAATTGAGCATTGTTAAGAGATAGGCTGATCCTATAAACAGCCACCTGTGCTAATGCAAAGCTCTTCGGTAAAATGAATTGGAGCCCTCTGACTGATTGGCATTTGTTTACATTTGTAAAAACAATATGCTAGAATGAGCTGTTTCTCTCTGCCGAGTGATGATGGCTTAGTGGCTGAGGAGCTGTGATACCGCGAAACAGTACTGTCTGCTAAATGATTATATATAATTATTTTTTTTTTTTTAAATTTATAACATAAATATGTTATAAAAATCACTACAAAAATAGCCATTTTGTTTCAACACCCTGGTGTCTTATCAAGTGTTGATGCTGAATTGAAACAAAATGGCTATTTTTGTAGTGATTTTATAACATATTTATGTTATAAATTTTTTTTTAAATAATTATATCTGCTCTACATTGTATTGAGCACTCTTTTAAGAATATTAATTGTTGGTTATTGGAATTCATTCCGTATATACCAATTATATACTTTTTGTGTGTGTGTGTGTGTGTATGTATGTATATATATATATATATATATATATATATATATATATATATATATATATATATATATATATATATATAAAGCTAAATAATGGATAAGTAAATACAAATAAAAAAAAAAAAAGAATTTGTGATCCATCATATCCCCAGAAGGAATGTTTTTATTGATTAAACATAATAAATATCATAAAAGGCTTTTTTCTTTTTAATCCATCTTTTATACTTCTACATTACATATATATATATATATATATATATATATATTTATTCTAATTCATATTTGCTTATAATAAATATATTGAGCTCTCTTCTGTGGATCAGTCTTAATATTTTATATTACTAGGATTCACTTGGATTACTTACCACAGATTTATTATATATATGAGTGAGAGGGAGGGATAGATAAAACCACCAAATCTTCAAGTCCTTACTTGAAGCAAGCAAAATAAAAATGTGTTATAACAGGATATAGAGATAAGAAATATTCCCCACCTGCCTAAGTGGATCATATTTACTCTCTGGAATTAAGAGTACTATTCATATTAGACTTGAAATTATGATATGTATAGGAAGCACTATCAAAACATTTCATTTTACCCACCATCTTGCTCATTTTGATTCAACACACCCAGTATCCAAAGCCTGTTGTGCACTGCCTTTTATATAAGGCAATCTATTTAACCCCTAATCGCAAGTCTCAATCTATTTTTGCTTATCTTATTAAAATGGATGGAAAAAGATGAGTTATTTAAATTCAACCTCGCCTTCCAACACCAAGTAAGGCATTAAGTCTCCCAGAAGACATTATCCAGAAAGAGAGTGAGTGAGTAATTGTTCTGGTTTTGGAAAGAACCTTCTTTGGAAATTACACACACACACACAAATAAATGACAGAGACATTCAATCAATTTAGTTTAGTCTGACAAAGGCCAAGAGGATACAAATCATCACTTTTGTTAGAAATAATATAAAAAAGTACCCACACTCTTTACCTTTGGCAGATATGTTCCATAACCAACAGTAGATGCTTGAGATCATAGATATTACTGAACACACACTCACATATATATATATATATATATATATATATACGAGATATATTTGAATAAGATTAAAAGTATATAATATGGCTATTTGCACATATTCAACCTATATATTTTGTTTTCTGCTAGAGTAGCTAGCTAATCCCTAATGCAGAAGCCAGTTCAGGCTGATAATACCAAGAATCCACATCCCTGACAAATCAACAATAGGGAGATTTAAACCTGGCCCTCCTGGTCAATATGCTAAAGTTCTAACCACTTGACCAGCCATCCATAATAAGATAAAATAATTATAACAATATAATCTAATGTAAGTTATGTGATGGACAGACAATTCTGTTTTATTATAGATCTTAATTTCAGAATAGGATCTTTTTGAAGTTTAGAACTTTCAACCATTTTACTGAAAGAGGAAACATTTTACAGCTTCTATTTGACATTCAAATTGCCAGCATCACAATATTTGTACTTTGGAACCATTATTATAAAATCAACTAAATTAAAATGAATTGTTGATTTCTGGATTTAACTGCAGAAAGTGAAACCATGGATTGGAGAGACCACTGTATTGTATTAGTTCTTGTGAAAGTGAAAAATTTTGTCACAATCAAAAGCCAATTGGAGGAGGAGTCATAAAACACAAGAAACAATTTGATGATTTTGATTACTTGTACCAATGAAGTACTATGATATAAAATAATCTCACTTTAATAAGAGCTTTTCTTAAATAGTAAAACTTGAATATATGACAACTTTTGCTTGGCTAGAATGGCTTGTAATTTTAATTTGCTTCTCATGAAGTGGATAATTTTTGATTTTTATGACAAAAAAACATCATCACTGCTTAAGATATCCAAAATCCAGAATTTACATTGTCTTGTCTTTTTTCAGGCAACATTAGCCAAAGTGTTGAACAAACTAAAAACTGGTTGTGTCACACTTTGTTTGTGCGTGTGTGTGTGGTCTAAAAAAATAAATATTAAAAAATATAGAATAAAAATCAAATATTTTTCCAACTCCTGAATATACTGAAACCAAAAATTCTTCAAAATTTCTAAACTATTTTCCAGCCTAAAGAAAAAAAAAGTGTACTTTACACTTTCATGGCTGCATTATTATAGCCTAACTGTGCTGTACTTTGATTACATTGATCATTTTCATCAACTCAGGCTAGTAAGTAATTAAAGACTTTATGAATACATTAAGATTTTCTTAACAGTTACAAGTTGTTATTTATGATACCAGATGTGAGAATAATCTTAATTATATATTTAATATAAGAGTAGATATATAGAAAACAAAAATCTTTATTATGTAAGAGATACATGATTTATATTTTATAGTGCATAACCACAAAGTGAGGAGAAAAAAGAAAAACAGAAAAGAAAGTGATTATTTGCAAAGAGAAAGTTGTGTCTGCAATTAATATATAAATGTGTAAAATACATTATATGCATCTTCTGAGGATTTCTTTTTTCCTGTTGCAGATCTGTGTGTGTGTGTGTGTGTGTGTGTATATATATATATATATATATATATATATATAAGCTGAGAACCCAAAGATACATGTGGAAGTTGTGATATTTTTTTTTATAAACCAGAAATTCCAAAAACATTCTAAGATTCCTTATGCATGTTTATTTGCATGGAAGTTGAATTGTTGGTGGTCAGCTTCCACTCAATAATATTTAATCTCTCTCTCACACACACTTGCATATTCCTTCTCTCTCATATAGTAGTGCTCTATTGTAAATTCCTTTAAAAGAGCCTTTTAATTTTCCTAAAAAAAAAAGTAAATGAAACAAAGATGCTATCTATTTAGGGGAAGGAGGAGGGTGAAATGTTGCATGCCTAATCCATTCCCAAAGTCATGATCAAACATAAGATTTATTTTGGGGAAGTTGTTTTGGTCAGGCTGATAAGTTTTTCAGTACCTACCTCAGACATGTGCTATAAAAGAGACTACTACCCGGTCAAAGAAAAAAAGGAAGAAAAAGAAGCATATAACTGAGTGAGTTTAAAAAAATAAATAAAAATAAAATAAAAATAAATATTTACATCATACATATCCTCTACTGTTAAAACTATGTAACAACTTTCTGAAAAGTGTTACCAACAGAAACAAATGATTAGAGTAACATAGCTTATTATTTTAAGCTACTATTGCTTTTGTCATGATTGGTGATATCATGTATTGTCTTGGTCTTAAGTTTATTGTTGAGAATTGTGAGATCAGCACACTCTCAATGCATTTTCTTCTTAGTGAATCCTTTTCTCTCATTTAGAAAGAAGAAATTGTAGTCAGATGTATCATGGTGAATGACCAGAGAGTTTCCTCAAAAACCCCAACACATTGTGAGTGAGAGTGAGAGATAGACACATGTATAAAGATATTAAATGAGATACCCATCATCCACAAAGATGAGAAACACTAAAAAGCGAAAGCAATTGCATTTTTTATATACAGTGGATACTGTCAAATATCAAAGATAGATTCTAATAAAAATGTTTTTTTTTTCTTTTTTTTCTTCTTAAGGATACTTGACATTCCACAATTCAATCTTAAAGACCAGAGTTGATTTTGTTCTTCATTTCACTTCTCCATCATTTCAAAATAAAGTATTCTAATGAGTCTACAACTAATTGATTTTCTCAGCTTTCTAAATCTGTACAACTCCATTTCCCAGACACACTTCTCAACTATTTTGAGTCATGGTATCTTCTTTACATGTACCATTACAAGCAGCAAAGTGCACCCACCATGTTCCTTCAAGAAACCACTACCTATATATATATATATATATATATATATATATATATATATATATATATATATATACACACACACACACACACAACACCCACTTTACAGGTTTACATTAAAACTTTTTTTTTTTAACTAATGAGGCTTAGAGATTTTATTAGAAGAGAAATTTAAGAAAGCTCCTCTTAATAGTTGCTGGAAGGAGATTCTCATAATTAAGTCGAGAAAATAATACATTTTAAAGAAGGAAAGTTATTCATTATTTTTCCACCTGGGTTTTCACACCAGGAATTGCTGGTGGTTATCACTGGGATTCAAGTGACAGCAAAGTTCTTACTCTAGGATTTCTTTCAGTATTCAAGAAGCATGCATCAAGATGATCACAATTCTATTCTATTCTTTAGTTTTTCTAACTTTTTTTTTAAGCTTCTTCAGAATATTCCTAGTCTTCTGATGACAAATGTCACCTTCATATTCTATAATTTCTTCAGCTCTCTGGCAAGATAGAAATAATGAACTATTTATTTTCCTTGAGATTTCCCCAGAACTTTGCATCTGGTTTTCTGACCTGCATTAAGTGATCTGTTTGAATGTCAAAATTCCCAGATTTTAAAGGTTTCATTCCCTAGGATTGATTCTGATTCATTATTTACTGTGTACCTACAAACTATATGATTATTCAATATATAAATTTGCAAAAGTCACTTAAATTCTAGCATGCTGAGTTTACAAAGTGTGATTAAGAAGTGAGAATATAAAGGGACCACAACCATTTATACTAATTTAATACTAACAAGTAATAAAAAGAACCACTGCAAATGTTTGTAGTGTAACCAGGATCAAAGCTTCAACCTACTTGGGTCAGCTATACTTTTAGAATACTCTTTCAAAAAGTAGTGGCCAACATTTACTGTTAGATTAATCATCTATCTAAAAGAAGGAAACTCCAACAGAAAGGCTACTCTTGGGACTTTACTGCCATTGCCCCACCTTGTTCAGTTATGGCATGGGAATCTTTGGGTTAAAAGGGTGGAGTCAGTATGTGCATACCATACTCCACTTCCAAATTTCACAAGTACAGGCCTAAGGGATGTTCTATGTTTGCAGCAGCCAATATGGGATGACATGCAGCAATAGAAAAAAACCTTCCTAATTTAAGAGAATCTGTCAGAGGATTTAGTTTAGAAGTTAAAGCTTAATATCAAAACATTTGGTTTATTCACAATTCTCTATCTTTCAATTCAATCCTTTCATAATCATAGTAGGTATCCATTAATCTCATGAGATACGTAGTGCTCTGTTTAGTCAAAATTAAGTCCTTTAGAAAATGAAATTGGAGTGACCATTCCAAAGTGCAGGCATGAGTGATAGTATATGGAGGCATTGTGCTGCCCAGACTACATACCCCACCCTGACAAGATTCAAAGGAAAACAGGACATTACATTTGGGGGGATGGCTTGGCTAGAGGAATTGCAAGAAAGTTGTCAGTGCTGGGGCTACACTCCATGTTTTCTGTCTGGATTTACTTCACAGACATGAGCAAGGTGAACTGAGAATGGCCGAATATTTTATATATATATATATATATATATATATATATATATATATATATATATACATTGAGTGCTATAATTTATATTAATAATAAAAGATACATTTTTTTTTTCTCACTGATAGCACAACTGAATTTTATGCACGGTTCAATCATCAGGTGCTGATTGAAAACTTTTCAGTCAGTCTCTGACAAATGCATCATGCATGAAATCTAGAGTTGTGTTACTGGTGAGAAAAACAAAAGTGTGTGTGTGTGTGTGTGTGTGTGTGTGTTTCTGTATGTATATGAATAAATGTTACTAGAAAAATACAGAGTCTTTGCAACTGACACTGAACTAATCAGAATCCTTTTAGTATTACTTTAAATTCTGATCTCACTTCTGAGTTTGCATCTATACATCTTTAAAAATCAATAATATGTAATGTGATTTACTTGGGCAATAACAAATGATTCTTTTCCAGATAACTGGTCTGAGGCTCTTTGGTATTATAGCCATTAGTAAATCACTCTCATATTTTAAAATAAACCATGTAATCAGTAAAATGTCAAAGAACAGTTCTAACACAACCAAGCCTGCCAGGAATAAGCATGAAAAAAGTCAAAAGAACAAGGAAAGAAAGAAAGAAAAACAAAAAAAATCTAGTGCTCAATACCTGTAGAGCTGTAACATTAACAAAAACCAAACAGCACTCAGAAACTCCAATCCTAACTGCAACTGCATTTTACACTCAGGTGATCATCTGATGATCACCTTAGTATGAAACTCAGTTTCAATTTGGATTGGAGTTGCTGAGCATTTTTGGGTGTGTATTATATATTACTTATTATACATGTAAAACAAGCCAAACTTTTACCAGATTTAATGACCTACTTCTATTATCAACTCACAAATGAGCTACTCCTGATTGTAGGTAGTGGCAAAGTACAGTTGATCATTTGATACAAATAAGTGATCAAAACAATATGTAAATGGAATACAGTAGAGTGAAATTTGATAGTTGTACATTGGTAGTCAGTTGTGCTCCCTTTTTTTATTATTATATACTTGACAATACAAATATACCCAACTAAAGTGTGTCCTTTTAAATTAACAAATACCTAATGGGTACCCCACAATTTTAATTGTATAGATCATATTCTTGACCAATATTTAATAAATTAAGATTTAACCAGACAATGGCTCTTTTCACTACATACAATTGGTTTAATGTTCGTTGGAATACACAATTATGTAACAGGGTAGGGGTAACTCTCCATTTGTTGAGGCATGTAATCCCTCAATGAGGCTTGAAGCAGCCAATAAATTGTGATAAGTAATGTCAAGTATTATGGAATGAGGCTGAGAAAAAAAAATATCTAAAGTTGATCATGTATAATAAATTAGATTTAACCAAGCATCAGTCTGTGATCAATTGTATAAGGCAGACTTAAAAACCACCAAATAAATAAATCACCCTGGATTCTTATATCTGAATGGTTGGTTTCCTTGTAAAGGGATGCATCATCATATTAATATTATCTTTTCTCTAAATATACCTTGTCAAATTATATATGCCCCCAGAGGTGTTATATGGCAGGAAGATATGGCAGTTGACTATACAAGATCTTCTCTTTAGCTCAAAGTGTTTATTATATGCACATTGTAAGAACATGACTGCAGATACATTTCACCAAAGCAAACCTTGGGACCAAATCACATATGATTCATGTCATGAAGACTCAGAAACACTTATTGAAGACAAAGTTCAGTGTGTATGTGTATATATAAACTTATTTTAGTTTTGAAAAAGGTAACAAAAGGAAGGTGGTTAAGAAAATGTGTTGCATCAATTCCCAACACAAGATGACCTACATGTCTTGAAAAAAATAAAATAAAATCAATATTTAAAACCATGGCCCCTCTATGGGCCTGGTCATTGGCACCAATTTCCAATACATATCTCCTCTCAGCAAGATTTTATATATGTAAATTGATTGTCAAATAACTCATATGATGTATTATACTCATTGGACATTCTTTATGTCCTGTGACAAGGAATGAAACACATTGTACACCATCTCCAAAAACGGAGCATATCTAGTTTGGTCATGAGAGATAAACAAAGCAATCTTGTTTATTTCAAAATACTCATATCAAATAAAAAAAAAAAAAAAATTTTTTTTTTTTTAAATATTTCTGGAATTGTTTGCATTCTCATCAGTATTTTGAGAGTGTGATTTTAATTAGAAAATAGTTATAACGGTAAGAGGGCAAACTTAAAAAATATAGAATTGGACTAAATTGGTATTAAAATTAAATTAGGAAAATTAACCTGTCCATTTATATGACTTGTATGCATACAAAATCACAATTGTTTATTTTTTTTTGCAGTGCTATCTTAAATTTTGGCTAAACAATCAGTTTTTTGCTGAATCTGCAATGGACTGTCCGATATAATCAAGTCAGTCAATAAGAACAGTTGTTAAAATCAGACTGACAAGAACAGAAAAAAAAAATGCAAACAAGAAAAAAGCAACTGGTACAAAATGTTTTGGGGTTGAAGGTCAATAAAAAAACTTTGCTCAGCAGAAAATTCAGATGAAACAAGTTAGCTTGGCCTTTGGTTCCTTTTTTTTTTTTTTTTAATTTTTTTATAAATATTACCTTAGCTTTTGACCTTAAAGGAAAACAAGTTTTATAAAAAAGACAAAAAACACTGACAATCCCACAGACACAGTAGTACTTATTTATATCCTAGACTCTAGAACATCACATGATGGCATTCTAATATTAGGAATGTACTTTTTTGCCCTTATGGAAAAGATAAAGTTTTGACATTTTCAGCGATCCATATTGCAGCAGTCCTATGAATTTAAATCCGAGTTGGTTTTCATTGTAAGGAAAAGGCATAGCATGATACTTTTTTGCATCCACAGACAGCTTTTCTCCTGATATGGTGATTTTCTTAGCATAGCTTAGATGTGGTACAAGTATGGGGAACCTTGTGAGGATCGCACTCACTACTCAGTTGTAACTGTTCTGGTGAGACAAGCTTGCTAACCATTACACCACATTGAGGTTCCCCTTTTCTGCTGATGTATAGGTAAGTTAGTAACTATGTAAATGATGGGAGAGATGTGTTTATTTCACATCATAAATATTTTTAACAATCAATGACTGATTTCACTCCGGGCAAAGCAATAAAGCCACTAAGATAGACGCAAGGGATTACTGAGTGTTAGAGAATAGGAGAAAACAAAATGCTATTAAGGAGAGAGAACAATAAGAGAACAAGAATTAAGAAGACAGATGATCATGATTGACTGACAAGCAAAATGCTGGAAGAGAGTTCCACAAGTGAAAACTGCGACAGAAGAAATGGTTAGCATGCTTTTTCATTAATCACAGACCAAACATCGAGTGAAAATTTCAGATCAAATTTCAACTAAAGACTCAGGCTACAGATTTTGTGATGGCTATATATCTATATGCACACACACAAGCTTGCCATAATATAATGGCTATTGAACTGGCTTGTGAGTTTAATCTTTGGTATTGGATACCCATATACTTGTAGCCCTATATCAAATTTACACATATGAGAGGGAATGCGATACAATGAATTGGGTTTGTAAGTTGCCTAAAATTCAGCAACTTCATTATCAGCAATCCTGCCTATCAACAAAAAATTTAATAGGGTGACTGGCATTATTTACAGACAGAGAATCTGTTTTATTTATGTTTTTTGCCTTTTAAATACATGTTTCCCCCCCCCACACACACACACACTTTCATTTGCAATAATCAGTGAAAGGTAAACAAAAAGATTGTATAGAGAGAAATGCAAGGACCTAGACTGCTTTGCTAACTGGTGCAATTGCACACCCCATACTGGTACAAGGATTTGATGACTGAGCCAATGTAAAAGTAATGATGAAAAATAATATGTAGAGAAAGAGTGGGGGGTGGTGACAGATGATGTTATAGAGAGTAAGAGTAGACAAACTAAAAGGGAGAAAAAAATGCAATAACAGAGAGAGTGCATTAAAAAAAAAAAAAAAATTATTTCCTGTTCCCTGCTGCTGTAAAAGGCTGTGGTTCAGGAGCCACAGTAAGCCCATACCCATCTAACCACCTACTTGTCTGCCCTGTCTGAGCATCAGATAAAATGATAGTTCCCAGGGGACTAGATCAGGTGTTGATGCAAGTTAGGGGCTAAATCAGGTTTGATGCTGGTGGTATCCTCCTTGTCACATTGAGTGGAATGCAGGGTGGGGACTACATAAGTAATTAACACAAGCAAAGCAAGAGATTGAGGATAAATATACACACACACACACACATATATATATATATATATATATATATATGTGTGTGTGTGTGTGTGTGTAAAAATAAAGAGGATATTCTTAAACATTCACCGTAACAAAAATTAAATCAAAGATATTCATTCTCTTCTAATAGCTACTAATTACTCAAGACCATTTGCAGAATTAAGATGATGTTCAGATAGGATCAGGATCCATAATATCAGTAGGTATTTGTTTAATGAGAGTATGAAAAATGGCTGCTAACTTTACTAACACATTACTTACCAAAAAATGAGAGTATTATTTACATATGGATCAGTACTTCTGTATAGAGTGAATAGAATGAGCATACACATCTGCTAAAATGGCTAGCCATTCCCTGTTGCAGACACTTGCTCAGGCAAATTTGTGATTGTTCAACACCCACACAGTTCATGTGTGGTTTATACAGCAACTATGATGAGTGGAGCTTAGTAACAGTTCTTGATAGAGATTGCATT
>CAHIKZ030004296.1:377500-500000 GCA_903632075.3 Acanthosepion pharaonis
TTAAAAGGTTTTAAATTTCAGTTTTATTCGACAGTTTTCTTGGGGATTGTATTGCCAGTTTCATATTATTCTCAACTAACCACATTAGTAAATGTTGTGGGTGGGGTCTGAAGTGTAATTTTAAAATGTTAAAAAAAATTATTAAGAGTACAGAAAATATCACAAGGAGAGATTTTTTTTATTTATGTATTTATATGAATATATTTTGGAGAATTCTAACTGAAGCAATAAAGATTTTTATATTTGAAAATAAAATAGAGCAGAAATTTTTAGAGTTATTCACTATTACATTTCTTACATCAAGTAGACTAAATGGCTCTTTTATCACTTTCTGCAAAAACAGTGTAACACATACATTATATATATATATATATATATATATATATATATATATACACACACACACACACATGCACGTGTGTGCTCACTCGGTGGATTCCAGTTAAATAGAGCATTGGTAACAACAGTCATTTACTTGGCCCAAATGTGCAAGAACAAAATCAAACATATGTCAAATGTTTTGTTGAACGTATGTAATTTGTTTTTTTGGCTTTTTTTAGGCAAATGGGCTTGAAAAAGAATTGCTTGCAGAGACAAAAAAAAAGTTTTAGTCTCAGTGTTCTGAGTGGAAGCCAGAGAACGCACAAACGCACAAGGGGGATGCGAAAATGTTGTCCTCGCCCACTTACCCCAATAAAATGAAATAAGCAAACATCAGAATTTATTTTGAGTTAGATCAAGAACTTTTCTACTTCCCTTCATGCATGTGTGTGATAAATGATTAATATGAAATATTTGAACAAAGTATAGCAGATGAAAATTCAATGGTTGTTTAAAACTGTTTATTTCCATTAACATTTTGCACTGTATGAGTGTTCTCCAAACAACTGAAAAACTTTAAAAGGCAAAAATCATTATAATGGCAATTATATATATATATATATATATATATATATATGATAAAAATGTAGTTTCAAGGTATGCTATATTTATGGGTTAAAGTGCTCAATATCAGGGATAGAGTTTATGTAAAAGTGGACATTGAAGTCAACACCGAGCACCATCTGATTGCATTTAAGCATGAAACAGACTGATGCTGATGGGTGTTGATTTCAATGTCCACTTCAGTGTTCATTTCTTTGTCTATAGGTGTATATACCAGAACATGGTCTGTCCAGAAATGATTCAGCTATTTACTATTAATGAGGGAACATAAAAAGCTTACCTAAGGCAATTACACCTTACTTCCTTTCAAATCGAGTTTGCCACCCAACAAGCAGAACAGAGGGAAAAAAAAAAATTATCAAAGACTCATCAATTGCAAAATTTAAATTATATTTGGACATGTTTCTTACCAGTACAGGTTGTGATAGAGAATACCAAACATTTGTAATAAAACATGAAATAACTTTCTATCAACTCTTAATTATAAGGTATTAAAATAAGTTCTAAATTGCTCTATATATTTTGAGACACAGTATAGTGTATATAATAGCAAAAAAAAAAAAAAATTATCAGAATTTCTTAAAATATGAAGGCATAGGAGATATTAATAACCAATAACAGTGAGAATAATAAGTTTCAGTTTTCAGGTTGAGTTACCATTAACAAGCTTCAGTAACTCAAAACTTCACCAACTTACCATGAAACATGTACTGTTATGAATGGTTTACAATAAAAGAATCATATGAATAAAGAAAGATTGTTAATATCACTTAATTGTATCTTCTAACTATAAAACTTTCATTAGATTTTCATATATTAATTCTCTAACATTATGAAAAAGTAGTTAAGTGAGGGTACAGTGGAGTAATGGATAGCAGCATGGATTAAGGAATCTGAGAGCTGAGTTCAAATTCCAGTTGAATCCATTACATTCACTTACATGCTAATACCCTTGGGAAAGGTATGAATCCTCCTCTTCTACCTCCAGTTATGGGTAAATAGCAGGACAGATCAGATTCTATAGCCCTGGATGGCAACTGGTCTACCACAGAAAGAAATGACAACCTACTGCAGGAAAAAAAATCTGCCTCGTCAGTCACATATGGAAAGATACATGATTGCCTAAAGCATGTATCACGCATGGCACATAACACTGAACTGAGTGAAGTGCTAAAATAATTAAGCTCTTACCACAACAATACAAGGTTCTGGATGATAAAGGCTGGACATTGTAAGAAATTTTAAATAATATAATTATTTAAATATGATCTTTATTACACTATATTCAGATTATTGTCGTCATTTTTGTTGTTTTTCTCAAAGCTTTGGACCGACTAATTACACACTGCTTGGTCAAGTGATTAAACTCACAATGACTATGTCACCAAATTCATGAACCAACACTTTAATCCATTGTTGAGCAGTGTGTACTTGGAACTGGACTCAGTGGAAATGGGCAAGCAATAAATGAGCAGTACTAAAAATAAGAACTAGATGATCTCCTTAGATATGGGCAGTGGAATGAGAACAGCCTACCACGTAGATTAAATAAAGAGTTCAGTTCAGAATTCCCTGTAGGTTACCCAGATCAATATACACCTGATGAAGACTGGCGAGCACAAGTTAAAACACTGTGATAACAACAACAAAGATGAAGACAATAGTCCAAATATAAATAGAGTAAATAATCACAGAAATTCAGACAGAAACATACTTTAATAAGGTTTTAACAATAAACACAATGTTGCATGGATTCCTTTCAATTTATATGACTGACTATGGGATAATAGTTTACAAGCTTCTCTTATACATGATTGATTCTCAAGTAAGTTCAGTCATAACACTTGTGGCCTTGTGCCAGACTAAGTGGAGCTGAATACTTTAAGGAATCGGCATATATGCTAAGCCACAAAAATCTCCTGAGCCGACCAAGTATAGAAATGAATACAATATGGGAAGCAGTAATAAGGTGTGCCAGAGAAAAGCGATAACAACAATAAAAATTGAAATATGAGCTCTGGTAAAAACATGTAATGATAACAGCAAAAATTGCAATATGAGCACTGGTAAAAAAATGGTTGCTGAAGACATTAGGTTTATAATACACAGAAATTCATACACAGATGTCCTCAAGGATAAAGGTGTTAGATCCAGTGACAGGACCCAAAGAGTGTGAGTTCAATATCTGGTTAAGGCAGTGGAGAACTTTCAAATTCAATAACTGACATCCATTAAACATGGCACTAGAACAGTGAGCGAAATAAAGGTTTTCAGTTCAACATTCCGACCACCTGAAGAACGGCTGAAACATAATAAATATGACAACAAAGATGAAGACACTAGTCCGAATAATGTAAATAATACCTCATCTCAGAAATATAGATAGATACTGAATACTTTTCCTACCTAAAGAATAAAAACAAAACAAAAAGATTTAGAAATATGGATATTAAAAAATGTTAACAAAACAGATTTCGAGTCAAATTAATCTTTTATATTCAGGTTTACTGATCTGTTTCTCTATTGATAAATTAAAATTAATAAAGCATCATCAAGTCCACAATAAGTTTTAAGCTGAAAACTTACAGGCTTGATTAACATTCTCTAAAATAAACCCAAGAAAAAATAAGATCATTAAGAAGATAGGATGTTCTATCACATTCTCTGTACTCACCAAATTTAGCACTGACAGATTTTCATTTGTTTCAGTCATTAGAACATTTCAAAAGTGGCAGAACAATTACAAAAAATGAAGTTGGAAACTGCCTTTCAAAAATTTGCTTTTCTATTGGGCTGCACTTGTTGAAAATAAAGGTGATTACATTTTTGACAAATAATATTTAAATCAATTCAACTTACATTTGTTTTTATATCCTTTCTGGTAAAACTTAATTACTTTCCAAACACCCAAATACTTTGAATAAAATTGTGTCATTTGCTATTTTTTTATGGTGTCATCTAATTACTCTAAAAATAAATTTGTTCTTGTAGAAATGTTTTTATTTCAATTCCAGAATTGCCTCCCAAGGGAATTCTAATCTTTTGATTTGTGAAACTGGTCAAAAGATATTTAACATTAAACCATTCTAAAACATAAATTAAGTCTATTATCTATTATTATAATCATTCAAGTCTGACATAACTCTCTTAAAATTCAGTTGATGAATTAATTCATAGACTATGAGATCTACAGACCATTGCTGTTTTACTGAGAACTATTGACAAATTTTATAGAGGTGAGCTTATTGTCAAAACTTTTCATGTGAACAATATGCATATCCTTCAGAGTCCAGATTCCAACCAACAATTCTCTGCCTATTACCAAATGATCTCCTGCAATGTTAAAAAATAAATTCAGTGAGATGTGTATGTGTGTGTAAAAATTTTAAATTATATCAGAAGTAATTTATTGGAGGTCAACTTGGAGTTTTGTGATTTTACACTCATGAAGACCCAGACAAAAATGATTGTATTAATCACAGAATGTATATTTACTTATCTAATGAAACTTATGTTTAATCAGGGGTGTGTGTGTGTATGTATATATATATATATATATATATATTATATATATATATACACACACACACACACACAGAGGTTCAAATCCTGCTGGAGGATGCATATTTTTCTGACAAGATTTCTTGAATATTCAGGCCAGTAAAAACAGTTGGATAAAAATACTGTTTAATTATAAAAACAGAACATCTATTCTAATGAGTATCTATTGAAAATCCCATTTAAACAAAAGAAATGAAATTATATATATATATATATATATATATATATATTATATATAAATAAGCATTTATTCTAAACCTGACTTTGTATGAGATCTTTCACAATGACTGATAGTTTTACTGCTATTATTATAGTTCTATGACTAATGTTGATATAAGTTTAAGGTAGGTTTACAAGATTTGTAGCTGCTCCAAAAAATGTATGACAAATGCCTAAGACTTCAGCAGTCAAATATACTTAACAGTTTGATTTCAAACCATCCAGATTAGCCACAACAGACAACAGATCTCAACCTATGACACTGAGGCAGAGAGACAGGTCATTTTTTGGGTTGCAGAATGTGCAAAAATTTTCCTTGTATAAATTAAGGCTAATTGCTCCTTTGCTGTAAGCCATTTTGGATAATGGCAAGGGGGAATGACCTATACCAGTAGAGGTCTTGTGTGAAAACAAAGTGACATCAAGTGAACTTTCAAAAAGCAGCCAATATCTCAAGTGTATGATTGCTCCCCTGACCCATACACATGCTTAACTGATAAAGTGTTTGATTTCTAAACTTATCAGCTTTTCTCAATTACTAAAAAACGGTTTAAAAATCAAAATTCTTTACAATATTGACAAACATAGACAGTAGACTTTTCAGTGAAGGAAAACATTTTACTACTTAAGAGTTTCTTGAAATAAACAATTACAAATGATCAACATATGTAATATTGAATACATAGAACAATACATGGTGGTAAGCCCTTCACAAAAAAAAAAAAAAAAAAAAAAAAAAAAAAAAGTGATTTGTGAACTGGATATTGTTTGCTCATTGTAGCATTAGGTACCATTAGTTAACACCAGCCTGACATGTGGCAGAATTCTGAATTGATTGTTTTTTATTTTCTGTGTCTTTTTAACCTGGTATTTGCAATTTTGTCAAGTGTCATGATGGCTGATAAAAAAAAAAAAATAAAAAAAATACAGGTGTATAAATGGTATTTGGGTTTCAAACATGGTGAAATGTCACTTGAAAACTGACCAGGATCCAATCTAACTAGCCAAAAAGACGGAAATCTTTTTTAAAAAAAAAAAAGGAAAGAAAAAAAGTTCACCATGCAGTCAATGAAGATTGTTGCCAGACCATTGATGAAATATTAGAGTTGAGCATTTGGTCTAGAAGTTTATGCCAGTCATAGAAAATGATTTGTGAATGAAATGTGTTTGAACAACATTTGTTTCATTTGTTCAGAGATAATACAAAAGTATTAAAAATAGTATTAAAAAAAAAAAAAAAAGGAAAAGGAAAGTGTTTGACAATTTGAGGGAATATGTTTAAAATGATCCACAGTTTCTCTCTAAAATTCTGAACATAAAGAAGCACACTTATTTTGGGGTAGCTCATCATATATACCATTGAGTTGATCCACTGATTCAACACTATCATTAACCTGAAGCTGTGATGATTTGTGGGGAACTCATTAAAAGGGTTGATTGCTACTACTTGCAGTTACCTTTTCCTGACTTTTATCTATCTATATATGGATACTATTGTTTGTTTTTCTTGCCACCTATATTATATCAGTGTAATCCTGACTAGCTAATTACACACACACACGTGTGTGTGTGTGTGTGTGTGTATGCATGTCCTTGTTAATCTGTTTACACAAAATAAGAAACTTGAACCATAACTCCTATTCACTTTGTATTGCTCACAAGTAACTTAAATTTCTTACTCCTGTTCAAGGTCAATTTTAGCCTCTGCTTCCAATAATGAAAACATGAAAATAAATCTACAAACTTTCATTCATTTTCTAATTTCAACTCCAGTTTTCTTTCTTTCACTATTTCTACCTTTGTAAATAAAAAAACAAATGTTAAAAGCCTAAACTATAGATTTCAGATTCTGTGGATGATGCAACAGCATGTAAATCAGAAAACTGGAGAGCTTAATATAAAAATAAAATGTTAGTCATTCTACTATAATAAGATTCATATAAATTCATTGATAAGTGAAAAAGTTTGAGTTAGAAGTGTTTTTGAAATGTTATATTTCATAAAAAAAAGTCTGACAAACAAATAAAAATGACTAATGACCAAAAATAAAACAATGCCAAAGGAACAAAAAAAGTTGCTTTTCTTTGCATTCCTATCAATGATTTTCTAGAAGATAATCAGTAATGAGAATAAGCAATGTCTAAACAATGAAGACTTTTTTATATTGCTATTCATTTCATTAAAAAAAAAAGAAAAAAAAAGAAAAAGCATTACATGCATCTCCCAAATGCACTTTCACACTGTTTACCTGTGCCATGAAAAAAAGAAAAATGATTGTATACATGAAGTTGCAATTGCATTGTATTTATATAATATAAAAATATTTTGTTATTTACATTATTTATACATGGACTATTGTCCACATCTTTGTTGTTGTTACTATCACAACATTTCAGATATTGTTCGCTCTGGCTTTCATCAGGTGATTGTCAATCCTGGTAACCTTCAGAGAATTGTGAAGTTAATACACAGTGCGATGAGTAAGCCATTTCATATTTTTTAATTTCACACATGTGTATTGTTTTTGATTTTGTCAACTGCACAGTATAGTAGGGTCAGTTGGGCACTGTCTGTGAGAAAAGAGCACCATGATGCAATTCATTCTGCCAGAAATTTGGAAACAGCATGCTGTATTGTTTGGCATTTGTGCTGGAAGCTCAAATACACACATTTCAGAGTGTTTGGGTGTCAATCTGAGGACAATGCAGAAGATTTGGAAAGAGATGGATGAGTCTAATAGTGATTACAAAGTTACAGCAGCTGGGAAAACTCACACTGATAAGAAAAGAACTCCCGAATTTGTTGGTGAAGGCCTCAGACTCAACACAGAGGCCTACCTCAAGTGCCTTCAGAAGGTAGTGCTGCCCTGGATCAAGAGGGTGACTGCTGAAAAGCCCTATATCTGGCAACAGGACTCTGCACACAAACAGAAGAACCCAGTCGTGGCTGTCAGACAATTTCTTTGACCACATCACTCCTTACATCTGGACACCTAACTCCCCAGACTCCAAAACCCTTGATTATTATGTGTGGCATTCAGTTGAGTGAGAGACCAACCAAACTCCTTGTAAACATCAAAGATGAAGGCAAGGATTATGGCAGCATTCACCAACTTTAAACAAGGAGACTATCCAGAAGAGGTGTAAAGTTTCCAAAGTCATCTGAAGGCCATGGTTGAAGCCAATGGTCTAATTTTGGTAAATATATCTGTTAAAATGAGAGGTCAGTGTTATTTTCATTTTTGCGTAATTTTAGATGACAATTTATCCATTGCAATATGTACTTTATTAAATCTTCAGCAGTAGATTGTAAAGGGTTATCTTGTCTCATTCTTATTTAGCACTGATTAGTTATTGCTTGCTCTGTTTCCACCAAGTTCAAGTCCATACTGCCTGACCCAGGGATTGAACCCACAATTGCTGGGTCACCAAACTCATGACCCAAAGCTTCGATTCATTTGGCTATTGTCCTATGGGACATGGAAAGCAATCTATTTCAATAGATTAAATAAAGTGTTCAATTCAGAATTCCTTGTAACTTAGTCAGATCGTCAATCACCTGATGAAAGTTGGAGAGTAAAATGGCCAAAATATTATGATAAAGATGGGGACAATAGTCCACAAGTAAATAATGAGAGGTCCTCACCTCAGAAATTCAGAGGGGAAAAAATTTTTTTTTTCTTCTGTATCTTTATGTTCCATACTTTCTTAATATTAAACTAAAATTAAAATTGAGTCAAGGTAAGAATTTATCTTCTGCCTTTTCCCCAGGTTATAAATGAAACTAATTTCTAATAAAACATATCTTCCGTTAAAAGTTTAGAGTCATCACAATTTAAGAGTTCTTTTCAAGTATAAACATGTTGTGGCATTTTTACTATATTACTGGAAAAGTTCACTGCATAAGTATGGGTTAGTTCCCCATTCTGATGTAGTGAACTCTTGTGAGATTATATATCTAACAAATATATGTAGACACACATATTATTTTAGTTTACACATTAGTTTAAATTTGATCCTTACAGGTCATCCCATAACTGCAATCACATACCAGACAACTTCTCAGTCAGTATGATGAAACAGAAGACAACTTCCCGCTAACAAAAATCCTCTTGATCCTTTTCCAACCTTGAATATTGCCAATATACAAAAAAAGTTTAAATATAGAAAAAAATAAATAAAATAATTTTTATTACAAATCAAATGTACATCGATAAAAGGAATTTCTTACAATACACAAATTGAATTTTACAACTGAAACAATAATTAATCTAACATTTGTTTCAGATGTTTTAAATCTTCAGTTCTGGTAATTTCCTTCCCTCCTGAGTTAACCATTAGAAGCCAACAGGGATGCTATATTGGCTGAAAAGTTGAATGATGAAGAAAACGACAGATAAAACAAGTCTCGAGATTAGCTGGCTGGTCTTTGTACCAGCCAATCAGATTGCATCTCACATTTCTTGCACATGTGGGCTTTTCAATGGCAGTCTGCATGATAGTTTTGCTGTGTTCTGTGATTTTACATAATTTTTTTGTGTTCCAAGTGAGGGCATAGGAAAAGGGCTCTATCTTGGTACTGAAACTCCAAATGAGGCTGTCTTCAAAGGGTTAAAATTGCCTATTCCTCACCATCCTAAAGAATTAGGATTGTGCAAAATAAAGATTTTAAAAGTTGAGTGGATTGTTGTCCAAGACTCTTAAAAGCAAAACATTAATCAAGCTATTATAAGATTTTCCAGTTTTCAAGTATAATTTAAAAACTTTATAAATGTTATACCAGTATCCATAACCTATTTACAAACACCAAATGTAATAAGAATAATCAAAGATTGCTAACACAATACATCAAAAACAGCATATCATAGAGCAGTTTTAAGTAGAGCATTTTAATGGTAATGAGTTATCTGAAAAGAATTAATTTACAGTTGAACTGGACCACCTGTTTCTAACTAATTATTAATCAATGAAACAGAAACTGACAAAAAAAAAAAAAAAACTCAAGGGAGATAAGTCCAGGGTTATTAACTACTAATTACACAGCTATTTTTCTTTTTTGTTAAGAAAATTGGATTAAGCAGTAAAGAGTCCTTGGCTTTTGTAATGATTAAGCTTTGCAATAAGTTGCACTTGTAAAAATAAATTGTATACATAGAAAATTACTTGACATCAAGCAGAGGCCACCAAAGGTAGCATTTAAGTGAGTCAAAGTTGAAGCAAAATTTACCTAAAGAACAATTAAAACCCAATCTCCAGGGGCCACAGAAAATTTAATTACAAAAAAAGAAAGAAATAATAATAAAGTTGATCCCAGATAAGTAGTCCATAAAGATGGTGATTAATTATTCCTTGATTTGCACTGAATACAATAGATTTTAAACATTACAACTAACTTTACATCTATCCCTCACCAACAAATATCACGTCAATAATAAATTCACTAAACTTGGTTTAAATGGGGTTACTTAACAAAATCTGGATTTACAAATTAAATTAGATATGATAATTGGAGAAATCCAACTTATAATTATTTGGAAAAGGAAATGGAAAAAGTCATTATTTAATAAAATGATTAAATCATGATAATTGAAATAAAAAAAGCAAATGTAGAGTTTGATACCCAAGTATAGAAAAATAATTTTTCAATCTGAAAAGTTTTGAAATTGGGATCAAATTTTTTGTTATTTTAGTTTTATCAGCCACTCATTATTTTGTGGGAGGGACACAGTCTATGTTATTGTTCACACATTCAATGAGTATGTGGTAATGATTAGTTTGAAGGATTCATTTAAATATCATTAACCTTCATTAAATGGTATTCAAAATATTTCTGTAATTTTGTTTGCTTGATTTTTAAGTTATAAATGAACATTATTTCTGTCTCATAATGACTTACATTTTAGTGTCAGACATTTTACATGCAACTATAACAACTAGTATGGGACAAAGGTGGTATAATTTTTTTTTGTGATAAATTTTGGGGTAAGCAGAATAGATTAATATAACCACCTTTCAAACTCTAGAAACAATCTGAAAATTCAAAGAACAAGAATAACAAAGATGGTAAGTACTTTTAAGGAGAAAATAAGTGAAAACTGAAGTTATTCTATTGATTTTTTTCCTCTCTTGCACAAACTCTAACTACAATAATCTCACACAGAAGTATTAAAGATGTAGCTAGAAAGTTATTCAAGACAAGAAAAAAATCCTGGAAAAACATTTCATTTAGTAAATGTGTATTTTTTTTCTTTATTGAAAAGATAAACAGAAACTCAATGATTTACTAATTTTTTTTTTTCTTCTAAAAAAAAAAAAAAAAAAAAAAAAATTATGACGGCATTCAGTTTTATTTTTAATGAACTTTATTTTTTTTTATTAAATTTTTTTTAACGGGCTATTTTTTCAACAGAGAGGAGGGGGTAACATCACCCCTACCGTGTGACCAATGATGTAGCTGTAGCAGCTGGGAACAGTTCGTAGGGTGGGGAGCAATAAGGAGGTGTTAATCTAGCAATAAAATGGGTTGGGGGAGACAATCTAAAGGAGGTGTGTAATTTTATTTTATATTAAAAAAAAAAAAAATTACCATTTATCTTAGCATATTTTCTCAGCGAATACATAATCACAAGAGAGAGAGAGAGAGAGAGAGAGACAGAGAGAGAGTGTGTGTGTGTGTGTGTGTGTGTGTGACAGAGAGAGAGAGAGAGGAGAGTGACATGTTGGTAGAATAAAGCCCGGGAGAGGTGGGAATGAATCATAAAAGTTTTATGATTTGACGAATGGGAGAGACGGTGGGAAAAGGGGTCAGTGAAATAAATGCCTATGCAATAGTGAGATTCATTACAAAAATCAAGCCCGTGACGACCATTTCAAACAAAATTATTAAAACACTCAAAAGGCAAAAATCTTTCTTTTTGATTTTTTTTAATTTCCCGGATTTCTTTTGATCGAAATCTCCTTGAATTTCCAACACAAATTCATATTTTTATTTTTCTTTCATTTTTTTTTTTTTTTTTTTAGGATATTGCTTTTTTAAAAAAATAATCTCAATAAGGCTATTTTTCTGATACGAATGGTCTAAAGAAAAAAAAAAAGGCTAAAAAAAACAAAGTTTGAAAAAAAAGTTTTTCGTTTGATTCGAACAGAAAAGAAAAAACTATTTTAATTTAAAGCTCTGATCACCTTTTCGTTTTTTTCCCCATCACTTCTTCCTTAATAAAAAAAATATAGCAGATATGAAAAATAATGCCAGAAACAATAAAATAAAATCAATTGATGAGTATTATCGACTTCGACTATCTTAAAAACTTTTACAAATATGCATTTTGTACTCATCAGCTAAAAAAACGATTTTTTTAAAACAAAAAAAACATGGCAATTGACATTATTATTAATTTAACAGTAACACAAAGTGACAAAATGTCAGAATTCAATAAGCTTTGGAATTTATTTAAATTTTAAATAAATTCCAAAGCTTATTGAAAAAAGGTTTAATAATGTATTTTTAAATTTTAAAAATACATTATTAAACCTTTTTTATCACATCATAAAGAAAGTTGATTAAAAGTCGAATATTGTTTCATATTTAATTATCTCAAAGGTTAAAAAAAAAATTAAACAATAAAGTAACAACAATATTTATTCGAATAAAAAAAAAAAAAATAATAAATAAAATAAAAAGCACAAAGTTCTTACTTAATTTTTGTTATATTTTCTCTCATAAACAAAACAAGTGTAAAAAGAAAATCGTACGTGATTTTTTCATAATTTACCAACAAATAGAAAGTAAGTTCTCAATTTTTAGTCAATTATGAAACGACCACGACGACGGTGAATTTCTTTCTCTCTTGATAAACAAGCGTCAAATTTTGTGCCACAATTTCACTCCATGATTTTGTAATTTTTATAGTGAAAAGAAAGAGAGCGTGAAGAAACACTACAATATTTTTCCAAACAAACTCTTATTTCACAAGTAACAAATAGGAATCAGAAAGAAGAGAAATGAACCACGTTGCCCGAGTCCCATAAGCGGGTTTGTTCAAGGAAAAGAATTGAGTTCTATCTTTTCTTGTTTTAATTTAAAAACTAAAAGCTATTTGCTGAATAATAAATGCGTTTACTTTTTGTAAAAACTTGATTAAATTGCATTCTCTATCATTGTTTTTATTTAATCATACTTGTCCTCTACATTCTACAAACTTACGATGACATATGACTAGAGATTGTTATTAATTAATTGCATATTTACCAAGTGCGCTTCCACAATAAGAGCTCATCCAGAACCCCCCCCAAAAAAAAGACAAAACAAAAAAAGCATTATGCCATGAAGAATTGACAATTGGGAGACTAAAATCGAAGCATCAAAATTTGGTTTAGTGACTAAAATAAATTTTCCAAAAAGAACGGAAATTATTTTACTATTTAAATCACAATAAAAATTAATGCAAATAGTAATTTAAAAATGTTTTTATATTCAGAAGCATTAATTTGTTTTTTTTTTAAAAATAAATCCATGTGATTGTGGACGATTAAAAAATTATTGCATTTCTTGCTCTCCAAAATGTATTGTTGAATCCTTTTCTTTTATTAGAGAGAGAGAGAGAAATAATCTACCCGTTTAAAAAAAAGTCCTTTTCAAAAACAATATTTTAAAAGTAAAGAAATATTCTGTAATTTAACGCTAATCAATAAAGTAAATTATATTTTAATTATTTTTTAAAAGCAATTTAAAACACATGCAACTATATACCTTCCTGAGAGTGACATTTATTTTAAAAACAAAACAAAATTGAGAAAAAAAAAAAAAAGCTGGTCCATAAAATCTTATATTTTTTCAGGAAGGATTCCCTTGTTAAAAAAAAAAAAAAAAAAATGAATAAAAAGTAAAGAACTAATTAACTGAATACAACATTTGTGCTACTTTAGAAATTTCTAAGGAAGATAAATATTTTGAAAATTGATAAAAACCAGAGATTTTGATAGAAACAGTTCTCGATTTAGTAGGCAACATTTCCCGTCATCTTAGAAAACAGAGACCCACGCAACAGAGAAATTGCGCCAGTCCGTTGCTCACCTTCTTCAGTCTTTCTTACCAAAAAAAAAAAAAAAAAAAAGAGAGTGATGGATGGATCTTATTATTAAAGAAGTGGTTACCACAAGTGAAAAGCACACCGCATCCAAATGAAAACATTAGAAAACAGTACTACATAAATTTTCTACACACGAAAAAAAAGAACGACCATATAACGAACCTATCTTTCATCATAAGATGAAAAATGTCTTCCTGCTTCGGTATTTTACTTTTAAAATTAAACTGAATAAACACACACATTATTACTGAAATTAAAAAATAAACACATTTTTTATTACTTTAAACGTTAAAAATAATCAACCCACAATTGATCAAAGTATTTGAACCAGGAAGAACAACAAACAGTACACAGGATGAAGACAAACACATGAAGATTGAAAAGGTTAGAATTTAATTATAAGCTTTTTTTTTTTTTAAGAAAAAAAAATAAAAATAAAAAAAATGTAAAGCTTAGGTAGATTTCTTAAATGTTTCAATTTTGCTTTTTCGTCTTTTATCGCATCTAACATGTGCAGGTTGAATTTTGAATCTCGCGAAAATAGTCAAAAAGAGAATCCTATTCCTAAGTGAGAAAATCAGAAACAAGAAAGCGAACGGTAAAGTCTTGTTGATCCCTCTCTCTCTCTAGAGATTTATAATCCAAAAATCAACACACGCACTTGTGTTTATAAACAAACTATAATATTTCCATTGGAACAATAAACGAAGGAAAGTCTGTGACAAAGAAATAAAGATGGGTTTATTTTTAAATCGCCCGCAAAAAATAAGAAATGAAATAAATTTTTACATTTTGGGAATCATTCTCAAAAACGACCTTCTGAGAGAGAGACTTAAAAAAATTACTAAAAAAGAAAGCAACTGCATATTTTTTAAAGAATAATTAAAAAAAACAAAAGCAAAAAATACATCGAAACCTGAAAAAAATATATTTAAAAAAATAATATGAGCCTGCTAGCTTTCTTCATATTTCTTTTTTAAGAAATCAGTTTAAGAGGGAACTGCATTTCAAGGAGATAAATTGTGTAAAAAAGAAGAAAAATGTGTACCAAAACAAACTTCTAGTCGTTTTATAAGAAAAGGCCATTATTTTGGCGAAAAATTAACATATCAAAGAAAAAAATGATTTTGAAAAATGTTTACTTTTTTTAATTATAAGAAATAGGTTGATAAATTTAAATTACTACACAGGTAAGAAGAATCTGCCTATGTGTACTAACTGTTCAGTTCTCAGTCTACTGCTTTAATTCTTTATCTTCACAAAGATAATTCGAAAAATGGTAAAAGAAAGCAACCAGTCACAACTGCTCTAAGTCTAGGGTCCCGATTTCTTTTTACACAAAGGAAGAATAAAAATTGGAGTTTGGACCTTTATTTATTTATTTTTTTATTTTTTATTTTTTTATTTTTTACTTAACTTGATATTGAAATGAATTTCTTTCAATTTTTGTTTAAATACAAAACAGATGTCCAGTGTATGCATTTTTTATTTAGTCAGTTCTTTCACTACTGCGGAAAAAAGAAGTGATGGACACATTCCAATCAACAACAGTCATAAATAGATACAACATTCAACAGTTCCGTCCGATCGATAAAAAAATCATTGGAGAGAAAAGGAAGAAATCTTACCAAAAATATGAGGTAATTCCGAAATAAAATCATCCGTGGGTCTGGCACAGCTGAACAGGGAATAACGGTTCCTATCGGAACCGGGCATGTTCCAAGAAAGTCAAATATCAAAGAACTGATGCAGATGATAATAATATGAAGTCGATGTTATTATACATGTATATAAAAATATATATTATTTAAAAAAATAAAGAGTTAGCGAGAGAAAATCTCATGAAAGAGGATGGATGGATGGATGGAAGAAAAGAAAAAAAAGTTAGAGCGTGGTAAGAGCATATCTAGATGACTAGAAAAAAAAAAAGACAACCCTATCACCGCTTCTTGTACCATGTGCTTGTCTATGTATTGTGTATACACACGCACATACGCGTGCGCGCAAACACACACGTGCGTACATAAACAGTGACAGACACAGAATTACAAGCGTACAATTTTTCTCTTTATTTCCTAATGTCTCCCTCCTCATCCTCTCATTCATCGGATTACTGCAGCTACTCCCCTTCCCCCTCTCATTCCATCTGTAATACTTAGTGTGGTGGGGGGTGCTAAAGTAAAACTATGATTACTACTGCTACATTCGACAGGTCCTTAGCATTTTAGTCGTTCATAGTAGCATTATGTGCGGTAATAAGAGAAGTCGTTGCAGCCAAGTGGTGATGCCATGGTATTATAAACTAGTCACCTTAATTACAGAAAACTACAGATAGGTATCTGGTACTAATGGAGGTGAGAAATAATACATGAGGAAAAGACAGGTTTTTTTTTTTTTTAAGGATACTGTGCTGTCGCTGATTAATCTTTAATAAGGTGAAAGTTTTTAACAGACCAATGATTCAGCAGGTTTTAAAACAAGAAGGGGTGGATATGATTTTTAGCATCCCGGTTACTGTGAAAAAAGGCATTGATTGTTTTTAAAATGTTAACACAAAAAATTAAATATAATTTAAAAAATTTTTTTCTCCATCGTATTTCTTCGATTTTGAATGGAAAATAATGCCATCTTTAAAAAGGCTCCTACTTAAAAAATAAATACAATCGAATTTCGTTAGACTCCCGTTGAGTGAACCATTACATTTTTTTCTATACATTGTGTAAGTGAAGTAAGTCCATTTGATCATAGAGAAGACGACTATTCCCTACCCGTATGTACACACACATCAACTGACATAGTTCCATTATTTCATTTATACAAATAAAATTTAAACTAAAAAAAAAATAAATAAAAATTTTGGTATTCAACAAAACTTTTAAAATTTCTTTTCACCTCCTCACGGAAGAAGATACTGGCTTTGAGGACAATATTTATTTTAAGTAATTGTAATTGTTATCATGGGATGAACAGTTCAGTATAGAAAATTTAATTAGTATAGCTAGTCTTTAAAGTTTTTTTTTATTCTTATTCTGTCAATAAACACGATTTTGTCTGACCCTTAGGGGCATTAACAAAACATTGCGTAACTTTTACTCGGTCAAAGATATTATGAACTTTTTAAAATACTAAGGCTGTTCAGTTTTAGTGTATTTATTTTTTCGTTTTACACTGCTTTGAAATATTTTGCAAAGTTGTTAAATAAAAATTTTGCTGAACAAAGTCTTAGTCTTACTTGATAAGTGAAACCTCAGTTGACGAGGTCGTACATTATCTGTCAATAAACTGTCTACTTGTGGTATTATTATTTTTTTATGTGTTTCTTTTATTTGCATAATTTTTGTTATAACTGACCAACCCCCACCCATCCAACAACAACTATGATAATTTGTGCGGCACTTAAGCTTCTTACACTACCAGATTAAAAAATAAATAAATATAGCATTTAATGACAGTTTGGGTGTGATATAACAAGTTCGGTTCGTGTGCACGTGTCATTCTTCGTTCCATGCTCATTGACAAAATATCTAATTCTAATCAGTGGTCAGAAACTTTTTTTAAAAAAAAAAAAAAAAAAAGATCCTTTTTACGTTTCCATCAACTCCTTTCGGGTCGAGATGAAAGGGGAAAAATCTAAACGAAATTATCAAGTTTAAATTTAAAATCTTGCACATGAGTTTCAAATGACTGCAATCTGATATGGGCTATCCGAGACTAAATCAAATTCAAATGGCTTTTTAATTCAGAATTTGAAACTTTAGGAACTTCTGAATGAAATAATTACAAAAGATTTTAGTTGATCAATCATTACAAACAGAAGATGAGATGTAACAGGTTAGTTTTATTTTATTTACCCTGGCCTAAATCAGAACATTATTTAAAAAGGAAAGTAATAATTGTGCGCTTTTAAAGCTCGGTTCAGTTGGGCACATGGCCATGTTTTTGGGATATTTTTTATGGTGAAAATTGAACTTCCACTCCTATACATGTACTATAGCTACGAGGGCATGCTAAAAAGTCCTCGTCCTGACCCTCTCCTCCTCAAAATCTGACCAAATGCCCAACATTTTATTTTTTATTTTTCAGCACAGTCCCGTAAAAATCTGCTAGACTACCTTGTTAGAGGACAACTTTTTAGTAAATACATGATTATTTGCTCGGTATAGTTTGGCACAAGTTCATTTCATAGGAAATGTAATTAGACGGAAAAACACTACACTATTTTCTTTAACTACTTCATTTATAGTGCTTATTTAACAATTAGTTAAATCACACGCACACTACATTATCTTTGGCGTGATTGACTTGTTTCTGAATAGAATTCTAAAAAATTTTCTTGGACGGATACCTGCACTATGGAACTGGTTACAGAAGCTCCAACTAAAACTGGTTAATCTGGGATTGAGTGTAGAATTAAGTAGTTCTTGCCCTTTTCGAAAGGTAAACAATTCATTCAATGAACATCAACGGTTTTAAATTTGCCATTTAAAATATTAAAAATATTTCGTTTTTTTTTTTTCTCTTACAGCTTAGAATGAGTTTACTTCTCTTGATGTTGTTATATCGTTGGCGGTGGTAGTAAGTGGCAGTAGTCGTTATTGTTTAGGTTAGTAGCCATTATTGTGTTGGAACGGTTAACTAACAACAAGTCATCCCACGAGTACAGACAGTGTTCATTTAACAAGAACATGATTGAAAAGTGAAAACTAATATGGGAATAAAATAAGGTGAAGGTGCTGAAAAGTTCTCGGTTCGACCCTTTTTCAAAAATCAATATTTCAAAGAAGCAAAATACTCATTTTTTAGAAATGGGTCCGACTGGAAACTTCAGTACCCCCTGGTTAAAAAAAATTAAAAAATAAAAAAAAATTGAAAGATGAGCTCCAACAGAAATGTTACTACAATACAATTCAGTAATTAGTATTCATTTCAACCACAGGTATGACATTCTCATTGTGGGAACTGAGACATATAACAACCCAAAAACTATGGGTTGGTTCAAGAACGGGGTCTCCCCAAAGGCCTAAAAAAGGATTTACCAAAAATCAAAATTTATTTTAAACTCATACATTTACTTTAAAAAGCAGGTATAACAAACATTTCTGTAGCATGGAGTGAAATACTTTCTAATGGGAATTTTTTACGCTAAAGAGAAAAAAAAAACATGTACAAGTCAGAAATATCTACTGAATATTTGTAATGAACAAAAAGGCATAAGTTAATTATAATTTACGCCTTTTTTGTTCATTACAAAAATATCAAACTCAAGAATTGTGGCAGTGAAATTGATAGATTATTTGAAGTTTTGGGAGGGGTTTTTAATAACTGAATGATTTAAAGTACAAGAAAGTATATAAGGAAACTAATCAAAGAAATTGAATCATACAAATTGGGAATTTAAAAAAGTCGGCTGTAAATACAAGAGAATATCAACTATTTATTTACAATATTTAATAATAAACTGAAGTATACAACAGAGGTTGCAGCAGCAAACCATTTTTGACTTAGTGAATTTGCAAAAGAGAATTTTTTAGAATGGTAAAACCGTAAGTATCAATTTAAATTTTAAGCAAGGCTTAAATTTGACGAGTCAGTATGAACCAGTCTTGTGGATGAGATAGTTATTATATGGAACCTTTGGAAAAGGTAGAGTGGATTTTAAAAACTGCTACCCACCATTAAAAAACGCCAACATTTTTCTACCCCCATTTAACTGTTCATAAACAAACTTACTTGATAGTTTCAAGGTATGGGGTAAGAAAAGGACTCAATATGTGGGAGAGAACGTATGTAAATAAAAAAAAAAGCAGTGTGGACAGAGAAATCAATGTCGAATGGTGACAGTATTTCATTACTTACTTGAATGCTGAACGTAATCTTAATGGCCTGAAGATCACGTTCAAGTATGAAACAGACTGCCATCATTCAACACTGATCTCTATTCACACACCAACAATGAAAATGTCTGACAGATTCACTTTTCGAAATCTGACCAAATGATGTATCATGAACATAAGAACCTAGTTTTACTTTTATGGAAGAGTTTTTATTCATACCGACAAGTTTTCAACACCTTGTACTGTACAGTGTTTCGTTTTTCCCATACCTTGACACACCTTCTTAAAGTTAAATAAATTTCTAAATTAAGCACAATATTATCTCCAATTGAACGCAATTAAAATACTTTTAAAATTAAAAACCTATGTGATTTGACTAATCGAATATTCGTTTTTTCTTTGCTTTACCGGGCGATTTTTTTAAACATTTTGTTTCCTTATAAAATCGAGAACTTTCACCTTTCTATCAACCAATTTAAGGCTTCTCTTTGTCAAATAGAATTCCTAGCATTACTCACTGTTACCAAGCTTGTGGAATCATAACTAATTTCTAGAATTAACTGCGAGTAACAGATTGAAGAAAGCGAAGTCACGGATAACGGGGACTACTGGATTTTATGCAGATACCGAAGAAGCAGATTTGTTCTTCAAATTTTAATCGAAGTTCAAATTTTCATTGCTTTAAGTAAAAAAAGACAAAAATTAGTAGCAGTAATAAGTAGCGTTTTAGGAATAAAGGGCATTTTTATATCTATTCATAAAAAGAATAAAAACACTTCACATTCAATTTTTAATCAAGAAATATTATATTGGTAAAGGCCTACGATTATGCATTGATTAATAAGGTGATAGAATATAACTTCTTGAATGAATATGAAAATATTTATGAAGGAAGCATAAAACAAAATTTAAAATTCAATTAAAAAAATTTAGGCATCCAAATTAAACTCATTTACTGACTTCTTTGCCTCAAAACCTGATTTTCTGATAATCCTCATTGATAATCTTTAAAATAGGGTAGGGACATAGCAGTTGTTGCACCCATTTTAAATTTATTCAAGCATACAAATAAAGCTAAAAAAAAAAAATAGAACTACTACGACAAGTATTATCCCCATTTCCACCAAAATATTCAACCAAGTTTTAAGATAAATAGCCACCGTGATGTAAGCTAACAAATAATTCTTTTTTTTATGCCACAGGTGGGTTGAAACAACGAATAAATTCTACAGGAGAAGATTCTGAGAAGCCAATCCTTAGCAACTAAATGGGAACCCCTACGAAGACAAGTTTGTGTGCGTGTGTGCGAGTCCGTGCATGCTTGCTTGTGTTTAAAACGGCAGCCAAATTTTAGGGGCTGTCATTTGCTACAGCAAAGAGGATACAACAGAAAGAAAGAAAGAAAATATTAAAACATAGAAGTTGGTAGAATCATCTTCTGTCAAATGAATAAATAATAAGCATCGCTTATATTTGGACTGATGGTGGGATTAAGTCTAAATTGGCTTAAATGGCACAAAAAAAGTTTTCCAGAGGTATCTAGTGAAAATGAATATCATTAAAAAATAGTTTGGTTTGTGATACCAGTTTCAAAAGTGTGTACTGTCGTAAACGTAACTGGTAATTTCGCTTTAAAGTTTGTGTAACACACCCCCAACATAAAAAATAAAATCCTTGTGTCATTTTGCCCTCGTCGAGTGCTAAATTACATATATTCTCTCACACACACATACACAGTGAAATTTCTCCAATTTAAACGGAAAATTTAATTCCATATCAGTTTTTTTTAAGGTCAACTATCTTGTTAGTTTATTTTCTATATTTATTTAAAAAATAATGTTGTGCTAATTAAAAAGAAAAAGATTTCAATTTTCAAAAAATTATGCAGTCGTCTTTCGGGTGTGAGCGCAAAAAAAAGATAACGTATAGAGAGACAGAGAGTAAAAATTGCTTTTTACCAACAATAAATTGTTGCAGAACCAAGATTTGCTTTGTCCTGCAGAAGGTCAAATATGAGAAATACAAGTCTGGTAAGAAAATTACATTCCACTAATCTTCAAATCAAGTACAGAAAACTTGTCTATCTTGAAAATCAGCATTTAACATTCTGGCATTTTACTGTGGTTCGAATGCTGGTCAATACGCATTTTGGGAAAAAAAGAAAAGAAGTGAAATAGCTTTTTCTTAAAAATATCTGAAAATTTTACAAATATTTAAATTGAAATTATCTTATTTCTGATAAAATATATTTATGAAAAAGACTACATTAAGCTTTCAATACTGCTGTTTTTCAATGTGCCGTATTCCTTCGGGACATAGGCGGTCATGGCTCTGTACAACTTCCTGTCACTTGTCTTTGTTCCTGTTCTGCCATCCTTTCATACAAACTCATTAAGTAGATTACTTGCTGTTTCCCCCTACTTCTTTTGCTTTCAACAGATCCTGTGAAAATTAGAATGTCCAAGTCTTCTTTCCTCATTTAAAAAAAAATGTTACGTAAATCGAACCATGTATTGAGTTTCGTTTCTCTTCTGAAAAGCTACGAAGGTCAAAACAATTGTCTTCAATCAGAAATTTATGGCCAATAAATCTTCTAATAGCAAATATTTTATCTCATTTTCATTTATTGCCAAATTTCTATCTAGTGCCCAATGCACATGTACAAAATATCTAATATAGAGAGAAATTGAATCCCACTGACCAAACTATTCAAACTGCCTTTGTAAAGAAATAGGTAATGCAATTCTTAAAAGGACTGAGAATTTAGAAATTTAAAACAAGATAAATAGATGAACACAGAATGTGAAAAAAAAAAAAAACAAGGGAAATTCTCATACGTTTTTTTTTTTTTTTTTTTTTTTTTACATGAACGTAGAAATGTTAAATAAATTTATTCCTCCTCGCCATCAAACGACTTTAAAAGAAATGTCAAGGTGCATCTGTTAAAAGAAAGGTAAGTTTTTTTTGTTTGTATGTGTGTGGAAGTGACAGCAAAAAAGGTAGATTTTAGTGGGGATGACTGCAAAAATAAAGGTAGATTTTAGTGAGAGAGTGACAGGAAAACCAACAGAAAGACTTGGTGGGGGCATAGAGTGAAAAGATAAGCTCGATAGTGGGGGCGAAAAGGCAAGTAGAAGAACAGGGGTGCAGAGAGAGATAGAAAGAGAGAGAATGAAAAACGGTGTGAAATAATCAGAGAGGGAATCGTAAGAAACCAGTTATTATATTTTACATCCAAATTTACTTAAAATTTCAATTTAGACACCAAATCAAGAGAAGGGCGTTGCCTTCAACCTACATTAAAATAAATCCGCAGAAGATAGAAACGATCTTCTTGAGAAAAAATTCATTTTAAAATACAGCTATAAACTTGTTGAATAGATTGTCAAATCTTTAAAAATAAATATTTGCCTCTATTCAGATTCTCTAAACATACTTTGTTAAACCCCAGAAACTGATACCGGCTTATGGTCAACGCCCTTCTTTTTGTGCCTGCAATAAAAGAGAAGCAAAGACGAGTTTTAAAGACAGCCCCAGTTCATTGCCTCATTTCTATGCTGGGGACAGAGCCAAAAGATGATATCAATCCATTCCAAGCCACATCTATCTCCTGGGTGCTGCAATGGAAGGAGAAAGACATTAATTATAGAAACAGCGTCCAATCCCCCATTCTCTCTAACATCGCCACCATTGCTTGCCACACTTGGCTTGCTCTTTTTCAATCTCATCCCTTTTCTGGGTCCACATAGTTGCAGAACAGTAAGGCCGTGAAATGAACATTCCTCCGTCACTTATTCATACCATACTTTCATCGGCTAAGCAGTGTAACAAGTAAATCAATAAAGGCTTCAAAGTGAAGACTATTCTTTTATTTTTAACAATTTTTTTTTTTAAATACTTTCTTTTCAGCAGACCGGAGAGAAAAAACTGAACAGTCAGGAACCAGAATTCATTTTTAAAAAAAGGAAAAAAAAGAAAAAAAGAAGAATTAAATTATTTACAAAAGTTACAATTCTATCCATAATTATTAGAATACTCCTGAAGAAATTTGTAAGTTTTTTTTGGGATAATCCCGATTTCCAGTTCACATCCACGGAAATTGAAGACTTTTAGCTTCAGGTTATATTTTCTACTGGGATCACAAAACAAAACATGTTACTAAGATTATTATCTGGAATTGCAAACAACAAAGACACCGATTTCAGTATCGGTCTATATTTCTGAGATGAGGTATTATGTATATTTCGGACTATTGTCCTCATCTTTGTCGCCATATTTATTACAACGTTTTGACCGTTGTACGCTCCGGCCTTCTTCAGGTGGTTGGAATGTCGAAATGAACCCTTTATTTCGCTCACTGGAGTAGCGTGCCATGTTTAATGGATGTCAGTTATCTCCTGTTAATTTCCCTCTGAAAGTTCTCCACTGCCTTAACGGGGTATTGAACTCACACTATTTGGGTCCTGTCACTGGATCTAACTAACGCCTTTATCTACTGCGCCATGTGTCCTTGAGGAGTGGAGAACTTTCAGAGGGAAATTAACAGGAGATAACTGATAACTGACATCCATTAAACATGGCACGCGGAACTAGAACAATCTACCCCAGTGAGCGAAAGAAAGGGATCAGTTCGACATTCCAACCACCTGAAGAAGGTCGGAGAGTACAACGGCCGAAACGTTGTAATAAATATGGCGATAAAGATGAGGACAATAGTCCGAATAATGTAAATAATGTACACCGATTTCACAATATTATTTACATTACACGGTATAATCTCTACATTTGCCTAAAATTAAACAGAGTGTGTGTGTGTGTGTGTCTATAATGCAGCCTGGCCCATCTTCTAATATTTTATAAAATAAAAAAAATATAGGTGATCAGAGAAAGCTCCTTGGCCTTTTGAGAATATGATCAATTGTTTTGCCTTAACTAAGACAAAGCATAAAATTGATGCAGATGTGTGTTGTCCCTAGAGAGAGGGATATACCAACTTTTTGCACTTAAAATAGAGGGTCATATATCTCCCCAAGAGAAGTAACAGTTTATTCAAGAGTGCATATTAGAAAGTAAGTCACGAGCTTGTGATTCACTGATAAGATAGCTCAGTAAAAGAAAATCAATGTACAGTTATTTTGAAACAAAAGGATTTGGCAAGCATAATACTGACCATTCCAAAGAACATTTCCAGTCTTCTGAATTGGAGAAACAATAGCCACATCCTTTAAAAATTAAAGAACTGGCAATGTTGGAAGTAGTAACAAGAAAATAGATACAATAACATTAGGCAAAGTTTAACATTTGTATCTGAGAAAAAAAATAAAATTGAAAAAAACTGTCAAAAGTATGTATTTTTTCTGGACTATATTACTCAGCAATTTTTATTGTTTTAAAAGTTACTTGTCATGTGTTTATTTAAATTCTTGTTCTCTTGTTCATGGACATTTTTAAAAATTTATGAAGAAAAAGTGTTTTCAGTGTTATTTTTTTTTAGAATATAGTAAATAATATTGCATTGTAGTTGGTTCATATATTTTAATAAACTTGTAAATACAAGGGTCATCTGGAAAGTTCATAGCCTGACCAAGACAAATGTAAGTAGACATGCCAGTTGGTAAACTAAAAAGACATCCAAGTATAACCAAAATACAACAGCTGGTATATAAAATTATTCTAAATAAACAATCTGATAAAAAAGTATTTAATATTTTTTACTGTCAATTCTTGAGAAAAAAAAAATGCATAAATCCAGTTTTATATGTTTGAGTTTTATTGAAATTCTAAAAATAGCATATTAAAAACAATAAAAAATGTTGAGGGACTATACAGTAATAGTGATGTTAAGAGAAAGACTGTCCTTTTGACATAACTTTTATTTTGCAGATATGAATGTTAAACTTTACCTTACTGTATTTATAGCAATACCTCAACAAGTACCAAAGTCTGGTTGACCATCATTACTGTGCATTAAGTTTGATTTACACTGTGCTCCAGAATGGTGCCAAAAACTAAAGCTATACTATGGTACAATGATCAGCAAGTTGAATTTGTAGGTTATTAGTAGTAGGTTCAATCCTCACTGAATACTCCACACTTGTGGCCTTGTGCCAAGGAGAAGCAGTAAAGGGTATCAAAATAACAATGGTGTTGGAAATAGCAATATTGGCAAGTGAACAAAGGATATTAGAATTGTGTTACTGATTTCTCTGAACAATGCCAAGTTTGGCAAATAGTAAAAGGAATCATGTCTTTGTATAATATCGAAATATGGCAAAATTAATGCCTCATTTTTAATCCTTCTACTCTGGAGAGGAGGGTAAAAGAGCAACTGCAGGAATGACTTGCAATCAGGGTGATTTGATCTTTACAGTGTGTGTGTGTGTGTGTGTCTCTTTAATCATTTCATTCCTGGGCAAGGTGATAAAACCACTAAGACACAAGGGGTTACTGAATGTGAAATAATCTGAAAAAAAAGCATAAAGGAAAGAACAGGAATTAAGGAGACAGATGATAATGATTAACAGAGCAAAGTTGACTGGAAAACAAAAAGCTGAAAGAGTTTCACAAGTGAGAAATGCAAGAGAAGAAACTTATTATGGAACTTCAGTGAACATTGAGGTCAACACCCAGCAGCAACAGAGTCGGTTTCATGCTTAAATGCTATTGTCAGGCAGGCAGTTGCTGCTGGGTGTTGACCACAATGTCCACTTTTATATTTACATACACTATCCCTGATATTGGCCACTTTAACCCATAAATATAGTATACCTTCAAACTTATAAGGACTGACACACATACAAAAGGATGCAATTTCTTATAATCACAGCTAATTTCATTAAAACCAGGTTGTTTCAAACATTTAAATTTCATTACACATTATTTCAAGGCAATAAATTTGTAATCAATTCTTCATGATGCAAAGTTATTTATAAAAATGAATATAAATTATTGTATTTTTTTTAACTTTCTTTGGTTCATGTTACCATCCAGTCATTGTTATCTAAAAAGACCTTGTCCCAAAATGATTAAAATGTGTGTGTGTGTGTGTGTGTGTGTGTGTGTGTGTGTGTGTGTGTGTGGCAGGGGGGGCTTTTTTTCAATTCAAACACTTGAGAAAACAGAGAGGTCATAGGACACTGCAGCATTTCTCTTATCAGTTCTTCAAAAATGTTTGGCTAGTTTTCTACACAGGCTTCTACCACAATAATAACCATCTGTGAAGTTAGTAGCACAATGTTCAGTTCTAAAATGAACTGTTGGGTCATCATACAGTGACATGAATGGAAAGATAGATAAATAGATTTCATTTTTTTTGAGAGGAAGGAGTCATATGTAGTAGAGATTATGCTTTGTGAATTCAGTGTCATTGTGTTTGTAATTCTAGTGGTAATATTTGGGGGTTTTGTGATCCCAGTAGCAAACTTTAGCCTGAAGCTTCAATTTCTATGGAAATTGGGATTATCCAAAACCTTACAAATTTTCAAGTAAATTCCATGGAAACTGGAAGTCTTTGGCTTCATATTAAAATTTGCTGCTGGGATCACAAAACAAAAATATATCACTAATGCTATCAACTAGATTTACAAATATAGTGTCACATTGATATCACAGAAGTATTTAACAAACCATAATCTATTTCAATCAAAATTATATATATCATATACACTTTCATAGCTCAAGAGAATTCTAGGCATCGCATCATATGCAGACTGTAGACAAAGAAAATTATTTCAAGAGACCTTAAACTGTTTATAAAACTTTGCTTTTAGTGTGGAAGTTTCAAGTAATCATTTTAATTTCTTTTCTAAAATCCATAGCCTAAAAGTGAAAGAAAAAAAAAGCATTTATTTTACACTACAAATATTCAATTTTCAAACCAACTTCCTTGTCAGTGTTGAAGACTGAATATTAGTGATTTTCCAAGTGTAGCTTAGATGTGGCACAAGGCCAAAAGTAAAGGGCACCCAGTGAGGATTGAACTTACTACTCGGTTGTAATTGTTCTAGTGAGACAAGCTTGCTAACCATTACACCACCTCGAGGTGCCCAGACTGAATATTATATATGTGCTAAACAGTTCTTAGCCCAACCTACTTTCCAAAATCAGTATTTGAATTGCCAAGTAGCAGAATTTGGATGGGGAGGGGTTAAAGAAAGCTGAGAAATGATGTACACAGCATGTTCAACTGGTGGGTGAAGAAGTTGAATAAGCTGTACATTGCAGGGTTTAAAAGGTGGTTGTTTTTGGTTTGGCTGAGAACTTTTCATTGAAGGGAATATTTCAGATCCAAATTCAACTACTCAATATGTTCAGAGTGAGACTTCAATCTAGCCTTAAATATTGAATTTTTTCATGGTTTTTCAGAAGAAAATTTGGCATTAACTGCATTACAATTATGAAAAGATTTTTCTATTTATCTAGAAATTTTATTTTTCCACCTCATCAACTTGCACTTAGATTTTTTTTAAAAAATTTTTATTGAAAATTACGAAACAAAAAAGCAAAAAGGAAAAACGGAAAAGAAAAAAAATTAAAAATCTAGTGTCATTTTACTGTCACTAACTCTGTTTCCGAAAAAAATTCGGACATTAACTCCTATATAATGGTTATGTATGAGAAAAAAAACTTAAGTAGATTCTCACAGTAAATTTAAAATTTCTAATCCTTGATGCTTGTTTTGTAAACTGACAGTTGCAACTTAAAGTAATCCAACACTGAACATTGTTTTAAATGAAAAGCTATTGTTGAGCTTTGTAAATTAATAATAATAATAATAAAGAACAAATTAAAGATATATTCCATTTATCAATAAACTAAGAAAAAGGCAATAAAAAAAAATTGAATACATACTTTTTTGCAAATTAATCTGAAAGTGACAAGAGTTTGATTATAATCTCAAAAGACAATTCTGAATGTCAAAATTAAGGTTGAAAACCTGGAAGATCAGAATTCTTAAAGTATGCAAAAATTTTTAAAATAACAATCCCATAAGGCAAAATCCCTAAAATTCAAATAAAGTTCTTAAAGACAAAAGGTTATGGTTAACTTTGCTGATTAACTATTTTAAAATCTTGCCTAAAACTTAGAGCATCAATAGATTGTACAATAGGTACTGTGATCAGAAATAATAATTTTCATTTTTTTTAAATTGTTTCCTTCATGATATAGATTAAGTACTTCAAGTCACAAATATCTTTTTTTGGGTGGGGGGGGGGGTGCTAAATCCAGATCATGAATTAAATTTGTTTTCTCTTTTTACATTTTAAGAAATTATATTGCATGGGTCTATTTGTTTTGGTTTCCATAGGGAGAATCAATTTGCAATGAATTTACATAACAAACTGACCTCCTCATTAACTTTTATGTAATAAGAAAAATTATATTTGTGAACTGAAGTGCTTAATTTATAGTAATAAGAAAAAAAAAGATCATTTCTGGCTGTAGTGCCTACTGTATAAATCTACCTCACAAATAAAAGAAAAGGTAATTTGTTGGTGCTCTGATTTTTATGTGTTTAGGATGATACTTGAAAATAGTTAATAATCAAAGTTAACCATAACCTATCTTTGTCATACATTTTAATATGGTGATCTTTTCATGTTTTATTTTATTTATTTTTTTTAAAACTCTCTTAGCTTTTCCTCTTGGGAAGTAATTTTACTTTGTAATATTTGCATTTCTAGTGAAAAATGAAAATGAATTTTTTCCTACAATACATAAGTCATGCATAAAAATACAAGCTACTTAACTGTTAAATTAGTGAATTACAATATTCAAAAGAAATATTAGGAGTGTTTCAGCTGAGCTAACCATTTTTCTTGGAGTTTATCATGATTAGAAAATGTTTTTGAATGAACAAAATAGCAGGAGAAATTTTGGTCAAAAAGGAAATTCATCTCATGCATCTACCTCTCTCACAACATTCAACTTATTTGATTTTCTCTTCTTTATAGAATGAATAAAAAGTAGCAAATTTGTTTGCATTTATTATTTACACCATTTAACATTATTTTTAATGAAGTGTTATTCTATAATTTATAACATGTTAAGGATATAAATAAACTCCTACAATAAATATGCATCTGCAGGCATGACAAAGTAGAATGCGGGAAATAGAAAAATTGGAGAACGTTCTTGACTTCAACTACCTCTTTGGACATTTTTCTTACAAAAGATTTTACACACTCATATTTTTAAAATCTTATTTCACACAAATATTGGCAACTAAAGATTTCTTTACATATTTAACATGATATTAATTCTTTATATGGTTGCTGAGATGGTTTGGTTGGTATATTAATGAATTTCTGGAATGAGTAGTTATTTACAGGTGGACTACAATCCTCATCTTTGTTAGATCGAATCTAAAACTCTTACGCCATCAAATTAATGACCCAATGCTTTAACACCCTATGTTGCTCTACAGTAAATTAAATAAAAGGATTCAGTTCAAAATTCCCTGAAAGGTAATGGTGAGATTAGCTGTTTACTTATAAGGAAACATTTAGCATTTATTGACCAAACAATTAGCATTAGTCAGTTGAAATCTATAAAATCTTAGCCTTAAAACAGTTTGAATGGGTTTCTCAGTTCCACTAACTGCTATTGCTCTTTTTAATATTGAGGGGGAGGGGGTCCCTTCCCCATGTTTTGCTTAAGGTAGTGTGGAATGCCAACATCTTGATTATATAATTATTTTCCCTTCTAGTTACATGTGCTAACCATTCTAGTTGTTGCTGCTGTTGAAAGTCTTCAAAAGCTGTGGTTTTTTCTTATTTTGTAATGTTCTTTATGATTCTGTAGGACCAGTCTATAAGATCTGATGAAAGCTAGTCTTCTTTAAGACCTACAGGCTTCATTTGCTTAAAGCCATTTTTAATCATTAATCTGAGAAAATGGTTGTATATATATATATTTGATAATTTAGACATTTCTGAATGAGTTGGTCACCATGCATGGCATCCACATGAGAGTCTCAATTTGATGATGCTATTTAAGAACATGACTCAAGTTCTTTAGCATCTTGTGGTGTTGGAAAAGATAGTTTAGACATTTCTGAATGAGTTGGTCACCATGCATGGCATGAGAGTCTCAATCTGATGAGGCTATTTAAGAACATGCTCAAGTTCTTGGGTAATTTTTGGTTTTGTAGCATCTTGTGGTGTTGGAAAATATATATTTGATAGTTTAGAAAAGGTTGGTTGCATGGCATCCACATAGTCTCAATCTGATAGGCTATTTAAGAACATGACTCAAGTTCTTAGGTTAATGTTTTTGGTTTTGTAGCATCTTGTGGTGTTGGAAAATGGTTGTATATATTTGATAGTTTAGACATTTCTGAATGAGTTGGTCACCATGCATGGCATCCACATGAGAGTCTCAATCTGATGAGGCTATTTAAGAACATGACTCAAGTTCTTAGGTTAATGTTTTGGTTTTGTAGCATCTTGTGGTGTTGGAAAATGGTTGTATATATTTGATAGTTTAGACATTTCTGAATGAGTTGGTCACCATGCATGGCATCCACATGAGAGTCTCAATCTGATGAGGCTATTTAAGAACATGACTCAAGTTCTTAGGTTAATGTTTTGGTTTTGTAGCATCTTGTGGTGTTGGAAAATGGTTGTATATATTTGATGGACATTTTGAATGGTTGGTCACCATGCATGGCATCCACATGAGAGTCTCAATCTGATGAGGCTATTTAAGAACATGACTCAAGTTCTTGGGTTAATGTTTTGGTTTTGTAGCATGGTGTTGGAAAATGGTTGTATATATTTGATAGTTTAGACATTTCTGAATGAGTTGGTCACCATGCATGGCATCCACATGAGAGTCTCAATCTGATGAGGCTATTTAAGAACATGACTCAAGTTCTTGGGTTAATGTTTTGGTTTTGTAGCATCTTGTGGTGTTGGAAAATGGTTGTATATATTTGATAGTTTAGACATTTCTGAATGAGTTGGTGCATGGCATCCCATTGAGGCTATTTAAGAACATGACTCAAGTTCTTGGGTTAATGTTTTGGTTTTGTAGCATCTTTGGTGTTGGAAAATGGTTGTATATATTTGATAGTTTAGACATTTCTGAATGAGTTGGTCACCATGCATGGCATCCATGAGAGTCTCAATCTGATGAGGCTATTTAAGAACATGACTCAAGTTCTTAGGGTTAATGTTTTGGTTTGTAGCATCTTGTGGTGTTGGAAAATGGTTGTATATATTTGGACATTTCTGAATGAGTTGGTCACCATTTTGTCTCAATCTGATGAGGCTATTTTTTCTTAGGTTAATGTTTTGGTTTTGTAGTCTTGTGGAAAATGGTTGTATATATTTGATAGTTTAGACATTTCTGAATGAGTTGGTCACCATGCATGGCATCCACATGAGAGTCTCAATCTGATGAGGCTATTTAAGAACATGACTCAAGTTCTTAGGTTAATGTTTTGGTTTTTGTAGCATCTTGTGGTGTTGGAAAATGGTTGTATATATTTGATAGTTTAGACATTTCTGAATGAGTTGGTCACCATGCATGGCATCCACATGAGAGTCTCAATCTGATGAGGCTATTTAAGAACATGACTCAAGTTCTTAGGTTAATGTTTTGGTTTTGTAGCATCTTGTGGTGTTGGAAAATGGTTGTATATAATAGTTTAGACATTTCTGAATAGGTTGGTTTATGATGCATCCCAGTCTCAATCTGATGAGGCTATTTAAGAACATGACTCAAGTTCTTAGGTTAATGTTTTTATAGTTTAGACATTTTCTGGTTGGTCACCATGCATGGCATCCATGAGAGTCTCAATCTGATGAGGCTATTTAAGAACATGACTCAAGTTCTTGGGTTAATGTTTTGGTTTTTAGCATCTTGTGGTGTTGGAAAATGGTTGTATATATTTGATAGTTTAGACATTTCTGAATGAGTTGGTCACCTATGGCATCCACATAGTCTTTGATGAAGAACATGACTCAAGTTCTAGGGTTAATGTTAGCATCTTGTGGTGAAAAAATGGTTGTATATATTTGATAGTTTAGACATTTCTGAATGAGTTGGTCACCATGCATGGCATCCACATGAGAATTTAAGAACATGATCAAGTTCTTAGGTTAATGTTTTGGTTTTGTAGCATCTTGTGGTGTTGGAAAATGGTTGTATATATTTGATAGTTTAGACATTTCTGAATAGTTTAATGCATGGATCCACATGAGAGTCTCAATCAGGCTGAAACATGACTCAAGGTTAATATTTTTGGTTTTGTAGCATCTTGTGGTGTTGGAAAATGGTTGTATATATATTTGATAGTTTAACAAGTTGGTCACCATGCATGGATAGTCTCAAGGCAAAGACTAAGTTCTTAGTTAATGTTTTGGTTTGTAGCATCTTGTGTTGGACAAAAATAGTCTGACCAATGTTTATATTCAAATCTCTACACTAAAATGATCACCCTAATTTCATGTAATTCAATGACATTGGTTTTCCAATGAGAATAGTTTAACTGGAACAGAAACAGAGGCCAGAGGGTACAAAGTTTGAAACATTGTGATATGTCCTTAATCCAAAGTAAAAATATAATGAATAAAAGCTGAAGAACAGATCATTTGAAACAGTTGTGCTAACAGTAAATATATGAAAACGAGGCTTGACTGTATGAACCACACTGGATATATCAATGCCTATTTTCAAATACTTCATCCTATTTTAAAATGGAATAAATTTTAACCCAGATTTGATTAAATGTCCTAAGTAAAATAAACAAATAAAATAGAAAATAATAAACCAATTTCTGATATGTCAAATGTGCATATGAGGATAGGGTGGGTGATTAGTACTTTAATTCAATTCAGCTATCAAAAAGGTGTTTTAATCTGTCAGCCTTCTCACTATATTTAAATATCTTATTGCAGAGTATGTTTCTGCAGGTAGCATGTAACCTAGTATAATCTGTTGCATGTTGCCTGGGGAGGAGATAGGTGCCACCAAGTAAACTGTTGTTTTGAGAAATGCCATTAAGGGAAATTACTCAGTATGGCACGCAAACAATCTAACAAGTCATTAAGCTAGAACTTAAAACCTGAAATCTTACTCTATTAGCTACTAATTTGTGAATTTTAAAAGCACAAAGTAAACTATTCAAACTATTCTTTGCTGTATTAAGTGTACAGCAGTTTTGATACAAAGCTCACAAGTATGGAACACCTAGTGAGGATCAAACTTACTACTAGGTACCATTAAATGAACAGGTTTTTCCTGGAGGAAAAAAAAAATTACTATTGCATTTTTAAATTTGCAGAGAAAATCAGGAAATTATCCACTTCTTCAGTAACTGTTAGATTATCTTTTGTGGAAAAGATTAAAAAGGAAATAATTCTAATACTACTGCCTTTGACAGACTACTCTTCTTTATTTGAAGAGTAATACAACATAGTAATTCAATTATTCAAATTCAGAATAATTTTAAAAAAATCCTCATTGTATACAATTAAATATTTGATGACAATACAGGTAAGAAAATCAAAAAATAAAAGCAAAGGATTAAACTGAAAGATATCATTACACTAGTTTTTAATTTTCTTTTTATACTTCTAATGTAGTATAAAACATTATCAATTCTACTAAGATTTACAAAAGTATATAGATTTAAAAAAAATTACATTTTTAATCTATTGGTTATATAAAGTTAAAGATAAACAATTTTTAAATATGAATATTAATTTCCTGATTATTAACTGCTAGTGTTCTGTATTTCTTTAATTTAAAAAAAAAAAAATTCCCCACATTCTTTTCAAGACTCAGGGACAAAAGTAGAAAACTACTGTTATGATATTGATGACAGCTCAAAATGCTACTGTGCATAAACAAACATTAATTATATTTTAAGCAGAAAGCAAACACTACTTTTACAAAATCCAGTTAATTAATCCTTAAATTTGCTAATTCACTTTGAAAAACATCTCCCAAAACAAGTATTGGATCTTAAAGAGATTTTTAAATTTGTTGTTTACATTTTTGTTCATAATGCCAATTCGATGAGTAACAAGTGAATGCACCAATGTTGAAAATATAATGAAAAACTTTATTTACATACAGAAATTTATTTTTCTTTTCATACAGATTAGCTTTAGGCTATTAACTTTCAAATAAAACCAAAATTTAACTTCAAAGAAGACATTTAAATTATTCAAAATGTGTTTTTTGTGCGGGAGGGGGGGGAAGTCTCTGATAGTACCTACTTTACTAGTCATGGTATGGGAGACCTGGTTGCTAACAATTAAACTACAACGAAATGCTCAAAAACAAGTCAGAATGTGTAGTAAACTTGGAGTATTCAACAAACAAGTCTGGATTTTTGTTATTTCCTGAGAAAGAAGGAAGAAACCTACTTTTTAAAATAAATAGGATTAAGTTTTTGGTTTATTGAACAAACTTTGCTAAATCTGGCACAAGTTCCTAAGTACAATGCACACAGTGAGGATTAAACTCAATACACATACAAATTAGTCTGCAAAATAAGCTTGCTAAATCAGTGATTCTCAAACTGGAAGCACCTGGATCCCAAGGGAGGAATTTCAAATCTAAGATGAGGAATTTTAACTAGGGGAGGAGTTGGGTATTAAATCAAGAAGTTTTGCAAATTCATTGAAATTAAGAAATTTTTTTATTTTTCATTACAGTTAATAAAGTAATTTGGTTTCCCCAAGTTGTTTCAACATATGTAATATGCTGTGGTTGTACAATGTAATGAAAACAAGAAACTGAATCTCTCATATGTAATGTTAGAATTTACTCAACCTGAACTTTGTCAATTACTGTTAGCCAGTGAGTGGATGGGTGGTTGGCCTGGAAGGGGGGAATCATGAATTACATTCTCATATGGAAATCAGAGAGCCTGACTCTCTGAGATGTGTCATGTGGTTCTTTCCTTGTGTGCACAGCTAGTTTGATCAGGGTTGCCACTAACATCAGGTGAATGGAAATGCAGATCATCACCCCAAACCAGGTCATTCCTCAATTCAACATTGCACTTGTCTTCTCTGCAGAACACAGAATGCAAAGTCTATTCTGAGGTGAGAGGCAAATCCCGTCCATACTATAGTTACAATGGTGAGTAAGTTACAAGCTGGCAATTCAAAATGTGAGGAGGAATTGAAGAAACTTGGGAGCAATTTGACTCTAGATAAAGAATTACTGCATTAACATGAAAGTTAGTCAATTTTTCTTTTTCGTCAAGATTTGACATCAACTTCAATAAGATTTCACAGTCAGGAGGATTATCAAGTTTATTTACAATATGTAACAAAATTAATGAAAAAAAACAAACCGAGGTGGAGAGGATGTTGATATTTAGAAAACATGACTGTTCTTTAGTTGTCTCTTGCAAATCCAGTGACATTGAAAGTATATTATGTTTCCTTAATCACCATAGAATGGTAAAGTAAACACAAGTTCTGTTGGGGAGAAAAGATGACACAAACGGTTGAAATTGAATGTCAACCACATAATTGGATTCCTCACATAGTATTTCCTGCCCTTGGCTTTTCCTTGCCCACTGGAAATGTCAAGCATGTCCAGACCAACAACAAAATGGCCGTGGGTATTTTGATTTTAAATATTCATACAGGATATATGTATAGAACGGTGTCCACAAGAGGAAATTATAAAAACTAAATTGAAGAAAGAATCAGTTGTCATCAAATTTTTACAACAGGAAAAACAAAGCATACAAAAATCTAAATGGCCAAGATGAGTCAACATTAATATAAATAGAACTTGAACAACTATCTTTCATATGTAACAAATAATAATGGAGGAATGAATTTGGCCACAATGCCATTTTCTACTTCCTCTCTTAACAAAATTAAATTAAAAAAATGCTTTTCTGTGATATTTTAAACTAAAAGTAATATTTGTTTCAATTCAAATTAAACTTTAAATCAGCTAATTTTTCTCAAATAAAGTTTCAGAAAAGTATATTTTATTTTTGAAAGATTTTTTTAATAAAGAGAATTATGTTGTGTTGACAGATTTGTCACTATGGATCATGTTAACTATTTTACTGATCATAAGAAAAAAAATCATTCCAAACAATTTAAATTAAGTTTAAAATACAAAATACTTTGTTTATTCAAAATATTAAATTTAATTTATTAATTTGGAATTAAAACAAAAATAAAAGCTTAAAAGAAAGATATTTTTCATTTTTAAAATGCATTTTAAACTTTAGGTATCACTCTTATTTTCAGAGGTGTGTATGTGTGTGCGGTGGGCACGAATGTTTTAACAATTCTTGCAATCATGCAGAAGCTATGCCAAAATGTTAGTCAAGAAATGATCATTCTCATCTGGGCCTATACCAGAGGAAATCTGCCATGGAATCCCTGAAACATTTTATGACCCCCCCCCCCCCAGGATAAACATCACTGAGGAAGCATTCTTTGGTGCACAGTGTCTGTGTATAAAACTAACAGAAAATTATATATATATATACACACACACACACGAAAACCTCATTATTTGGTGACTGGAAATACAGTCAACCAAAAGAAAAATATTTTATGCTTTGCTTGGCCAGGAAATAAGTCAGTCATAGGAAACCAAGTCAACAAAAAATAAGTAATATTTTAATTTACTGAACATGTCTTAATGAAATAAATGTTAAACTGCATTATTTTTGTGGTAAGTCATTTATTAAAATAAGATTAATTAAATATGACTTCTATTTTACTAAACAGACAAAATATTAACTTTTTCTTGTTTTGCAGGAAAAAATAAACAAATAATTTTTGGCTTAAGAAAAAGTACCATTAATTTGAATGTAGAATTAATTTGGTTATTATAATGTTTACTTTTTAGTCAGCAATATTTTAGAAGACACCAAGTCTATCTCAAGGCTTAGCAACCATTCAATTTGTAACTTACTAGAGTTTGTTAGTTTAATATAAATAATGAATTCTAAATTGATACAAAGCAACAACAATTACCAAACAAATTTTTTAGCAAGGTACTTGTTTATGAAATCCAATTATTAATGAATTAAAAATAAGTAAATCAATTATTATTTTTTACTGATCGGAAACCACAGAAAATGTATATCTAGAAATCAATCAGAAAAGGAGTAACAACTTTGGCAAAATTTGTATCAACAAAGTATAAAATTATCTGTGGAAAAAAATATTGAAACTTCAAGAAATAAATGAATATTTGAAAGTTTTATTCCACTTTCTTTTTTTTTCTCTCATATTTAAAGTCTAAACTTTCACATGCATTATTTGCCTTTAATAAAGACTTTATTTTAAGAAATATAAAGAAAATATTACCTGTTAAGACAACTTCAAAATATTTTTATTACTAATTCTTTGCTTACTCAGGATATTCAAACAATCAATTCTTGAAAAATATATTTCACAATTCTATTCCAAGCTTGATACATTTTGAATTTGTTAAAAAAATTATGTAAACTTTTAATTTGACAACATTAAATAGAAAAACAGCCACTGAACTGTGGTATTCAGTGTGACACCATAATCTATTTCATTTCTCAAGCACCCTGGCACTTCCCCTTTTGGAGATCCCAGCCCTCTCCCAAAGGAGAGGTACTACCTGGAGTAGTAGCTAATCTGGATCTTGAGCTAATATTAATCTGAAAGTTTAGCAGCCAATTAAACCAGTTATAAACAATTTTCTAAAGGTTAACAACTGTTTAACTGTTTCATTTAATGTTATTATTATGTGCCAAGTTCCTTTATGAAGTAAGCAATCATGGCTCTCCACAACTTCCTATCTTGTGTTGCTCTAAGTAGCTCTTTACTTAATATGATCTTTGTCCTTGTTCTGCCATTTATTTGCAGACACACTTGTGGAGGAGACTATTTACGGTTTCTCCCAGCTTCAGTATTAACAGCTAATAATTTTTTTTATTCATGTGGAGAATAACCTCCCTCAGATGTAAAAACTAAAACGTAAGATTTTATCCATTTTGATGGATAAAGAAAGAATGTGTCAAAAGATCTTGTTTAACACATCTACTGCCATTCTAGTGGCACTTTTTAAGTGCTTCTGATGCAGGTGTCCAATTTTTTTGGTTTTTATTTTAAGGCAGTATAAATTGCTACAGCAATACACACCAGATTCAGTTTCTGCCTTTTGGCACTGAGCAGAAAATGTACTTATTTTGATGCATTTTATGTTCTAATATTCAAGGTAGCAGTAAACAAGTTAAAATCAATCTTCATTGGAAAGAGAAAATCTACATTTATTTTCTTTAATTATCAAACAACTGCCAACTGTATAATGTAAAAAATAGGACCATATATAAAACCCACACAACAAAGCCAAATTCAAATTTATATCCAATGATAAAATGGTATAAATGAATCTGGTTATGAAAGCAGTGTCCATGTTTGACAAAAATCTGTCTTTCTGTAATATCAAGGATAGAGTGAATATATATATATATATATATATATATATATATATATATATATATAAGTGAAGACCATAGTAAACACTAAGAGGCAACAGTCGGTTTCATAGATGAACACGATGTTCAGGTCATGAAGGCGGGATTCAAACTTGAAACAGATTGTTGCCACACATATTTTATATTTTATATATATATATATATATATATATATATATATATATATATATATACATACATATATATTTGCGTGTGTGTTATGGTACAACTGTGTTTCATGCATGAGAATCATAAGGCACAGATTAATGTATATTTATTATTAGTATAAATTTTTAGCTGTTATACATTGAGCACAGTTTTATTAACATCAGGACACACTGTGTGCTACAAAAAATATATATATATATATATATATATATAGATATAGATAGATAGATAGATAGAGCATCAATAAATCTACAGCCCAACATTTATTAGCCGATTTTTTTTTTTATCAGAAATTGACTGTATAATGACTAAACTGTGTGATTAATCTACATCACTGAATTAATACACTAACAAGGAAGATTAAAGATCTGTGTTAAATTATTTTTTCATTGTAAGCTTAAATTGCAGATTTATCTACCTACACACAATCTTTCTCTCTCATTCATATATATATATATATATATATATATATATATATATATATATATACATACACACACACACACACACAGAGGTTGCGATGTGTAAATTGTCACCATTTTTGGTTTTTGATTTTGTCAACTGTAAGGTCAGTTGGGCACCATTATGCAACTCAATCCATCAGAAATTTGGAAATGGCATGCTGTACTGCTTGGTATCTGTGCTAAATGTTCCAATAGAAACACTTCCGAGTGCTTGCATATCAATCTGAGGACAGTGCAGAGAACTCAATAAGCGCTGAATGAGTCTAATGGTGATTACAAAGGTGTTTGGAATGATTGGTAGTGATGGCGACATTAAACCTCCATTCATCTTCCCACAGAGCCTTAAACTCAACACAGAGGCCACGTCAAGTGCCTTGAGGAGGTAGTGCTGCCCTAGGTCAAGAGGGTAGCTGATGGAAAACACTATGTCTGACAACAGGACTCTGCACCATGCCACGCAAACAGGAGAACTCAGTGGTGGCTGTCAGACAATTTCTGTGACTGCATCACCCATTATATCTGGCCACCTAACTCCCCAGACTGCAACCTCTTTGATTATTATGTGTGGGGCCAGTTGAGCAAGAGACCAACAAAACTCTTTGTAAGACCAAAGATGAACTGAAGGCAAGGATTATGGCAGCATTCACCAACTTAAACAAGGAGACAATCCAGAAGAGCTGCAGGAGATTCCCAAGTCATCTGGAGGCTATGGTTGAAGCCAATGGCAATTTTATTGAATAAATTTACTTTTTAATATTTCAAGATATTTGTGTAATTTTGGTAAATATATCTGTTAAAATGAGTTGGCAGTGTTATTTTCATTTTGGCATAATTTAAACTGTAATTTCTCCATCACACCATATATATATATATATATATATATATATATATATATATATATATATATAACACACACACACACAGAGATACCTACCAATATTTGAATATGCATATCCACATTTAATATACTAGATGAAGTAGTATACTGATATTTTTTTTTTTTATTCATGAAGAAAGTCCAACATCACTCAATACAAATCAAAAGAAATTATAATGTTTAGCTAACAAATGTTTATTTTACAATATCTTTGTTATTGCACTTACTCATTTTGTTTTTATTTTTCATGATCTGAAAATTAATTTAGAGTAATATAGGTTTCATTTATCCCAGGTTAATTTCCAATGTAGAATTACTATCAAAAAATATATTTAGTATGTAAATTTGTGTTTTGAAATTGTTTTCAAAGCAGAAATATTTTCTCCTTGTTCAAACACAAAACAATTTGTTACAAATGGTAAAAACATTTCCAAGTAACAGAAAAACAAAAGGTTATCCCTTTCCCCATCAAACATTTCTATCTTCCTTTGGATCTAATTAATGTGCATACATAATTTGAGAGCTCTACAGTGTAGCACGAAGATTTGGGTTGTGTACAAACTCCTCCCACTTATTAATTACACACACACGGCTATATACCCCAGATACACACATGTTCATAAATAATGTACACATGAGTGTGTGCAATTAGTATCCACAAAATATATTCATAGTCACACACCATATACACATTATTTTTTAGATTTTAAAATGCAAGAAAGGGAATCCAAAACCAATAAAAATGTTTATGTCCTCAAAAACTGAAATGGGGATTTGGGTTTTAATGAAGTTAAAATACTGGTGTGAGCTCATAACTGGGGTTTCTATCAGGGTCAACACTGAAATCTATGGGAAAGGCACTTACAACAGCTGACAAGACAAATTTACTTACTTTATATATATATATATATATATATATATATATATATATATATATATATATATAAGGAAAGGAAAATTACATTTAATGTGAAGTCTGATATTATATACAGAATCTATTTACCCACATGCATATTTGATCATAGTGTGAAAAAATGAGAAATTATAAATGTTTGAGAGTGCATATCTAAACAGATATGCAGTGTGTGTGTGTGTATAAAACACACACACAAGTTGTAAAAAATATATACAAAACTATTTCTATTAATATCAAAATGACTATAAAACTAAAATTATTTTAAGCAATATTAAGACATTTTCATTTGAGTGCATAAAAGATTCATAAATCTATCTTCTACAGATAGAATTAAAATTTCTACATTTGATACACATTTTAAATATTTTTTCTACACACAAAGTTTTGTTAATTTTGCTAAATATATAAATAATTCATAACATACATCAAAAGATACAATTCAATGAAAAATTTAGTCAATAATTAAAGAAAGATCTTTTAAGATCAGTTTTGAAAAAAAAAATGTTTGCTCAGATCAGATGTAAGTATAATAAGAAATACATTAATAAATGAGTAATCATTCAAGCTATGTATTTAAGAAAAATCAATTCAATAGGAGGTAATCATAAGCAGGTACTATTTGGAGGGGGGAGAAAAAGATCAGTTCATTAACAAATACAGAACAACTCAAACTTACAAACATTGACAGACTTTTTAACATATCAATTTCACAAGCCTACATCTGTTTAGATAAAAATGTATAGATAAAGAAAAATAAGTAAATTTATATCTGGAGACATAAAAAAAAAAAAAAAAAAATGCACTGAATATGACAAGTTATGGATGAAGACGACAAAATGTATATTTGTGTTTTTGTCATGCATGGCTGACGATAGGATGCAGTCTTTTGCACCTCCCATACTCCACCCATCAGGGTCCTACTTTTAAGCATCAAGAAAGAGAATCCGTGTGTCTACATTCATAATGGGGTAAGCATCAAGACCAGACTCCCTCGTGTTTTGGAAATCACGTGTACAAGGGTGACTACTAAGATATCAGATATCACTTCCTTTTTTTCTTTTTTCTTCTTAAAGGATTAGTATGTAGGAGTCAGGAGTGTGAAAAGATTTTAAAATATCAACTTTCATTTGATAATGTAATTTTTGTTGCTCTCCCCCTCAAAAGGTTTTATTAAAGCAATAATTTGAGTTTGGCATGGATTTTTATTTATTTATTTATTTTTTTTTTACTTCATTTGAAAAGACGGAATTATTAATTGATCGAAAGATAAAAGAAAAAAAGAAATCCTTGTTTATATGAGCCTGTGTTAACAAGTATCTCCAAACCATCACCAGTCTGAAACCTACTAAGTTGGTGGTAAAGAGAAGGTGAAATTTATGGCAAGCAAATACAAGCAGATTTAATTGGATAATTCCAAATTTAGCACAAAGATTAAGTGAGGAATTATATCACTGCCAATAGGTTGTGAGTGTCACAACAAATACTACTCCTGAGATGTCCATACTCAGACTTAGGATATTTCAAAATGGCAATATTTTTCTTTCAAATTGCAATTTCCTTCACTAAACAATGAATAAAATAGCTAAAAAGTTTAATTAAAAAAAATTAATTAGAATTTTAAAATGCATATATATTTTTTGGCAATTAAAATTTTAGAATTGATTTTTTTTTTTATAAATATAGAACTTGTTTCAAACAATTGTTTCTATAAAATAAAATTGTATAACAAATTTATGAAAATTAAACTTAAATAAAATGTTGACTTTTTATTGAAATGTGTTTCATGAGTGATCAGCATTTTTTCTTTATATTTGAATAGTAATTGACTACTTTTATTTAATTATATATTAGCAATTTGCAAACAATTTTTTTCTTTCAATAATAAATTGTGTTAATTTTATTAGTGTTCATTTTTTAATCTTATTTTAATAATCAAAAGATTCAGAACTTGTTTTAAAATTCCTGAGGATAATTAAAAATATTATCTAATAAAAATGAGATCAAACTGAAGTTTTTAAGAACATACTTTTAACTTAGGATCTCATTTTTTATTATTGTTTTAAAAAAAAAAAAAAAAAAAAAAAAAATGTTATACCTTAACAATCAGAATAAACTTGCTAAATTTGTTTAAACATTAATGTTATAGACATTTTTTTTCCTCGGCAAAGTCCTCCCTTTGGCAATAACCAATAAAAACTGGAAGAGCAAAGATACAAGAAGAAAAAAAAAATGAATTAGGACTCAAAAACAAAACGTGATAAATGTAAGCTAATTCTATTGACTGGGGGCTGTGAAACAAAAAAAAAAAAAAAAGAGCTCACGTCCTCTGTGTTATTGTTGAATTAAAGATGTTTGCAAGCTTCAAGTAGTAATTTTGGATATTTAGGGGTGGGCCCAGAGTTAAAAGACAAAAAAAAAACAAAAAAAAAACAAAAAAAAACAGATTAGCAAAGAAGAGTTATTCAGAATATCACTTATCTCCACCCTGATGAGAAGGAAAGAAAATGTGAAAGGAGACTCAAACTTTTTCCACCCAATTTGAAAAGATTTAATCTGAAACTTGCCTGAAGAATTTATTTTTTCTCTCCATTTAATTTTTAAATTAAAAAATAAAACTTCAAACAAACTGCTTTCACTCTTCATTTTTTATTTTTACCTTTTTAAACCTTCATCTTAGTAGTAAAAACTGGACAAGCAGTTATAACATTTATAACTTAATAAAGCTCATATTTAGTACAAGAAGGTTTATGGTCATTTTTTTAGTAACTACATAGGCTCAAGCAGTAGATAAAGACAAGGGACACAACTCAAACATAAAATTAGAACACGGGCCAAGTCATAACAAGCAAGTGATAATGAACTGGTTTTGTATAAGCGATGCTGACTCAAGATTAATTTATGCATTTGTTGAATACTGATCATTGTTTCTGTTTATCATTCCCTCTACTGATTTATTCTTTAATAAAACAGCAAATAAAATGTTTAAGCTTACTTTTTATGGTAATTATATCCAGACCTAGTATTTAAGCAGCAAATGTTCTTTAAGGCAAATTAAAAACAGACGGCTTCTTGAGTCAATTAATTTTACATAGTATGTCCAGAATAGTAGACATCAATTTAAAAAAAAAAAAAAGATAAAGAAAGAAAGAAAAACCAGGGGTGTCTATTCAAACAATATCCACTAAATATTTCAAACCTTGTCAAAGGCCCAAGCTTGTAGACATCAATCAATTACACCATTTAAAAAGCAGGGATGTCTAGTCCAACATGTATCCACTAAATATAATATTTATAGTAATAAAAAAAATATTAAAAATAGAAGAAATGCTTTTTTACTGCAATAACCTGTAAGTTTTAATCCATCCAAATGTTTCTTTTTAGGCCATGTCTCCTCAGGACATAGGGCAATAATCATGACTCTCCAGTTTACTTTTCTTTATTATTTGTAAATCATCAGGACTTCTTGGAAGAGATAGTGGAGTGGTTTCCTGTTGCTTTCTACAGTTTGGAATTCAAAAATTTTTTTTTTTTTTTTTTTTTTTTTTTTTTTTTTTTTTTTTTTTTTTTTTTTTTTTTTTTTTAGACTGGTTGCCACCCATGACTAAAATGCCTAAACAGACCAGACCACCGTGCTATTTAATCTATAGCTGGAGAGAAAAGGCATGGAATATGGATTAATGCCTTTCCTAATAGCACTTGTTCAGATGTGAATATAACATTTAGCTTGCCAATTCCACTTTCTATGACAATATCCACATTACTATCCACACATTCACATCCAAAAACCGATTTTAAAAAAATGCAATAATTAAAAAAAAAATGTATGGCATAATAAAAAAATTCAAACATAATAGTTATAAAAAAAAATTTATAAATCTGCAGCAATAGCAAATCAAAGTTCGTCTTTCATGACAAGACATTTGATCGGACTGAAACCTATTGATTACATGACTTATCAGAGGCATAATACCAGGTAAGCTTTTTAAAAAGTACAAATTAGATATGATTGATTTTTTATGACTTATCAACCCATTGTAGGTTATTTAAAGTCTAAACATTTTAGCTTATAAGAATAATTTTTTTTTTTTGCAAGTGAATATTGCTTTAACAATATTTTTGAGAATAACAATGATTTTTCCAGATACAAGTCTTACTATTTAACTCATAGTTGAGGGAGGAAATGGCTTAATTCTAAGCCACTATCCATTACACCACTCACACGTCCTGCAATATAAAATCCTATACTATGAGTAATTACATTAATTCCTCTCTACCGACAATCCTTTTTACAGAGGTCTCTTATCTTGGGTGTTGAGATCTTCAATCTAAATCTTCAAATATGTAATCTGCTGTTCAATAACAGATTGTGTCTCAATGAAATACATTTTGTTAAAGGACATTGTATACAATTGGATTATTGTACAGAAGAGAAATTTACTTAGACATATAATAGCCTTAATCTCTCAGTTATCCGCGCAGTAAATCTTGACCATTACCAATGGTATTGAATCCTTGACAAAACAGAGTTGAAACTTGCTTAAACAATATTCAGTCAAAAATTGATAAATTCAGTATTTAATCAAATCAGATGCAGTCATTTTAACTGAACTGATAGACACAAAGAGTTAAGCAATAAACTCATGGGTGAAAATCAATCCATAGAAAACTCAACTCGGATTTCTTTTCTAATATAAATAATAGTACTAAAAAACATTTTGAGTCTTAATAATATTTAGAGTAAATGTTTATTTTTCATTTTATAAAGTATAGTATTGTTTAATAACATTATTTTATGAGAAAACCAGCAAAACTGAATTGTTTTTTGCAATGTCAGACTTGAATATATATATATATATATATATATATATATATATATATATATATATATATATATATATATATATATATATAAAATAAATCATGGTCATCAGTGAAATAAAATGTGGCTGGATTATTTGGCTTGGGCACATCAAAGATAAATGAATAAAGATTAAATATCCAGATCAGAAGTGCCTTTAAGATATCAACTGGGGAGAATAATAGAAAAAGAGGAAGTAGGGCACAAAACAGAGAGAAGACAAATGTTAGTAAAGACAGGAAGAAATGCTCGATGTATTAAGGCCCCCCTGCATTCCATACAAGAATAAAAGAGATGATAAAGATTATAAAGTTGATAATAAATATAGAATAGTATTTTGATGATGTGATGATGGTATAGGTTATGGTAGTGATCCTGAGGTCATGGTAATGATGGTAGTCATGTGGTGGTTGTGTTATGATGGTGCAATTGGTGGAAAAGAATGATAATGAATGACAGAGAGCAAAGAATAAATTCCTATCAACACTTTTACTTAATAGGGATCATAAATTCTGTGCACTTTCATTTCCATGACTGCAACATCCAGAGATGATGTGGGTAGGGCAGGAGAGCAAGCAGTGTCTATGGACTTCAAATCAGACATTTCTTAGCATCCCACACCTCATAACTTCACTGCAACTGCAGGCTTGATAAAAATAAGTGGGTGCATTCGAGTCTAGTCAGTTATTAGCTAAATAATTTACATACAATGTACTAAGTAAAATAAAAACCGCATGAGAGTGGATCACAAACCTACAGTTTTATAGCTGAATTTTGATCACAAATTTTCATTTTATGACATTTGATTAATGTTTATTACTGAATTAAGGGCATTGACAAGTAAGGAGATTATGTTGATAAATATTTAAGTAAAAAAATGTGTGTGTATATATATATATATATATATATATATATATATATATATATAAAGAACCTGGAAACAAATTTACGATGAATGACTTGGCAATTAGTGTACTTTCTAGACATTTTCACCTTAGTAAATTGCATTAGGGAAAAAAATCTCTAGAAAGTGCAGTTTGCAAAATCATCTATGGTAAATTTGAGCCCAGGTTCTTACAACACTTCACTTTTCTTGATAGATCTTGTGCTATCACAATGTGGGAGATATATATTAGTCTAATTGAGCATCCTTTTTTTAAATTTATATAAGTTTAGTTGAAAACAAATTAATGTCCTTTAAAATTTTATAATTTAACTTTTCAAAAGGTTTGAATCACATTTCCAATTTCCAGAAAAAATTTGAATTGAAAAGCCGAAGAACCATAATGCACACCTACTGACAGAACCCTAGTACCTCTCCCCCCAAAAAACTTTCATAAATGCTCAGAAAACATTAAACAATTTATGTTTAAATTACCCCTGGTCCAAATGGCAGGTTAGTCTTTACCCAAACCTCTGTGAGTGCCAGAGAGAGACTGATAACCAAGATAAGATCAACGAGAATTAGTAACTTGAATGTGACATGTTATCAGATTATTATTATTATTATTATTATTATTATTATTATACAGAAACAATATGATCCACTTCTCTTTAAGCATCCTATTTGAATTATTGAAAGATAAAGTCAGATATGAAAACTTGATAATAAAAAATGGTAAAAACAGGAAACTAGAAAATAATAAATTTAAATAAAGTAGGCATCGTGTAGCAGATAAAAAGTTTTAACATGATATTTGTAATGTTAATAGCAGATGATGTTAAAATTTCCTAAAACTTGAACACTTCACAACACGAGTTTACATTTAATAAGGACAGGAAAAATTTGAAGGAAATTGTACGATTTGTTTTTCTAAGTTAGAAGAAATAAAAATAAGCAACATGGTCTCAACTATGTTAAAAATAAATCTTCACTGAATAATGTGCATTATTTTAAATTCATCATTTTTGCCAGACTTTAAGCTACCTGCAAACCTGGTTACTGCAGATGCAAAATAATTCTCCAAAATCAAGGTTTTGTACAAGCTTTCTATTCGCATAAGTCATCTTCAGGTGTAAAAAAGTAAAGTAAATGAAAGAAAATCAAAAGTGCTTGAACATTTTTGAAAATGTTGTTTGAAATTGAATAGAGAAAGTAACATCAGCTTGTAGGCTGCCTAATTCAATAGACAAGAGCAGGTCAATCCTTTTTAATAAAACTTGTTTAGAAGAACAATTGCTGCCTAGCGTGTGTGTGTGTGTGTGTGTGTGTGAGAGATAAAATATTGGAAACACTTACCTTGATGCAATCCCACTGTGGTAGCATAAATATCAGCATTTCCAATATTTTATATCTTAAATTGCCATACATTTTTCTTTTTGAAAATTGTATTGAGCATTCTATTCAGCTGTTCCTTTTGGCAAATATTACTTTTTCTATAGATTTAATTTATAAATTGTGTGTGTGTGTGTGTTAGTAATGCATACACAATTCTCCACTAGTGCAGGCCTGAGAGTGATTTCCAATAATGTGGGACGACCTGTAACAATTGTGGAAAGTTATTGCCAACCTTCATTCACAAAATCAAGCCATGGTGTGTGTGTGTGTGTGTGTGTGTGTGTGTGTGTATATATAACACCATTCTATGTCATCAGAATAGTCCACTACAGAGAGTTAATATGTTAAATCAACCACCCCATCATTCGTTATTCAATGTTAAATAAAAACCTTATGGTACAAAAATGACAACAAATTGATATGACCAGTTTACACTCAAGCCAAAAAGTAGGTAGAGGATCAGTTTATATCCATATCTACAACTATCCATCTGGAAGGTAAACCCCTCTTTTGTGGGGGAGGAGATTTTACTACTTTGTAAATTTTTTTTTTAATATTCTTCAGTATTTATACTTATTCTAGTGCAGCACTAGATTGGAAGATAGGTCTCATAATTTTGCTGTCGAAATTGATGGATATAACCAAAAGTTCTATTCTAATAGTTTCTTCTCCTGCACTTCTTACCTGTGGAACACTTTTGGCTTCTTACCTTCCTGTCAACAATGATCCTCAGAAATTTAAATACAATGTCAATCATCATCTTCTGTCTATTTGAATCTTTTATTATCCTCTGTTTTTTGGCTCTCAGTAATTGTTAATAAGCAATCCACTATATATATATATATATATATATATATATATATATATATATATATATATATATTGAATTTCATTGTTGTTTTCAACTTGACCCATAAGATGCTATAATTTATAAGGTCTTAAATTATTTTTAGTTTATATTTTGTAATTGTGTTGTATTTACAAAAGATCAAAACCTTAAATGTTTTTTATAATTTTTTATGGCATAGGTTAAATCTCATTCCTATGCCATCAAAAAATATCTATAGCAAATAAAACATGAAATAAATACCAAATGCTGTGAACAAAAATAAAGAAACAGCAACAGATCCAAAGAACTTAATCATTATGGAAGAATTCAAAGCGCTAATATTACTTTTGAACATTTAATCACAAAATTTATATAGTGTCATCTGAAATTCTGGGACGAACTTCTCGCATCTTTCTGAAACTTATTAAGATTTGCATTTTCATCCATTGTTTTATCACAAAATTTTATTTTTGCATTTTTCAACAAATGTGAGAATTAGCAGACATATTGTTTTGGTCTAATTCATACTGACTACTGGACTGATTCTGGTTGCAGAAATCTTTGATTCTTAAATCTAGAAACAGGACCCAAAAGAGAGAAAAACTTCAAGATCAAAATTACACTTGAGGAAGGCAAAAATAACACATTGAACAAAATGGAATAAAAACAAGAGTGGGTATTCTATTCAAAATGGAATAAAAACAACAAAGATGAAAATTCTATACAAAATGGAATAAAAACAACAAGGATGGGTACTATTAAGAATAGGATAATAACAAAGACAAGGATTTTAATCAAAGTTAGCCATAGAATAAAAAAAAAAATAACTCTCAAAGGTTTTTTTTGTTGTTTTTTTTCAGTTTTTCAACTTTCCTGATCTTTTTTCTTCTTTGTAGTCTCACAGTATACTGCAATATACTTAACTCAGTATTTAAGACATGAGAAAAAAAAATCATATTTTTATTTTGCAAAGAGATTTGGATCAGATCTCTCCAAGAGGTTCTGTAAATAAAACTAGTAGACAAAACACATATGTTCTAAGTTTGTATACACACTCATTGTATATATCCATACATAATATATGTCACTGCATGCAATATGGAGCTATATATTATATACTAGCCAAGGTACCCGGTGTTGCCTGGGTGTACATGGCTGCAATTGTATAACCACATTCCCTATTTAGAAATGTCTGCCTACATCCCTCGCTTGTATGCATCATCTGTTGGTATACAGAGCTACTCCTTATCTTTTTTACAGTGTGTCCTTCATAAGTGTTTGATTGTTCTTAATAAATGAATTTGATCAATAAAACCTTCTTGTGTGGTTGTTGCTTGGAGTTAAATTGTTTCAATGTTTTAAGATATTCAGTAAATTTCCTATCGCCATAATAACTTTCAAATAGTATGACATTGTTCACAAATCTAATAATCAAATAAAAACATGGATGAAGTGTCAGCGTTTGATTCAGCTGCAAATGCATGAACGCCCCCCCCCATTCTTCTTTGTACATTTACTGTAAAGCTGGGGTTAATAAAATGTTCTTCAAGAATTTTCCCCCTTTTAACGCTTCAGTAATCCTTCTCAAACAATCTTTGTATCAAAGGTTGTTCGAATGCCAATTTAGGATGGAGTCATATGAAGAAATTATTGGCTAAATGGCAAAAGCTGATTTTGGATACAGTTTGTTGCAGATTTCATCCACTTAACTGAAATAATCTAAACCAAACAGTCACACAAGACAATTTGTGTGTCATATGTAATTTTCATGGCAAATTTGGAAAGCATCGGATAAAAATCCAGGGATTTATGGTTGCAAAACAGGCTTTTTGAACAGTTTTTTGTGGTTTTTTGTTATACGTGGGGAAACGAGAGGGACTAAAGCCACACTATCTTATTTCTTGCATGATGGCAAATTTTTTTGACATGTTAGAAGAAAATTGGATAAAAAAAATGATGATTTTATTTTAAGTAGTACGAAAAACCAGATTTTTTTCACAGTTTTTGCAATTTTTTTGTGTGTAGCCAATGTTGCAGGAAAACTATCAAGCATTCTACATAAACCTTGTAACATGATCTATGTCCCGTATTAAGTGCAAAGAACATCAGTTCATCCAGTAAAAATTGTTTGCGTGTAACTTTGTCTTGATTTTTGCAAAAAGTCATACCCACCTTCAGTTTTATCGATTTTTCTGCCAAAACAGGAGGCCTGGAGATTGAAAAGTTGGTCTTGACCTATCTTGATAAATTTGCAACATGTGTGTACAATTTCATCAAAATTAGTCAAGAAATGTTGACATGCATAAATAGCACACACACACACACACACACACATTGTTTTATATATATATATATATATATATATATATATATATATAGATTGAATGCTAAAAAATTCTTAGTCTGACAAAGAAGCTCTTAAAAAGATAATTGGTCTGTGTGTGTGTATATATATATATATATATATATACATATACACACACACAAACATGCATAAAAATGCCTACTAGATGCACACGAATGAACGTACATTATAATCCTGCATAGACAAACTGAAAATATGATACATATAAACACAAACGCTGCTTGACAAACAAGACAAATATTAAAAATAATGGAATTTTCTTTCTTTTCCTTCTTCATATTTCATTCTCTGAGGAAGTTTTAATAAAAGTGAAACATGTTAGATCTATAAACATTTCCTACTTGTTCTTTATCTTATTCTGTCATATAACAGATTGGATTCTGCTGAATTGGAACACTGAGACAGAATTTAGTTGTCTATATGCAGTGGTCTATTTCAAACAGATTTGCATAAAAAGTCAATCTGACCTAAAAATAAAAATTATTACATTCTTGTACAATTTGTCCAACAAAGTGACTATTCTGTTACATTTAACCACCCTTACATATTGTTCCAAGGTCATAGACACCTTATTTTATACATGTAATATGCACATATCAAATACATCATCTTTTCCCTATATACATATATTATATATGTATATAAAACACACACACATGTATGTGTGTGTGTGTGTGTGTGTGTGTGTGTGTGTGTGTGTGTTATAAATATCTTTGAAACAGAGACATGGAGAGAAAAACAATTCAATCATTATAGACGTGGGTGACTTTGAAATAAAAATAAAAGAAAATAGTTCATGTGAAGCAAGAATGGATAGCAGCCAAAAGCAAAGATCTGAGGAATGGAATAGAGTTTATATTCAAAAGACACATGATAGTTTCCGAGTGCAGAGTGATACCACCCACACTTTATTGCATCAAGAAAACACCAGAGAGGAGTTAGTTAACTAGAATCTAAAAATTTATCTAAAAATATAGACATTAAAATGAATGAATCTATTTATCATTAAGGAGAAAAATAAATTACCTTATTGGAGCATCTTTGTTGAAAGCAATTTTTTTCCTCTTTATGCCTTTTGCCTGAGAACTTCATTCTATCATTTTCAGGCAAGTTTTTTGGTTAATTCAGTTATAAAAAACAAGTCTTGCAAAATATAATCAACAAGCTTTATAAAAATGTGTTGAAGAGAACATTAAAAAAAAAAAGATCTTGTTATTTATAATAAAACATTTTCTATCCAATCTGGTATGAAATATTGGATTATTAAAAATACGAAACCCTCAGAAAACAAGTACTTTTCATTAATTTCTATCTGAATTTCTGGCATGAGGAATTATCATGATTTATGTAAATAATGGTACTTTTCATTAGTTTAATTATAAAAGTTTAATACCAACTATTATCATATTAACATCACTATAACATGTCTCTTCAAACACAGTTTGTTGTATTTGCTTCAAGATTTGCTTAAAAATACATCAAAACAGTTTTATTGTTATAGAACAAAAATAAAATTGAAAGATGTAACAACAAATGATTTCCTTTGGGTTGATATTTGCAACAAAAATAGAGATACCATCAGGAAGAAATCTGTCATTATAAATTCTTCAGCCATTTCATGTTTTTAATGTCTTCTTTTTATGACAAAGTTTGAGGGCTGCAGTCAGTAGAGGAATTTGGATCTGTCCTGGTTACAAGAAGAAGGGGATACAACCTAAATGATATAGCTGAGAGGGGAAAAGAAAGAGTCTAAATTCATTTTTATATTTCAACCCTGCTCTGCAAGAACTGGATGGAGGGAGAGAAGAATGTAATAAAGGATGAGATAAGATAATAATAATAATAATAAAAAAGAAAAAGAAATAAAGGAGAAGGTAAATAAGCAAAGAAAAGACTAGGGAAAAAAAGTGTCAACAAACCATAAAGAAGAAATAAAAGCTTCCTTTATAGACAGTGGAGCCAAGTGTGACATGGGCAATGAAAGAAGGAGAAAGGATGAGAGACTTCAAGGATGAAGGGAGACAATAACAGAAAGGGTGTCTAGGTGAATGAAGAGAAAAGAGGCAACAAGAAGCAGTGTGGTGGGGGAGAGAAAAGAGCTAAAAAGAAGGTGTGAGAGAGACAGAATTAAAAGAGAAAAGTGTGAGAAGAGTAAAATCAAGATGCTAGTGAGAATGATTGGGAGAGGAGCATTAAGGACAGAGATACTTGGGGTGGAAGAGGGGAACCAATTGTGGGAGTAAGGTTAGAGAGACGGGGGGGACAGAAAAAGTGGGGTAGAGAGACAAATGCAGCTGTATAGGGGGGGGGGGAGAAGAGACAGATACACTCAGGGGGGGTAAAAGGACAGACACTGCAGGGGGAGGGTAAAAGGGGCAGATACACTGCAGAGGGGGGGAGGTTTAAAAGGTGGCAGATACACTGCTTGGGGGGGGATGTCGAAAGGGCCAGATACCCTCGGCATTGGCGGGAGGGGGGCAGAGAAGCAGAACAAAAAGCTTAAAAGGCAGATGGCTTTAAGAAGGGAAAGAAAGAGAAGATAACAATAGAAAGTGCTTATGAAAGAAGGAAAAATCTAAGGAAGTAAGACATGAGGGAGTAAAAGGAAAGGTTTTAAGATGCATCTGTAAAACATGCCCAGCCAACTGCACAAGACATGAAAAATGTTGCACAATGAGTAATAATAATATTGAAAAAGAAAGAAAAGAAAATCAAGCCCCCATCTCATTCTAATGCCTCAATTACTTCCTAAAGCATCCCAAACCAAGAGATACCCTACCCAACATCTACCTCATTTATCATGTCTGCTAAAGGGGAAGGAGATTGTTATCACTGCACATTATGCTGCACTCTCTACCTTGTTGCCTTAAAAATTTCCTGACCCTTTTCCCAAACAGTAACCACATTTTGTGTCTGCCTACAGCAGTTTTGCATACCTTAAAATATAGTTACAAGAAAGAAAAAAGTGGGGAGTGGCAGAACAGAGGGGTTAGATATGTTCAATTGCAAGGAAAGGACCAGGAATATTTTGAGATGGGTGCAAAGTAAGAGAGAGTGAGAGAGCTATTAAAGGCACTCAACCCTGAAAATCTATCACTAACTACATTAAAGAGAGGGAGAGAAAAGAAAGAAAATGGAACAAAATACAAAATGGCTGACCTGACAAAGAAATTGTACAGAAAATCTAATATGGAGGAACTAGTTGTGTTGTAATAATATTAATCAATTTAAAAAGCCCAACCAAGCTGAAAGACTTAGTACACATTGGCTTGCATCAGGACTAGCCAGATGTGTCAGCATCAAAGAAGCACCTCTTCCTCTCAAGGTTGGGGGTTAGATACTGTGAGCACCCACCACAGTACAAGAATAAATGAGCATCATGTATGGTGGAAGGAGATGTAACTGAGAAATATCTCATTCTGAAGCAAAATGGACAGAGGGCTAGTGAGGCACAGCAAAGAAAGGACAACCATGTGATTACTGGAATCATTGGTGTTGGTTGGGAGGGTGTAAACTGGAGCAAGAGGGAAGAGAGTTCACCCTATGGATTCCAATGTACAAACTTTCTTCCCCACTCAATCCTTAACATATACACATAAAAAGAATAAATAAATAAATAAATGAGAGAGAGAGAAAAAAAAGAGAGAGAAAAAGAGAGAAAGAAATTCATAATATTGCTGGTTAGTAGAGACTAATATAATCTTTCTAATTTTGTTTATTATTTTTTTTAAACATTTTAAAAATCATTTTCATTTGTTTCTATATTGTCTTCAGCAATCCACATAAAAATAATTGTATTTACTTCTCTAGATTTCTTTCACAGAAGAAATATTTTAGATCAAATATCCTTTGACTTTGGACTGAGATTAGAGTAGAGCATCTGATTCTGGGAACTGGAGTAGAGTATCTGTTTCTCTTCTTAGCTGTGTTCTCAATTTCAGGTAGGACATGGCACAACATTTTTGTTTTTCAGCAGGATAAAGCATGATGCAAGACAAGCCTGCTCCTGAGGATTCCAACTCCCCACCAGCATTTAATGAGGAGGGTTAGAGTTTTCTGACCCTTGACCATATGCTACATCCTAACACTCCAGGGAAGTAGGTAAATACTTGAAAAAACTATTTGATAAATACATTCTCTCATTGTTTTTAACTTAAAAAAAAAAAAAAAAAAAAAAAGATCCATGCTTCTAAGTGAAGAGGGCATGTTTGACTTGAAAAACTTAAATTCCTTGTTTCTATTTGAATTAGAATGCTAACGATTGACGCTAGTGGGAAATACTCAATAATCTCACCTATCAAGCATGTTACTTATATTTATCTTTCTTTTACCATCCCACCCCACTCTTTAATTCTTCATCTCTTTACCTTGTTCTTACTTTAATTTTTTGTCCCTTCTTATCCTTTTAACTTTTTCTCTTGCTTTCTCTCCTTTATTAATGAAGAGTTCTTAAATTTCACAAATTATGACAGAAGATAAAAAATGCAACAATGAAATTTGGATGTGCATTGAATTTGTGAAAGTTGCATTCCAAGATTTACACAAAGTACTAAGAAATAAAGAAAAGAGTGCTGAACTATGTGATATCAATCTCTGTATGGCAGTGAATGCTGGACAATATCTCCACAGATGAAGATGGAGGGAGCAAAACTGTATTTCTCCAGAAGGATGTTGAGAATTCCATGGATGGAGTGGATAAGCAATGAGAAAATCTTAAAGAAAATGGCAAAAAGGAAAAAAAAAAGTTTCTTGGATACATAATGTGAAAAGAATGCTTGGAAAACTTGATCCTCACCGGGTATACTGAGGGTAAGAGAGAGGAGGGGAAGGCAGCAGTATAAATAGATGTTGATGTGCTTGTGTAAACAGATGTAGAATGGGGAGGAGAGGACAAGAATCTTGGCAAAAGAAGAAACACTGAAGGCCACTAGGAATAGGAAGCTGTGGAGAGACATGATTGCCCATGTTCTGAGGAGATATAGCATACAGAAGCAGAAGATAACCCAAGTCATAAGTGTATGACCCCTTGAGGATCAAACTTGTAAAGGCCTGCAAAACAAGCTTGGTAACCATTTCTCCATAGCAAGGTGACCAACATGCATGCTTAGTGAAATGTTAAGGAAAAAGAACAAAATTTTCTTTTTTTAAAAACTCATTTTTAATTCTTCCAGAAAAAAGAAATTAGATAGAAATAAGCAAGGAATTTAAGTCTGACATTTCACTAATGGAAATCTGACATTTGTATGAAACAAGAATATAAGAGGCAAAAGAATTATGGTTGTGAGTTATATGAAACAGAAGAGTGAAAGATATTTCCCCAAGGCTGGAATGTCGGCATATAATTTTGCCTTGGGGGGGGGGGGTTGAAAAAAGGTATGAGAGATGATGAAATAAATGAAAATAGAAAGGCTATACACTTCCTGTTTACAAGCTGAAAAAAGCAAAAGTGTGTCAATTGACCAGGGAAGGTGCCAAATTCAAAATCTCCATCAAGAAGGATGAACTTAGAAACTCAAGAGAAAATTGGCAGAGTTAAATGATAGGAATAATTGCAAAAACCAGACTCGTGACTGTGTACCACATTACAAATCTGATTTCAGAAAACAATGGAGCTTTCAAAAATGTTCTTTCAAAAAAAAAAAAAAAAAAAAATCTGTTGATGGTTCAGTGTTAACTATCAGGAGATATATATATATATATATATATATATATGTGTGAGAAAGAGATCAATACAAATATAAAATTTGTCATGTAATATTCAGCACCTCAACCTCAGATTTTTGTGTAATTGTTTAGTTTACTTGAGAGAGACACAGACACACACACATAAATAAAATGGCTGGTTACTCATTTTTTGAGCACACCTGTCTGCTAGGGGAACTAACCAATCCCTGTTGCAGATGCCTGTTTAGGCACATTTGTGTTGCTCAACAACAAGAGATACCACATATAGTTACTACTGCAACTATGCTGAGCATACCTTAGTTACAGTTTCTTGAAGTGAGTGCATCATATGGCATGATCACCAGTTTAAACAATGGCAGTGCACTCAAACCCTTCATCAAAATGGCTTTTGATTTCAGGCTAACATAATCATCAGTGGCTTCCAAAAAGTTGTGTATATCCAATTCCAGCACACAAGCCTTGGGTCAACCTATGGTGTGATTTTCAGGCACTTTTTAAATGTACTGTATGCTGAGATTGCCTTCACAGAAAGATAAGAGCAAGAAGTCACCTTCATGACAAATCAACCAAAGTCCGATGCTCAAAAGGCGAACATTCTAACCACTCAGCCATGTGCCCATATATTATATAAAGTTAGCAGAGTCCATTGGGTTCTGGAAAGCTTCTGAGCACTTCTTACCACAAATAAACTGGTGCTGTTTGATGGAAAAATAACAACTGGACTCAATGAATCATAAGATGCAAGCCAGTTTGAATACAAGCTAGATTCCTTTGAAACTACATCACCAGACTTAAGAGGAGGGAAAATCAGTAGAAAAATCATTTCAGTTTTTTCATCTGTATATAAAAAAGTAAAAATATTTTGTATGAACCCCTTACTTTTGAGGTAGCATAATATTTATTCCAAAAGTCACGCAACAATTGGCAGAAAGCACACACTTGTGAAATAACAACCAGGGAAAATTTGTATGACATCTTCCATAATTCGACCAACAAAATTTCTTAATATATTGTCACATACAGAAACAGGATTCCATTTGGTAAATAAATATAAAATTTACAATGTTATTAATGGTAATGCAACTTTTGAAACACATTTTACATGAAGAAAGGAATTAACAGACAATTCAAAGCCTTTTGAGTTCAGTTACACTTAAGACTTTATGAAAGGCATGGATTCACACATCCCTACATTCTTTCCTATCACAAGATATCAAGATAATTTATTTGAAAGAGATTAGGTGACCAGATTTAGCAAGGACTATTTGGGAATGCCTAAATTTTTCTAAAATGTTGCAATTATTTTATATGCATGGGTGTATATTTGATTTATAAATAGTTTGGTCACAGTTTAAAGAAAAGGAAAAAAAAAAAAAACTTCATCCCAATTTTTCATTTCCTTTCTCAAATGATTTCCATATTTCTATGGAGAAAATTATTTCACACATTACAATTTTTTTCCACCCACTATTTCACTTGGTCAAAATTTTTCAGTTACAATAATCAAGGAATCATTTTTTTGTAAACAGAATCAATATCAAAATATCAGGAGTGTGCAAAAGTTTCCAGGTTCTATATTTTTTTTTTTTTTTAAGAAAAATTGCATACATATAAAACTTAAAATCAATATTAATTAAAGAATTTTGTTATGATACAAAACTTAAATATACCAAAAATATAAGTTACCAATAAAAATACAATACAAAAAAAAACAAACTTATTTTTATTGGTAATTCCATTTTAGGGTTTAACATTTTAAATTTACCAATGATCCTCTTTAATATGCCTGGATTAAAAAGCCAGCTGCTCAAGAGGAATTATACCACTTGTGTCTTTTTGACAGTTAATTTCAACAGGTCTCTGCTTATTCACACTTTACATAAAATAAAAAACTGGCAACATTTGCACACCCCTAACACATCCAGACAAGTACAAGATGACCAATGGTTAACTATACAGAAAAATGGAACTAGCAAGGCAAGTTCAAATTCTAGCTTGTATCCACTTTTCACCAAAGCCCTTTAAGAGAGGGTACACATCCATTTCTTTTCAATCTAGCTGTGAGTTAAATAGCAGAACAGGCAAACAGAGCTAACATTGGTTGACAACTCATCTAGAAGGAGAAATCTGAATTCAAAACCATAGAATACAATGAGAAACTACACCACTATTTTTCCTGAAAACAACATTAGCAAATGTTGATGACATTCACCGATTTGATTTTGTGGCTTATCAACCTTTTGAAGGTTATTTAAAGCCAGAAAATATTTTTGGATTGTAAGAATTTTTTTTCACAATAATGATTTTACCAGTACAAATCCTACTATCTAACCCATAGCTGGTGGGAGGTAGAGTCATACCTTTCTCAATGGTATTTGCATGTAAGTGATAGCCAAATTTCAATTTCAGTCAGGTTATCTGATTTTCAATTCTGAGTCATTATCTATTATACCACCCACAACTCCAAGCTTACAGCACTTGAGAATACCAAGTGGTCACCCATCCAGTTACTGACCAGACTCAATGTTGCTTAACTTCAGTGATTGGATGAGAACCGGTGTTTCAATGTGATATGACTGTAAACATGTTGAAGAGAAGGAAGCTACATGGGGCCATGATCACCTATGTCCTGCAGGGGTCTGGGGCAAAGGGAGAAGAAAAAGAAATACAATGCATCCAATAATCTGAAACTAAAATTTTGGTGATGTAAGTTGTTTCATAACTTTCAAATTCAGGGATTTTAACAACATATTAATTTTATGTTAATGTCCTGATTTGTAAAAATGTTACCAAACATCAACTATTTTTATTGCATTGCACACACCCACACAACTTTTCAGAATTCACCCACAATCAGAATGTAAAAGTAAGTTGACATTGCAATAAAAAAAGCAACAAGGATGAAAGACAAATTAATAAAATATTATATCACATTTGTTACAACTAAAAGGTTAAAACAATACAAATAAGATGACAGACAAGTCAAAAATTTATAATGATGATACGTCATCCAAGAAAGAATTTAAAAAAAAATACATTACAATTTTTTCCATTTCTATATTTCTGAAACTTGCAATACATTTATGAATGTTGATATTTTTTGTTTAGTGGAAGAAACAGAAAAGAAAAACAAACATTTTAATAACTTAAAATTTCAATATTTTCCTATATTCTGTCAATTGTATTACATTAAAAAAAGATCTATCAATGAACCACATCAGGAGTGTAAAAAAAATAAGTTAAATATTTGATATTAAAACAAAACTTTTCTCTTATTTAAATTTCACGTAGGATATTATTGATTTAGGCTGATAGTTTATGGCGTCTAGGTAAACATTAGTCAACCAGATATTTCAACTTTGCATGTAAGATATGAGAGATTTCTTCTAGCCATACTCAAAGAAAAAAATGGGGAGAGATCTTATGTGCCATGAAATATGGTCATATTTTAAGCCATTTTATGTTGTTTTTTTTTATTTGTGGTTTTCATAATGATATGGTCTGTGTTATAGTGTGGGAGGGGAAAATTGTAAAAGGATGACCAGAAGGATATGGCAGTTTTTTTTTTTAAATAAATAAAAAAAGAAATACACAGTTGATGCCTGCAAGTGGAAATTATATACGAAATAAAAAGAGATAATGATGTTCTTAATGACTTCAATTGCAGTCATTGTGTGTGAGGATGAACTTCCTCTATTCTTATAATTTTATTTCATTCTTGAAACTGTCTAGTTAAAGTTAACTCAACTGACTAAGAATTCACTTCATTGGCTCATAATGTCTTGTACAAAGAGGTGTCTTTAAAACATTCTTTTTATTGTTAGAGCTACCGTTAGAATGTCTGAAGTAATTTCTTTGTGTGGCTTTATAAATAAATCTTCTATTTTATTCATTTCATCTTTATATTACCAACTCAGAAAATCTTGTACGCCATAAAAACATCTTGTATTTTTTTCTAAGGGTCTTTTGAAAATAGGAGTTAACAGATGGAATGAACAAAGTTGTTGAAAGACAGGAAAGGAAGATACAGAGCAAAACATATGGTATTGGTCTAAAAAAGATGTGGCGAGTGGTTTGGGGATGGATGAAAGGTAGTAGAATGTTTAATACAAGAGAAAAGAAGATATTAAAGAAAAAGAAAAAAAAAAATTGAATCTATCTGTAGGCGTCAAGAGAACAGAAACCCATCAACAAAAATAATGACAGTTGTGGTAAACAAGCAAGACAAAAATTGGAGACAAAATATCAGAAATATTATCCTCAGAGGAACAAAAAAGATGGTATGAATAAGAAGATGTTGAGTTTTAAGCCTCAACAGTTGATTGGTAGAATGTGAACATTAGTGCTCATATGAATATGGATAGTTTTACAAGTTAAAAGAAAAAAAGAAAATGAATAAAAACAGGAAAATTATATTGTTTTAAGATTTATACATTTCTGAGATGAAATATTATCATTAATAATAATTTTTAGCTTATCTTATATGCATTACTGTTTATACCTCATAATAGAAATAAGTTTCTAGGATTTCTGAAATGATGCACTGTCTGTATTCATTTCTTACTAGTTGTCCTTTCATCCGATTTTCAATGCAATGTGCAGGTTGTTTTTATATTTTATCACAATTAAGCAAGCAGCAAAGATTAGAAATAAATAGTAGCTACTGACAAAACTTGAACTCACATCCCAAATCCCTGAGAAACCATTTTATAGACAATTTGGCTACAGAAACATCAGAAAGCAAAATTCTAATTTAGTCATATTGTTTGTTTACATCTAATAATAGTAGATATAATAGTCTTCTTTGAAATTCTTTGCCAAAATATCCATTGTAAGTTTATTCTAAAGATTGTGTTTTCTATCTGGTATAACCTAACATTAATTTCTTTCCGTAGAAATAATATGAGGGAGTGCTGAAAAACTCTCAGCCTGACCCAGTTCCTAAAATCTAATCAAACATCAATGTTTTTATTGAAAAGGCCTTTTGGTTATGTTGAAAGCTGATCAGCACCCCATTATAATAACCACTTCTTAGTAGAAAGCTCTCACAGTAAGTGACTCTAGACCTGTGAGCACTGTTAGTTTTTATTCATTTTTGACTGTTTTTTTTTTTTACTTTTGCTTTTTGTTCCAACACTGAGGTTGGTTTTATATTTATTCAAAAGTGGCATGGCTTGAAAAGACAGAATGCTCTCTATGAGACTTGAATTTGCATTATAATGTCTATTTATAATTTTTATAAATTATATTTATAATTAATGTTTATAATGTTATAATCCAAGTTTGAACTCAGATCATAAAATTATAAACTGTTGTGCCGATCAAGACATTCCAGATTCAGATGGCGGTCAATATTTATTGAACAACTCCAACTTTTGGTAATCAAGATAAACTGTTCAACTGTTTGTTGGAAGCAACAAATTGTGCATCTTAAATTATTTCTATGTTTTTATTAAAAGTTCAATTAAATCAGTCTTACAAATTCAATTTTAATGTTAGTTATGCATAACTCTGTATACAGCCAGTTAGAGTCATGGATAATTATTCAGTTTTTTTTATAGAAATTCAAGAGAAATAATCACAATCAAAATGTCTTTCAGATGTGCTTTAATGAAAAAGGCCATTTTGTTGGCCAGTCCAAAAGGAAGACTGGGCCAGAACTAAATATAAAACACAAGATTCCACTTTACGCATGAAAGAAACAAATGCATTTTATTCACTGGGACAGCACAACTGCATCATATATATATATATATATATATATATATATATATATATATATATATATATGAAAAATATAGTCTTAAAAGTGTGCTATATTTATGGGATAGTGCTCAATATCAGAGAGAGCGTGTGTAAATATAAAAGTGAACATAGAAGTCAATACTTAGAGGCGACAGTCTGTTTCATGCTATATGTAATCGTCAGGCCATGTGTGCTGATGATTGTATATAGCATGAAACAGACTGTCGCCTCTAAGTGTCCACTTTTTATATATATATATATATATATGTGTGTGTGTGTGTGTTTAAAAATGTATATAATGTGAATACAGTTTTGTTGGGGTTACCCTATATTTTTTTTATTTTTCATATTATTGACATGTAAACAACAATACAGACTGTCACCTTTTATTAAAAAGCAATACAAGGACTTCTAAACATCAGCCCATTCCTATAAATACAACAATTTTTTTTTTAACTGAAATGCATTGATTAGAAAGTTACCCTATGAAGTATATATTAGTAAATAAATCATTTTATTAAGATTTAACATTAAATACAAATACTTATTGGAAATTACAGCTTGTACATCTATTTAGTTTTTTTCTCTGTCTAACTGCCAGGTTTACCTACCCACTCCTCTCCATGGTAAGTTTGACACAAGAGTACAACATACACAGGTAATGTCAGAGGTTAACCATTTCACTCTTTTTGGAAGGCTTCAGTCAGCTGAGATATCTTTTAGATGTAACCTTTAAAATGCAGTGGGGAAGGTGAAGCCTTTGAGCAAACCCCCTCATTTAATTTCCATCTTGAGGCAAAAAAAAAAAAATCCATTTTGAATTAACTACGTTTGTGGATATGTCATGGGAATTCATTGCTTCAGGTTCAAACCTTTAACTTAGCAGTTCATAAAACAATTTGACAAAAGCCACGTGTAAAAAGAATAACTTCAATTTGAAATCAAATTAAAATAAAATGGATTTCTATGACTTAACATCTAAATTGTATAATTACATGATGAAAAAGTGATTCTGGTTTTGATTTTATGAATTGATAATTTTTTTTCACCTATTTATGCATGACACTCTCCACTAGTTGGGTGTCATGCATGAAAATTATCTGAACTGACCAAAATATATAGTATAGATTGCAACAAATAATAATCTGAAGGATAATGTACAACATTTAAAAGAATTTCACATCCTCATCCTGTGAAATCAAATTAAAATGGATTTCTCATCCTCATTTACTGCATTACAATGATGTCCATCCTCAGGTGGTGTGTGTGTGTGTGTGTTAACAAATCGATTCCGAATGTCGCAATTAAAATTAAGAAAATTCCGAATATTTTAATTATCATCCAGTTATTAAATCTAGAAAACTGTTCCATTTTTGAAAAGTTGACAAGTTAAAGGGAAGTAACTTTAAAAGCTTCCGATTTTCAAGGGAAGTAACTCCTTCTGCCTTCATGGTAATTTGAAAAATTTAATTTCAAATTTTTCAGAAATAAAAGATTATTTTTCTTTTTAAATTATATATAAAAGGAAAACAAAATTTCTGAAAGACAATATCTACGGAAAATAACTTTACCTTAATTACTTGTGTGTAATAGATACCTAAAAACTTTGGGCTACGGCATTCTGGAAAAAATATTTCATGTACATTGAATTTTTTTTTTTTTTGATTTGAAGCAGCTAAATTTAACATTTAATTAATTTCTATCAGTTTCATATCAACTATGGATATAAGAATTTATAGTTTCTATGCAGTTCTGAAGCCGAATTTACACGGTATTTTACACTGATGTATCTACTACGTTGACAATAGGTAAAACAGTCATGACTTCTTGGAACAGCAGTGTAGTAGATTGAATTATGCATTGTATCTACATGAAAGTTTTTATAAAACAAATACAGTTTTTGGTTTGTGATTTAGACTGTTACACAAGTTAGTCTGTATCAGATAGATCTTACTTCCAGTTATGCTTTTCTGAATATGGGGACCCATGTTGCTATTAAAAAAAAAAAAAAAGTTAATGTTTACTTCTGTGTATAATTTTGCATCACCAATTTTTAGACTTAATATCTGGAAAAGAAATTGAGTAATATGCACAAATAGTTATGGAAGTATTTCTGATTAGACAACGAGAGAAAATGTTACAGACATTTTCCTTCATCTGCAGTAAAATTGATCCAATGTATATTGAAACCTAGAAACAATGATCTGATATAAATACTATTTTAAAGAATATTTCTTCACCTAAGGAACACTTACAGCATTCTTCCACGTAAGTAATCTCTTATTACCCTTCTTAGAGACTCAAAAGATTATAAAACCTGAGGATTCCAAGAGTTCCTAAAAACCAGTCAATGGATAATTTTATGAAAATTGCCAGATAACACAAAGTTTGGTCTTCAACTACAAAAGCTTATTTCAAGCAACTGTTGACAGATAATATATACTTTGTTTAGTGAAATGTTATGCAGTTCTATGGATTGAAAGTGTCAGATTAATCAACTCATACAAAAAAAAAAAAAAAAAATTATTTTTCATAAATTATGTGAAGGTAGCCTTTATGCTATGGTCATATATCCAATTCACAAATGAGCATTGTAAAAAACTTAATCATTTGACTCAAATGTACACATTACATTACTTTTTGTTTGTCAGAATACATTGAATTTTAAAAAAGTTTGCATTTAATAATACATCACTGAAATGAAGATGTTTTAAAACATTTAATTTCACAGGAAATGTTTACTCTCCTTCAAAATCCACCTTTTAAAGCCTAAAATAATTAATAAAAATAAAAATTCCATCAAGAGTTATTTCCCTTGAATCAACAGGCGATTACTGAATGACTTCAGGTCGAATGATAAAAATGAGATTTGATTCACTATTTTTTATTTTATTTTATTCTTTTTTGGTTTCTATACGGCTTTTTATTTTATTTTATTGCATTTTTCTGTGTTGTTAATTAAAATCTTTCAGTCCCGGAACAATTTACTCAAAACTATACACCTAATTATAAAAACCCCTGCTGTTTTCATGATAAAAGTTTATCAAAATACAAGCACCATTTAGGTTAAATAATTATGTAAAATCTCTTCTAAGTTTTTAAATTCATCTCTGTTGGATTTTTGTTACGACTACACTGTACTAAATATAAAACATCAGTCTTAAATGTGAGACAACTAAAAATGTTATTAAAATGTCAATGTCTTTTGAATCAATGTCTACTAAAAACATATCTGTAGTACATTGTGTCAATATTTGTCTTTATGTATAACATTAAAACAAATTACTAAATGATAAACTGCAACTTATAGCTGAAGGCAAATGCAAAGAGCAAAAAGGTATGGATTTATATCAAACAGTAGAAAGAAAAACATTAATAGTTTCATTCCATTGATGATTGAATATTATAGTTCTGAATATTTAAGTGTAGAATTATTCCAATTGGAAATTAGCTATTAGCATATTTACAAGTTTTCTAATTTGAAAATTAGAAGGAATACTTCTTCAGAAGTCAAAAAAAAAAAAAAAAAAAAAAAAATTATGGATAATTTTGCCAAGAGTTGAATACTAAATGCGTTACAGGAAAAACTTTTCCTTTTAAAATTTGATATACAAGTGAGATGCTGAAAAGCTTGTGGCCTGATAAAGTAACTCTGCCCTCCTTCCCCACAATAAAATAATGTCTGGTCAGATTTTTTAGGAGTGGGTTAGGCCAAGAAGTTTTCAGTACCCACTCTTGTTCATACTTTGTGTCATTCAAATAAGAGGAAAACAAAAACAAAAAAAACCTACATACCAGAGATTTTTTTTTTTTTTTTTTAATTAGGAGGCAAACTGGAAGGGACACTTACCTAAAAAAAAAAAAAAAAAAAAAAAAAAAAAAAAAGGAAAATTAAATTGAAAGCAACAATGCAACAAAGAATAAAAACAAGATATGGAATTTTGAAAAAAAAAAAAAAAAAAAAAAAGACAAAACCTACAAAGTAGGTTCAGATTTTTTCCCCTTCAAGATGAAAAATAGGAAATTGTAAATAGTAACTTTCTTAGTTCTTCTGATAACAAATTGTACTCATAAAAATAAAAACTGGATTTTATATGGATCTGCTGAGGATCAGAATGAAGTATATGAGTGAATTGTGAAAAGGATATATATATATATATATATATATATATATATATATATATATATATAGATGAGAGAGAGAGAGAAGACACTATTCTCAAGTTTCAATTCCTTCAAATTCAGACATTCAACATAATCAGAAAGTTTACTGCAGATAAGAGATATGAATATGAAGTGGGTTTAACTTTTTCAATTCTTTAATGCGTGCAGCCAAAAAGAGATTTAAACAGCTGACACTCTGTATACACAAAGGCTACTACAAGAAATAATGATTATCATATACACTGCTGATTATTGCTAAGATAGAGATCTGATTGTTATCAATGTTTTATGAAATTAGAAAGAACACATTATGACAGCTCAAAGCATTTTCAAAACAACCTTGTAACTTAGACTAATGCTTTCTTTCTGAATTTCTAAGATAGAAATCATTGTTATACATGGATTTACTTGAACTGTTATCCTTATTTTGATTGTTATATTCAGAACTTTTCAGTTGTTGTAATCTTTTAGTCTCGATCAGGTGCCTATCATTCAGTTCCATAATGAACTTGGAATTTCAAACTGAACCCTTTCTTCATTCAATCAACTGGAGAGTCTTTTCCCATTCTGCTGTTGATGCTAAATGAGATAACATGTGTTAGTTAATTTGTCCTACACATGATGAAACTTCTGCTCATTTTTCCGATTCAGATTATACAAGTTCCACTGTGTAACCCAAAGATTGAACTTACAACCACCAGGTAAACTACAATACTTATTGTCATATAAGATATCAAGACATGTATGATGAATGTTTTTCTTTTTCAAGAACTTTTATGAAGCACAAAGAAATGGAAAATAACTGTCAATAACAATAATGACTAAGCAACTTGATAATTTTCAAGAGTTTATTCTCATTTTGGAGATCATGTAGTGTAAATGGATATTGGCACAGAAAGTGGAACTGGTGAGCAGAATTCAAATTCTAGTCATGTCTGTTGTATTTATTTTTGTACTAATCCCCCTTGGGAAGAGCATGAAGACATCCTTTCTCACCCTATCTAGGTTAAATAACAGAGTAAATGGGGTTCTTTAATTTTGAAAGGCAAGGTAAACTGAATTCAAAACAGTGGCAGGAAACTACTCCACTAATCTTTCCCAAGAATGCACAGCACGTCACAGATAAAGAAAAGAAATGTGTGGAGAATCATGATATGTTAAAACAAAAAAAAAAAAAAACAAAAAAAAAATTTTTTTCCTATTTTTAATCTTCCAAAACATCAGAATGGTTATGAGGTGGTGCAGAAAACTCGTCTGCCTGACCCACTTCCTAAAATTTGAGCAAATGACTAAACAAAACTTTATTTGACAGGCTTCTTAGTTGGGCTGAGAACTTTGCAGTACCACTTTGTAGTTTAGCAAATAAATATTGATTTCTGTTGTTGGTTTTGTTCTTATCTTGAAGTTGTTAAATTTAAGTTGGAGAGTTGGCTTCACATTGAAGGAGGAACAGGTGGTGTTGATGTAAGAGTGTGAATTGCTACATATGTTACTATGAAGTGTGGCACACCAAGTTCAATCCTTAGGAAAGGCAATTATCAAATAAATAAAAGCAGGACTCTTCATTGGTAAAATAAGTTCTATTTAAAAATCCCCTGGTGATTACTTAGATTTAGCTTACACTACCCAAGAGAGTTGACCAACTTAAAAGATTGAGAAATTCCAGTTCTGTCAAAGTTGGCCTTTGACCTAACTAAAGTTATTTTCTACAGTTTTCTGAAAATTTACACAGCTAAATTGTGGGTTTTACAAGGTGAAGTAGAGTGCTAATTTGAATTCAGATGTGTTTGCCTTCATGATTGGTTGCTGAAAAATGCTAACCTATAGCTAGAGGGAGAAAAGATGGATTTATGCTTTTCCTCAGGATTGGAGTGCAAAGTCAATGTTACAAACTTTACAGGAATTTGAACTCTTCTTGCAGATTTCATTTTCCATGCAGATAGATATTATGCTACCTACACATGATCTCAACCCAGTTCTATCAATATAAATTCACCATAATGCTAAGTACACCATTCAATGTTACTATAGACCCAAACATGGCTAATATAAAGCATTCAATGACTATACATACAGTACAAAAGTACAAGTTTCAAACAAACATACCCTATAACCTAAAATGAAAAATGTCAAATGAAATTGGAGAAATATTGTAAAGTATCAACCTTAAATACTGATTTACAGATGTCTACTTTATACAAAAAGACACTTCTTATTCTCCACAGTTATCTGTCACAATCCTATCTGTCACCAGTTCATCAATCTACTGGTCACTTTTACTAGTGAGGCTATATATAACAAATAAACTAAGTCACTGGCCACTAGTTACAACATCAAAATAGACTGAAGCCTGGTAGAAAGAAAGTGGAGAACACACTCCTTACCATGATAATTTCTGCTTTAACACTTTAAAAAGCCATTCCAAATGTGACAACCATACAAATACTATTAATCCTTTCATGGATTTCCTTTTAATCTCACATTTGCAACATTTTAATTATCTGTGCTTACTGTCTTTCAAGATAAGCATTTAATTAACATCACATTACCATTAGTCATAATCTTCATATTGAAAAGAATTTGCCGTTTAAAAGTTGTTTTTTTTTTTTTTTAATTTTCTGGCAGAGATGGAAGGGGGGCACCTGCTGTATTCAGATAAACATAGCAGAATGAGACAGGATGTAGAATCACCAAAACCCAAAAGGTTTTCTTGGAAATATTTCAGATCATACTGCCTCTTTTACCAACTCAAGAATCACAGGAAAGAAATTTGAAATTCTAAGGCCAAGTGCTGTCATGAGTATTAATACTTCTTGGCTTGTTTTCATCATCTTTGTTGTCTTTATACAGGATTTTGACTGCTGTATTCTCATGGGATTGTCCTATTTGGTGACTATATGGGAAGGTTGAGTGGAACCTGATAGTATTTATTTATGTCCCTAAGACAATGCTTCCCCAATCCTTTTTTTTTTTATCATGAGTCTGAAAACATTTTTTGTTCTGGTAACTCAACAAGGGAGAAATAATATATGATCATTTAGTTTTATCCAATAAATGTTATTGAATAATAAATTAATTCAAAACAATACTGTCAAAAGTGAGTAAGAAATGATACTGTGAGAGATTTAAGGCTTTGTCTGCTTCAATGTACAGCGTTGAATATGAACTGAATTGGAATAAAACAGGAGTTTTCATACATTCATCAATGCATTATTTACAATTAGTTTCTGTTTTGCAGTTTCAATGATACTTTGTCTTTTGAATTTGGGACTCAATAGCTTTAATATAAATATACCCAGAAATGGTCTGGTTCCATCCACTTTTTCCAAACATGTCTGTGCATAATCTTGACTCGATCCATCTTCATGCAGTCAGAGAGAGTTACTGTCAGGGAGAGATGTCACCAGGAATCAGGATTATAGACTTATTTTATACATCACCAGCTATGAAGAGCCAGAAAACTTCAAAAGTGGTGCAACAGTTGAACAGACCCTTAGAATATAAAAGGGTACTACTAGTTATGTTCATTTGGTTCTCTGAAGATGGGGAGTTTAATCCTTGGGTCTGGTAGAGGAAAAATATACACATTATATGTGAAGAGAGAACACTTCACAATTAGAAGTTCTGAATTTCCTGGACATGGCATATTTGGAATGGGAACATCAAAAGCATTTATTTGATCTATAAGAGTAGGTTTAACATGACCAATAGGTTACTCAATAAGGGTTGGAGAATAGGGAGGCACATTTGTTAACATGATATAAAAGGGAGTATGTTGAAAATTTCCTGGTTTGACTAAGGAGACCTTAAAAATATTTAGTTACTTAGTTGCATTATGGGAAATGGATAAGGCTGAGAACTTACCATAACTCCTTCATACACGTATGTACACAAACACACTGTATGTGTAACACTATCACCAGAAGAGTACAGATCAGTCTTGAACTGATCTCTTATAATGATATAGTAGAAACAGAATTTTTTTATTTTAAGCTTAATAAATAAAATACTATTATTCATTCATCTCTTAATTTTTTTAATGTTAAAAACTCAAACAAATGGATAGCAATTTTGTAATTGTATACTACTTATAAAACATGAAAACAAATATTACTATTTTTTATGGCATTGGTAAAAAAAAAAAAAAAAATGTATATAATAAATTTGTACATTTTAATAATGAAATAAGAAAAAAAAAACAAAGTAATAGATTATCTGTTTATGGAAATCTGTGACTGTGTATATATATATATATATATATATATATATATATATATATATATAGAGAGAGAGAGAGAGAGAGAGAGAACAATATATTTTTATATATCAAGAAGAGTATTGGGGAAATTGTATGACAAAGTGTAAAAAGTTTACTTGTGATGCATTTCATCCTTCAAAACCTCAGACTAAATTTGTTATGTTGACAGGACTAAATACAAACACACACTATATATATATATATATATATATATATATATATATAAGTGTGCAGAAATACCTCCCACATAATAGCAAGACAGTAGTAATGGTGTTTGCAAATGTCTTGCCATTATGGGCGGGAGGTATTTATATATATATATATATATATATATATATATATATATATATATATATATATATATATATACACACACACGTAGCTAAATCAATAGGTCTGCAGCTGCATGATAAAAAAAAACATTTATTTTTTGCAAATAAATTTCAACAATCTTTCTTTCTTCCTTCCTTGTCAATGCACTTAATTCAATGCTGAATATTAATTGCATTATACAGTTAAAATCAAAATTCATCTGAAATGTATATGTCAGGCTACAGATGTATGCATTCATCTTAATGAACTCAACAAAAAAATGATAATTTTTAAGTTTGAAAAAAAAAAAAAAGGACCACTTTGAAAAATTCTTTACTTTACTTATTATAACTGACATTTTCTAATAACATCATTCATAAAAAATACAAAGTAGTTAAACATTGTTACAATCACATGAAAATGTATCCAGCAGAGTAAACTTCTCTTGTTATTGGACTGTGAAGGGTTGTGGGGTAAATGGCATATTATACCCAGTGGAAGTGAGGAGAGTGGGGTGACTGAAGAGCCTGGGAATTTCCTGACATCTCAGTAAATGTTTGCATATATCAAAGGTTAGTATTTACATTTTATTTGAGCCTTATAGTTCCTGACATCATAAAACTTATGTTGGATGAAAACACTGCACAAATATCACTGACAAAAGGCATGAATCCATTTTTTTTTTCTTCCTCTTAGATAAAAAAAAAATAAATAAAAATAAAAAAATAAAAGAAGCAAAACAATCTCTACTCTCTAGCCTTGTTTGGCAACCAGTGGAGAAAACAGACTGAATTCAAAGTAGTTGGGTGTTGAGCAAGCAACTCTACAATAAAAGTTACCTCAAAAACACAGCCTGCATCATGTCACATGTTGTTGTTGCAACCAATTGCACTTTGGGGAGTCTGCAAGATGATTAATGGAGAAGGGAAAATAAAAAAAAAAAAAAAAAAAAAAAACTGCACACACTGATAAAATTCCTGTCAGAGGCCTTGCTGAGCTCAATCCTCACATGGTGCCCAGCTCTTGTGATCTATAGCAAACATGGTGAAACAAAAAATATCTATTTCAACTTCAACAAAGTTTTCAAACCAAGCATTAAGTGTCAATAGAGAGTACAGATTTAGTTTTGTTTCACCCCCAAGCCCCACATCATATATCTAATAACTTTGTAACAACAGACTCACCTGTGGTAAGGTAATTATTAGCAGCCTGTCTCACTCCAAAATGAGAAAATCCATTCTCAAGGTAACAATATAGATGCCACTCAAAGCAATCATATATAATCTTACCACAATTACAGATATTTTAATTTTTGAAAATTTTATATAATTTTTTTAAAAAAAATTTATAACATAAATATGTTATAAAATCACTACAAAAATAGCCATTTTGTTTCAACACCCCCAGTGTCTTATCAAGTGATGATGTCTATTTTTGTAGTGATTTTATAACATATTTATCTTATAAATTTAAAAAAAAAAGAAAAAATTATATCTGCTCTACTTTGTATTGAGCCCTCTTTTAAGAATAGTAATTGTTGGTTATTGGAATTCATTCTGTATATACCAATTATATACTTGTATGTGTGTGTGAAATTTTCTTTTATCTTTCAACACTTCTAATAATTTTTCTGAATTCTGGTTGGTATTTGAATACGAAATTTGCCATATCTCGATACTTCTGGCAAATCATTTTTAAAAATGTCTTTCATTTGCTATGTTATCAGTTTAAATGAACTATAAAGTGTTGAAAGGGTAAATAGAAAAAAATAAGCAAAATGGAATTTCTGCTGGTTTCGAATGAAACTTGCATAAATTAAAAATTTGTCCAAATACATCATATATATATATATATATATATATATATATATATATATATAAAGAATTTCCCAAAATTAAAATATCCGTAATTGTGGTAAAATGATGCATGCTTGCTTGCTTTGAGTAGCATATATACTGTTACCATGAGAATGGATTTTCTTACAATTATGTCAGTGTGTAGGTTGGGTATTTAGGAGTAATGTGAGTAAGTAAGTCAGTGTAAGTAACTCGTGATAAAGACATTTTGTAGAGGTTGCTATATTCTTTTTAAAGATATAAATAAATAAAAAAAAAAAAAAACAATAGACAAAAGAATAACATCCTTAGCATCATGTGAAATTACAAGTAAGGAAATTATTTATTTAAATAATATGGTTAAGTGATTAGAAGCATATGTAACCTACTAAGGAGGTCACCTTGACAGGAATCATTAGATTAAATTGAGTAATGCCATCCTCATGGATCTTCAGGTGTCTTTACAGATTTGCACAGGATTTACAAATTTTGCCACACACGCACACATTTTCAGATGGTCTTTCAGCAAGGTTATCAAACAATGTGTAAGAATATATATAATATCAATTAAAGTTTATATGCATAAAATAAATTATTCCACTGTAGAAGAATAAAAGAAATGCTGAATATTTAAGGGACAATGCTGTATAACAATTGAATTAAAAAGTTATTTTTGCAATTTGTCAGCTCTATATATGTGTATTATTTTTTATGTGTGTGCTTTATATGATTATTTTGTACAAAAAATGCTCTACTACTCACTAATGTTTAGGAGATATTTAGTAGAAAATAATCATATAGGTACCTCCATGGGATTGCTAAAAAAATAGCATAGCATGATGAAAAAGATGACAAATTTGATGAATACAAAATGTTATCGTCTAAATGTTTATATCATTATTAAGAGGAAAGATCAAAGTTTATTTTAATTATTTTTAAAAAATTTTCCTTCTTTTTAGAACATTTTACATTTTGAAAAAAAAAAAAAAAACGAAAAAAAAACCTTGTTTCTCTTTGTATCACCGGAAATAGTAAAATAATATATACGATTTTTAGCATGTTTTTTTTGTGACACACACATTAATTTGGAAAATCTTGCAAAAATAAAAATAATTGTCGGATGTTAATGAAACTTTCAGAAAGTATTCACAGATGATTGAAATTATTATAAATATGTTGTTTTTTTTTTATTAAAGTCATGGCAGAAATGCTAGAAATTTGATCGTGTCAGGTTTAGTGATACAATAGTTAAAAGCACAAGGCTTTAAGGAATGCAAATCATGTTTTTTTTGTTTTTAATTGGACCCCTCCACCTGAAAATCAGCTCTGAATTGTAACATACAAAACTCAATAAAACAAATATATTATTTAATTTCAAATGCTTTTATTTGCTTTTAGTTGTTTTTATGAATAAGGACAATATTTTCTGAAAGCAAAAAATTTTTTCCAATGAAAATGAATTTTTAATACATTTGTTATTTTTTAATTATAATACATTTTTACATTTAAGTTGTTAAAATATTATAAAATTAGTTAAAAGCTGCATTGGGTTTCCTAAGTGTCCTTATGAGATAGATCTTTTTTTTTTAGCATGTTGTAAATTGTATCATTTTGACTAATCAGAAGATCCGCAGTAATTAAGAAATGTAATTTTGTGTTTATAATCGGGCTGTAATTATAAAGTACGGATGACCAACTAGAATACAATTATGTTGCGTTATTTGAGTTAAGCATTGTTCGCCGCTGTTAAGGCCTTTACTTTTGCGAAACACGTGTGGAGAAGTTAATTTGATTTTTCAATTTCAACTGAGAAGGGTACCTACAAGTATCAGTATCATCTTATGAAATTCATATGATCTTATTTTTATATTAATCTCAGTTATGACATTTTTCCATAAATGAAATATCAAAATTAATAATAAAAATGAATGGAAATATAAATAACACAGTAAAATGTAATAAATGTACATAAAATTATAGTATTTTATGTACACTTCTGATAAAATTTCATAAGAAAGGTACCTATAAATTAATTAGATACCTTTCTTATGAAATATGAAATTTAATCTCACTCTTAACAGTCTTATTTTAATTTCTTTATAATATATTTTCCATAAAGCATTGTAGATGTAAAGGTGAAAGCTAAGTACAAAAACAAAAATTAGAGCACTGAAAGTTTTCCTTAAAAATAACGAGGTAAATAATTTGTTCATTTAAATGTAAATAATTTCACTTTTCTCCTTCCGTAGAACAAATTATCCTCACAAAATCCATCAATAGGCCATTCATCACCTGTCAAGTGACGCAAAAGTTTATGACCTGCTTTGTTTTATTTTCAAATTACATCTTTTTGGCACAGAAGCTAAGTTAAGCTTGGTTCAAAATTTCTAATTTTCTTAAAATAAGTTTTGAAAAAATGATAATTGATATTTAAAAGAATTTCAAAGGGAGATTTTCAGTTTTTTTATAAAATGGAAAAAAATGGTCAATTTTACTGACTCAAAAAAAACAAAAAAAAAAAAAAACAAGATTTTTAACAAAAATTTCGGACGTGCTAGGAACAATAAAAAAATGTAAAAAATATACCCCCAAAATACTTTGATCTTTCCTCTTAATAATAACATACACATTTAGACGATAAAATTTTGTTTTTGTCAAGTTTGGCGTCTTTTTCTCGATGATATGCTCTTTTTTTAGCTTTTTTTTTTCATATAAAACACATGAAAAAAAATACATGCACATACATCTGACAAATGGCCACAATAAACTTTAATTTGAGATTTTTTATATATATATATATATATTATATATATATATATATATATATATATATATATATATATATATATATAACATTAGGCAGCATATGATTTACATACAAAGAATAATCACACATAGAATTAATCAGAAGTATCAATGCGATTATTGACAACATCCATCATTAGAAAACATAATATATGCATTAAAATCCTGTTCATCCATAGTGCGAGTTTTGATCCTTGAAGAAAAACTTGTTGTCTGTAGTTTTTCAGTTTATTTGATGTTAAAATATTTTATTTAAATCCACATATTCTATTTTTAAAATAGAATACGTGGATTTAACACATCAAGAAATATTTAAATAAAATTCTCACTTAAAAATTTTGAAAAACTTAGCGTTGCGTCTTTGCACGTTCGATATCTTACAACTGTCAATAATAGCAGATATTCAAAAAACATCTTTCGATTCGACATACAGGTATATCGTCTCAAGTTTTTTGATTTTATAAGGAAAAAAAACACATGCCTGATGATGGATGGAAGACTGTCCGTAAGTACTAACATTTTAACATCAAATAAACTGAAAAACTACAGACAACAAGTTTTTTTCTTCAAGGATCAAAACTCGCACTATGGATGAACAGGATTTTTAATGCATATATTATGTTTTCTAACGATGGATGTCGTCAATAATCGCATTGATACTTCTGATTAATTCTATGTGTGATTATTCTTTGTATATATATATATATATATATATTAGATATGAAGAAATATAGTTTTAGGTATACTATATTTATGGGATAAAGTACTCAATATCAGAGAGAGCCTATGTAAATGAAAAAGTGAACATTGAAGTCAACACACTGTTTCATTCTAAATGAAATGCAATCATCAAGCCTGATGATTGCGGTTAGCATGAATGAGTGTCGCCTCTGAGTGTTGACTTCAATGTTCACACACACACATATATATATATATATATATATATATATATATATATATATGTACGTCAGTCTTCTCTAATTTGATTGTGACAAAGAAGTTATTAGAACCATACAACCAAACCATCTATACATATTTGATTAAAGCTTGTGCCAAACTAGCCACACTTTTTGGAAGAACTGATAACCAAGAATTGATACACAGTGTGACACGAAGTCTCCAAACAGCCCTCCTTAGGTTTTGATTCAGAGTTATCCTCCTAGACTGCTTGCCAACTAAGGCTAAAGAGCCTACTATGCCATGTTATTTAATCCATAGGTTGGGGAGAAGCAACAGATTCATACATTTCTCAAGAGTATTTGTACCAAATGAATATAACGTATGGCTGGAATTTGAACTCAGTTCACCGATTTCTCATTCAAAACCAATAACCATTACATATATTAAAAAATGAATAGCTCCATTTTGAACTTAAGATACACAGAAGGTTGTGCATTCTGTAAAAGGGGTGAATTCAATGAAATTCTTTTTTTCCATCAGAATTTTCTCTCCAATAGTGACTCAATAGGTTACAGGGTTGTTTATAATCAATGTATTCAAGATGATGCTCTGAACAATCAACAGCTGGATCCCCTTCCAGAAATCCAGAAAAAAAATAAATAAATAAAATGCATGCTCCATTTCTTTTAGGTTTTGATGTCATGCCAGGTTAGTGGAGAGGAAGTCCACAACTTAACAAAATTCATTGACCATATGAGGGGGGGGATTTTAGTCAGTCCCAAATTTAAGCTAAAAAATATGGGTGGATGCCAACAAAATATACATGGAAGGAATGAAGAAAGAAAGAAACAAGGAGCCGAAGGAAAGAAAAAGAAACTGAGAAAAGAGGAGAAAAGCATCATCAAGGAGTGAAATCAACAAGGCAACAGCAGAATGTTACCAAGTGACAAGGACAACACAGATGTTTAACTCAAACTCAGCTGGGAAACCCGGGTATTTCCAGACAAATGTAAAACAAATAAATGCAAGTTACACTTTCAAGCATGGTTAACAAAACAAAAGTTAAAAGACTAGTCCATTATATTACACCACATGTTCACTTTCTTGTCATTTTATTTTCTTTCTTTAATTGAAATTACTGTGGACAAGAATAATGCCAATACTTTAGATCTGGCTCAGCAGTTAGTTTAGCAGACTGGGGGGGTCTGGTTTCATGCTAAACTTCAGATTTGAAAAGAAAATACATTTTTTTTGTTGCTTCATACCCCAAATAAAATTAAAATTTTAAAGATTTCTAAGAGTAACCAGGGTTATTTTTTCTTTAGTCAGAAGCATGTCATACAAGGTTAGGCGAGAGGAAAAGTGCACAAAAATAACTTATCAAAATTGACCCCCTTCATTGGTTTTTTTGGCGTCGAGCTGAGAAAGCCATAAACTTTACACATACTCAAATATTTCAATTTGAATATGACATGACTACCATTGCATAAATTAAAGAAAAATGTGGAGACATTGGAGCTTTGTGCACAAATAAATATTACAGAAGTGAGGATTAAAAAAATAAAATATGAAAAGACATCATTTGGCTGTAGCACAACCCCAAATTTAATTTGGACAAACTGCCTTCTATGGGTAACAATACAGCTTAGTTTAAGGCACTTGTGTCCTTACAGAAAAGCACAGTACTTGGACTACATGGAATGTGCATACCAGAAGATTAAAAAAAACAAACAAAAAACAGTGTCTCTTTAGAAAGCAGCACAATTTGAGAGTTTGTTTTCAAGCTCCAATTATTTTCAAATCAACTGCAAATGGGTCAGTCTCTGAATGCATACAAAGAAACTAATACATGATTGCAGGGTCAGGTCATAAGCAGGTCTGACCAACAGATAACGGGATAAATAGTGGACATTACATTTACTGTTTACATTTCTAGGTTACAAAACTACTAAAACTACTACAAAGAGTCATTCTGACATGGACATAGAACATGAGAAAATGGAAGAGCTCCACCCTACCAATTTATATAGTTCCAAAGATTTTTAAAGACTTGTTTGGGTGGAGAAACCAACAGAAAATTATAGAAAGATGTATTCAATGAAGGTAATTGGAGGGAGATTGTGTTGTCACTACTGCAGATGGCACATTTGAAAAATCAGCATCCTAAATCCTAGTTTTTATCAGTGTTTGAACTTAGACCCCTGCCATCAATGGGAAAGATATAAACTCATCAAAGAGGTATCAATGTGCCATTAACAAAATCTGTATAAAATATCAGCAGGTACCAAAATTCCATAAATAAGGACTATATTGAGGTCAATACTGAGTGATGACTGCCTGTTTTGTGCAATCTTCATGACCTAAAGATTGCATTCAAGCATGAAACAGACTGTTGCCACTCAGTATTGGCCTTTGTGCCCACTTTTATATTTACATATGCACTATCCCTGACATTGAGCATTTTTTACCCATAAATATAGCATATTGTAAAAAATATATATATATATATATATATATATATATATATATATATATATAAAAAGCAGTATGGACACAAAGCTCAACATAGAGTTATGACAGTTTGCCCTCTCCTGGATATTGAGCACTTTACCCCATAAATATAGTATACCTTGAAAACTGTATTTTTATCATATATATGAGCAGGTTAAGTTCATTTTCAATGATAAGGTTCACTTGATTTATAAGTTAGAGCAAATTTTACTTTGAGGAGTTTTAGTCATTTGGTCCAAATGATTTTTAGCAATATTTTTCTTGCATTTTTTAATGCCATCAAAGACACTAAGTTTTCTAAATTGAACAGCCTAAGTGCAGAAGAGATAAAAAAAAAAAAAATGACATTTTTCATGGAATCTCTCATAATTGAGAATCACTCAGCAATGGTCAGTAAATGGACATCACAGACTATTACTACTGAACTGTCAATAACACAATTGGAACAAGACAGTGATAAGATCTTGTTTGTACTGTTAATATATACAAGTGGGTACCAAAAAATTCCCAGCCATACCTAATTTCCAAAATCTGACGAAATGATTTAACATATGATTTTTTTTTTTTTTTTTTTTTTTTTAATCAGTTCTTGTTCAGCCTGAGAACCTTTCAGTGTGTGTGTGTGTGTGTGTGTGTGTGTGTGAGCACACTAAGAATAAAAATGGTTACAGCAAAGCACTTTATAATCTCATTCAAGTTAGAAGATTAAAAGAATTTTGTACAAAACCAAAACAAAACAAAAATAATTGATAAAAGTCTATGCAAAAACCCAAGCTTTGGAAAGGGGCCAAGAAACACACTATTGCCAATTGCTGTTTGGAGTGGCTGGGACATGGACAGGAATGAACTGAGAAGATTATTTTGTTTCATTGCTGACTTCTAACATTACACTTCTATAATGCATTTAATGTGGCTATACATCAATGGGTTGACAAACAAGGGAAGTAAAAATGAAGGGTCATAATCAGAGAATGAAAAATGGAACATCCATAGAGGAACTAGAACACAGTCACAACATGCTGGCTGTGTTAACAAAAAAACAAAAAAAAACGTTTCCATTACTCTAGAAATCTATAATAATTTCTTGCTTTAATTTTATAAATAATCTTAAAAATCTTTAATGACTTATATGCTCTGTTTTTCAAAGAACACATTTTTATTTCAACTTATTGTTTTCAAATGTTCATTTTAAATAATTTATTCTGTACAGTATAAGTTTTTGTAGCTGAATGTATCAATTGAAAAAGGGCAAATTATATTTTGCCCTACTTAAAGTCAGCAAAAATCAAAGAAGTGGCAGCCTTAATTCATCAATTGGAGGGTTAGGGTGAGGAGTATGACTGGGGTAGTGTTGAGGAAATGATATCAGTCAACAGCACTGATCAGAAACGTACAATAAATTAAAGTAAAAATTCACAGACAGATACATACATAAACACACTATGCATAGACATATATAGAAACACACACTCAAGATAGATACACATGTTATTTAAAAAAAAATAAATAATAATAAAAAAAAAAAAAAAAAATCACACACAAACATACACACATATATATCTGGCTAGTGCATTCCACTAATCCTGAATACCAAAATGTGTTTTTTAAATTTCATAGGATTTTTAAAAATTATATATCTTAGAGTAAAGGAATCATTTTAGCATCTAAGTTATAGCAATAGTATATTTTGTTAAAGATTGTAATGAGCCCCCAAAACATTCATGACCTAGAGTCATCAGTGTTATATATATATATATATATATATATATATATATAGGGGAGGTGTGGGAGAGAGGCCAGAGAGAGTGGGGGGGACACAGAGAGAGAGGCCAGAGAGAGAGGGGGAGCAGAGAGAAACCGGGGGAAAATGGAAAAGTAAGACATACAGGGAGAAAGCAATTGTATGCAGAAAGAAACAGATGAAAGAACAAAGCCAGAGAGCAGGAAGAGAAATTGAACTGTTAAGATTGCATCAGGAAAGCATAAAGAGACATGTGCATTTCAATATGTTTAAGGTTTACAAATAAGGTTTCAACCTGTTAGATGAAGTTTGCAAATTTTTGGCTCTTTTTGTTTTGACTTGTAAGCAATTACTGCTCAAGTCTCAGACAAGCAGCATATGGGAGCTATAAAGTCTGTTTTCTTAATCTTCTATTCATCTTAGAGCAACAAACATCAACAAGTACTCATCTCCAGATAGAAGAAACAGGAAACAAAAGGGCTGAACAAAGAAAAGGAAAAAGGCTTTATTTGAACAAATTCAGTTCAAAAATTCTATTCCTGCAAATAATTCTGTTCATTTTTCTATTTGCTTTGCATGAATTCCTTAGAACTGAAAACTTTTTGCTAATTATTTTCAATGTATTCCCAGGTCAAAATCATTAGCAATATAGTTCTATAATGTATATAACAGCCTTATTCTGTCAGCAATATTCCCTCTTTTTAATTTCATCATATACTGATTAGTAATTATTTGCTCAAATTCTTAGCTTAAAGATGTAAGATTTGGTGATTAAATTATCAAATCTAACTTTTAAATGCTAATATTATGATGACTTACTCATTCAAATCACCCAGTCTTTTTTGCACCAAAATTAATATTCTCCAAAAATAGGCAATAACAGATCTTTGTGAGGACAGCCTAAAAGTATCCGCCCTACTTGGTTAATAATTCACTTTCTTTTTTGCAGACCATAAATTTTTTTTTTTTTAGAAATTCAAGTTGAGATAATTCATTTGCCTAAGTTGGAAAAACTGTAACATTTTGTCCTTTGGGATTTCATTGGAATAAAGTAAGGTTGTTTTTTTTATGGAATATATATATATATATATATATATATATATATATATATATATATATATAGAGAGAGAGAGAGAGAGGGGGGATATAAAAATGCTAGTGCTGGTCATAATTATGTACTAAGAGGAAATGCTGAAGATGTTTGGAATACTGAAATTTTAAACCTTTAAATTTAAAACTGTCATTCATTTGTTTAATATTATTCTGATATATTGAAATTTATAAGCATTTTTAGATTTCATATATAAAAAGATTGCCATGCATTGCAAGAAAGATATAACTTGTAAAAAGAAGCAAGATATGGTAAAATCATGAAATGTTAGGAGCATGTTGGAAATTGCAAGACAGAGGTATCAGATCAGGAGTGTGTGGTGGCCATGCCAACAGTCCACCACAACCTATCCAACAATTTGAGAAACTTTGATTGAGACAAGTGTGAACAGTACAAGCAAAATGAGGTGGTGCACCATCCTGTTGGAAATACCCTGCTTGTCTGACTTGTGGGGGTATGTTATCAATAGTAAACTCTTGCAGCATTTTTAAGTAAGCATTTGCAGTCAACATTGAAGTTGTAAAGAAATATGGGCCAATTATACCCTGTGACTTCTGGTTATGGGGTATGATAAAGGATCGCGTGTCTAGCAAAAAAGTTAGACATTGAAGAACTCAAGGACAGAATAAAAGGTATAATATTAAACCTTCCCTGTGAAATGTGTGTCAAGGCACTAAATTGTACTGTTGTTCACTAGTTTTTGTGCATTAATCATGCTGGTGGACAGGTGGAGACTCTTCAGTAAACTCTGAATAAACGATTCCTTTCATACTAGTGTTAACATAATTTTGACTCACCCTGTATATCTGAATCTGAGGAGTTATTGTATGTATGTGTGTGAGAAAATGAGAACATCTCATGATAAACAGTCAAACTATTGTAAAGTCATTGGAAGTTTCTGTATAATCATAACCGGTTTAAAAGCACTCCTCAAAGACAGCTTGATATGTTCTTTGATGATATTTTATCCTGGAAGCAATTAGTAAACATATTTGAGCAACTCATTCCTTGGGGAACAAAAGGCAGAGCCAGGCTGATTAAAATGTTTCAATCTACATTCAGACAAGTATAAACTTTTACCAAATCAATAGATCAATGATTATCAAGGACAATATCTTGAAAATGCATTTATGAAGTTCATGGAACATTTTGACACCTATATAGGTTATACAGTGCAAAATAATTCTTATCTAAATCAAAACTCATTTTGTCAGCGTTTACAAATTTATATAATAGTCTCTTAATATTCTGCAGTGATATAGTCCAAGAACCCCAACAGATGCTTGAAATTATATCTAGTGTTAGACTTCCATACCAATGTGGTGGAAGAGAAGGTTAACCAATCCTTGCTGACATTGGTTATTCCTACCCAACATCAATTCTAATTAGCAGCGCGAGGTTTATCACACCTGCCAATTAAAATGAACTCAACCATATAAGCACTATCAATTTCTCATCAGGGTAGCTGCCTGGAAAATCCTTGTCAATTTGAACAAAGAATTGCTTCCCATGATTTCTTCAGATTCTACCCTAATATATAGAACCCAATACAAGTGCACCACCAATTTTCCAGCAACTTTTAGTTTAATACAAGTTTCCAATAGTCAATGATGTAGAGATAAAACAGATGCATAATTTGTGGATCAAATAACATTATCAATTTCTTATTAGATGACTTCTGTTAGATGAAATTGATAACTAGACATGGATGTAAATGGCATAGAAATTGAAGGTGTACCTGTACCATATTTTATTCTATACATACATAATTATCATAAAGTTTAATTCACAAATCATACAAAATTACAGATGAATAAAATGTTTAATAATAAAATAGATGCACAACAATATCCTGCAATAAAAATTATGTAATGGGCAAACTTTGTTCTTTTTTTTGTTTTTAGATCTTGACAACCTTGCATACATTTTTCTTTCCTTCTGAAGTCAAGAGTTCAAGTCTAGAGTTTTCAATTTTACAGAAGTGTAAATTAAAATTGTTTATTTCTGTGATTGATGTAATTAACTGAAACAACTGAAAGTGAAAATATGGATATGGGTGAGTCCATGTATATATGAAAGCTGGCTGAAAAGTTCATAGGCTGACCAGTTGGTAGACTAAAGGATATGCAATGGCTGGATGACCAGTTGTTGTATTCTGGTACACTTTTAGTCTACCAACCAGTGTGTCTACTTACATTTGTATCTTGGTCAGCTGATGAACTTTTCAGACAATTCTCATATGTATCTTTATTGCAAAAGTTTTCAAAATGACTACTTCTGTTGAAATGCAGTGTTGAAAACAGAAATGAGGAAAACCGTCTGAAAAGCACATGAAATAATTTAAACTTCTGTCAGCATTCTATGGTAGAGACATCTACAATCAGTGGTTATTGTTGATAAAATGCTATCAGAATTAATCATTGAAAACACCGTGACAACAGCATAATTGTAAGTAAACCAAAAGAATGAGTGATCTGATTAGTTATTGTGGAGACTCCTTATATCCATGAAATCTCAATAAACCAATTAAAAGGGGGCATTAAAAATTTGCTACTGCTGAAGAAATATTTGCTGAAATGCATGGTGCAAAATATTTTACAAAACTAAATACTTTTCACAGGTTTTGACAAATCCCAGTTGAGAAAAGTGTATACATGCTTTCAATACAATGTTTGCTAGATAAAACTTGAGTACCTTACTGACACAGTGCCAATGAAATATTCCAGACTGAGAGAGCACAACTTATTCAAGACAACTTTATAGTTTCATAAGAAAATATATCAAGAGATTAAAACTTTCACAGAATTGAGTACGAGAACAGGGACATTTATATTGTACCTGAACTCACATACTGAAATCACTTCTGAAGGACAAAAACCTAACCTGAAATTGTAGCTAATGTAAGTAGAACTTGCAACAATTTCTTGGTATGAACATCTCCTTGATCAAATTTTTACCAAATTAATGAGGATCTTCTATGTGTCATGTCCCTTTAGAACATTGATGATCACAGCATTCTAAAACTTCCTATCTTTTGCCATTCTTAATAATGTTTGTTTTTTTATGAACCCTCACATGCATTGTTCTGTCATCTATTTAAACAATTTTGTTAAGTAGCTTACTTGCTTCCTCTACTTTCCCAGTAGAATTTTGCAAAGCACTGTTTTGTCATTAAGCATCCCAGAAAGTATAATTTTCCCAATTGGATCCAAATTAAAAATGTCCCTTTTTTTGTCTCATTTTCTTTAAAACTTTGTCATTGCTTACTCACATGTCCTGTCCATGGTATTCTCACCATTCATCTATTGCTTTGTTTCCTCTTCATCTGTGAGGAAATTGTCCAGCATCCACTGCCGTATATGAAGATTGATATTACATTTCAGTTCAGCACTCGTTTGTTTCTAATTAAATTTTTCTGTTTCTTTTCAGTTTGATTAACTTTTAGAAGACACCTTTCACTATTCCAATGCACTTTCTGACTGCAACCTTATGTTCATTTCTCTAAAGGGAAAATATTGGATAGTATTTTGATAAGCCTCAAACTGAAGTGATAGCAAAATTAAAAATGTTTACTAGTTCATATATATCACAATTTTATGACCCAAGCCTATCAAAATCCAACTATTAAGCAACTATGGAGTTGGCATTTTTTTTTTTTTAAATAAAATCATGATGGCAAAAGATTACCAGTTGCCTTTTCATCACAACACTTACCAAGCAAAATTACAATCCTCTACAGAAAGAGAATTTGAGTATAGTTTTTTTTAAATACAAAGTTTAATAGATTTTTTGATGGCATTCATTTCAAAATTAAAAATGATCAAACTTTGGAAAATTTTTTTAAAAATAAATATAAAACGCCAAACTTTCCCAAAGAATTTAGAAATTTTCATTAGCCTTATAGCACTGCATCTTCCTACTAAATTACATAACAGGTCATAAAGAAATTGTTACTGATCTATTGTTATACACTTATCACTATGTCAACTCTTGAAATATCCAATGCAGATTTGAAGCTCATTCATAATTGAAAGTTTTTCTCCGAGTGACAGTAAACTTCAAAACCATATCCAATGACTCATTTTGTAATTATTTACTGAAAAATTGTTGGCTACCCAAACAGAATAAATATGCCATCATTTGTTAAACCTTACATTACCATTAACAATTAAATTTCTGTTGTACAAAAATTTGTTTAAAAGGCATGCAATTATATTTTATATGAAGTGATTTGACAACACATTCATACCTATCATCTAGATATGGAGAAATGTTTAAGGTTAAAACGTGTTTTACTGACTTGATGTAACTTCTAAAATTAAACACATAGTCAGCCACATGCATTGACCATTGTAATCAACATTCAACTGAACCACTATTCTTATGATATTTCAATTATACCATGGATGGGAGGGAGGGTTGCAGAAAATATTTTTGTTAATCCGCTATCAAGTATTTTGACTTACATCAAATATCAGGCAATAAATCACCTGAAGTCATTAAATGGTTAAAAAATGAATTTACCAAAGTGTAATAGAGGTCTTGAATTAAGTCATATGAATTAAAATCATTTGCCAAGCAGTGTAACTTAGAACATAGGATGGATGAATGAACCATTATGAAAAAAATAAGACAAAAAACTAATAACAATTCATATCTAACATTTTTTATTTACACACTACACTGCTAAAAAAACAGAGTACCACCACCTGCAACACAAGTCATGAATTGTAATTTGTGTACTAATATGTTGTACATTGATAACCACAAAAGGTCAATCACACCTCAGTCATCCCATAAATTGTCTGAATTTATGCAAAAATGATACTCTGTATATAAAGTTTGATAAAAAGCAGGCTATTAAAAAAAAAAAAAAAAAAAAAAAACTAATGCAAAAACTGAACTGTCCTCAGCCTTATTTCAAGTTTTAATGAGGAAGTTAGGTGCAACATAAATGTTGTCTTCTTAAAACAGATTAAGACATGTAACAACAATTACAACACATTTACTAATAATATGCCAACAACACACTCCCACCTGCAAGGGATATCAAGGGATATACACCTCCGACAACTCATTTGCCATAAAATCATCTTCAAAATGAATGAAGTAACCAAAGGGTTCAATCACAGAAACAGAGACAAAATTTGAAATTTCAATTTTATGGACATGATTTATTTCTAAAAACTGTGGATATTGAAACATTAGATCAATGAAAAAAACAAAAAAAAAACAGAACAGTTTTATATCACTAAGAACATTGAGTTATCTTCCTTACATGATATCACAGCCTCAGTTTGGATTTAAAAAAAAAAAAAATAAAATTTGTGAATATAGTTTTTTCTATTTTGCAAAACTTGCATTAATAAATTTTTGGCAATGTAACCTTTGTGCCTGAGAAAAAAAAAAAAAGTGGGGAGGGACAGTTATTCCCCTGCCACTGCTATTACTGTATACACTTTTGATTCCCTCAGCAAGGCTTGTTTTAAAATATGAAATAGATAATACGAGTTTATTCAAATTTTCTTGTTTTATAGTTCATAGATTTATTTTTCATTTGTTTTTTTATTTTTTTCAATAATGTTTACCCTGTACAAGGCCCAAGAGCCACTCAAAGTAAGTACAGGGTTACAGAGTAAGTTACATCCCAAATAAAGTGACAATTCCACTAAGATGAAAGGGGCCACCCGGCATGGAGGAGAAGGAAAACATCTTAGAAGGAACCAGAAACCCAATCCTACTCCTGTTCAATAGATAATAAAGGAGTGTGAACTGGATGATCGGCAAACCAACCTAATCCTATTGATATTTTTATAAAATTATGAACAACAAACTTATTTTTATAGTTATTTATAAAATAGTAAATAATAAATATTGCATTGTAGTTGGTTTACATATTTTGATAATTTCATGATTTTTTATTAATTTTTTAACAAAAAGATTTTTAAAATTTATTTATTTATAAAATAGTAAATAAATCTTTATAAAAAGGTAAATAATAAATATCTCCTATTTGGTTCACAAATGTTTATAATTGTAAATAAACACTTCCAAGGAAGTCAAATGTGTCCAGTAAAAGCGGTGTCAAGGGAATAACTGTCCTTTTGACTGACCTTTTTGCAAGGACGAAGATTAAACATTGCCAATTCTTAAGACATATGATCATTCCTTAACTGACAATTATGACTTATGAAAATCACTGAATTGTTCATTCGTCTTAAGATTGCTCTTTTTCAGACATCTGTTTACACATGTTTAATCAATCCTCTTCCTCACATACAAGATCACAACCACCACTACATTAAAATTGATCCATTTCTCAATATTCCTTCTCAACTGAAACTGGGCCGTTCACACCATTAACCAAATGCTACATATGTCTGAGGAAGGTGAGAGAGAGACCAGCTGAAACACTGGAGGAGGAAAAAAGAAAAAAGATAAAAAAAGGTTGAATATTAACAATGACTCATTTCAAAACTTTCAACAAAATGTTCTCAATGTTTTAAATCTTTTTTATGAAATACCTTAAAGCAAAATCTTGTGTTAAGAAACCTGAAATGTTTATCAAAACTAAAATAGAAATTTAGAAAATATGAAAGAGTTTTCAACCAGTTTTTAAATGAAACACATAGCATTCAAAATGTGATCAGAAGTTGCCCCACAATTAAATAATTTTGATAAAAATGAGATTTATTTTTCTAATAACTGTCATATATATTTAATCAAAATTTATTTACTTTTAAGAAAACTATCCTCAAATAAAAGTGAACTTTAAAACAAAAAACACTAACTTAATCATTATTGATGAGTATTTTGCTTGTCTTGGTTGCTTTTCATTACAGCAGTTCAAATCATCATTTGATTTGATAGTAGTATTAATAGTAATATTGTCTTATGTAAGTCAACAAGGATTTGGGCGTACTGGCCTTGTTTAAAAAAAAAAAAAACTGATCATACCAAATAATGTGTTCTCTTCAAGAATCTGTATCCGCTCAGCATAGTTGCAGTATAAACAGAGTCAGCATCTGTAATAGAGTTTGGTTAGCCATCCTGGCAGATGGGTTTGTTCAGAAATGAGTAGGAACTGGCCATTATTATTTTGAATGATTTTATTAGATGAAGCACTGACAACCAAATTAATTTTAACCAGTATTTCTTTCATCATAATTTTGTTTTTCATTGTAACAGTTTAGGTAATCATTTGATAATATAATACTATTAGTAGCAATATTGAATGTTTTAATTAGATGAAGCATTATCAGCCATTATTGAGACTAGTATTTCTTTCATCTTAATTTTGGTTATATTTTTTATTGCAACAGTTCAGGCCATCATTTAATAACATAGGTGTATTAGAAGTAATATTATCTTGAATGTTTTTATTACATAATGCAGGGATTATAAATTCAAATTAAAAAACAAGTTATGGACAGAATGATTTATTCAAACTGCTTTATTCTCCACATGGGTTCCAATTCAAGATGGCTGCTCCTTCTTTTGGATAAGACTGCCTTTTTTTTCTTCCTTTTTGTTTTTTTAAACTGTCCAAGGGGAGCAACTCGTGTAAATTAGCATTGCCAACCATTATTATTAATTTAACTATTATTTTTCATCTTAATTTGTTTTATATTGTGATTACTGAGGAGATCATCGGAATGTGGCTTTTAATAAGCTGCAGGAATCATCAATAAAGAATAGTCTCTTGGCAAGATTAAAACTTGCAACCCTTTTAGCAGCTTTATCGTTTAAGCTACAAGTTAATAGAAATTGTCATGTAAGCATATAGACAAATCTTTTGTTCATTTCCTTTGACTGTTAGTCGCTATATATTTGCTACTGATTTTATGTGCATTAGTTATATTAATAGTAGTAATATTATTTTGTTTTATTTTTTATTAGATGAACATGGTCTTAAATTAATAATGGCTGACAAGTGTTAAGATAAATTCATGAAGTTTAATGTGATAAATGTTAACAAAGATAAGAAAAAAAGGTGTGATGGAAGAAGTTGACATGAAACTCATTTTTCTGAATATAATATATAAGCAGCAAGAACATAAAGCCTTCAAGATGGCTGAACCACTATCATTGCCCTCATTTAACTGCATTCTTATTGGTGCCTGTCATACCACAGATTGTCCCAAGCCTTCTGAATTAAATTAGGTAGACAGAACTTTTGAAAGCCATTGATTCATGTCAGATGATGCACTCTCTCCTAAAAACTGAAACTATGGTCGATTCAGCATAGTTGCAGGATAAACCACAGGTGGGCTCTGTGGGTCTTGAACACACACAAGGGTGGTTGAGCAGGTATCTGCAACAAGGATTCACTAATCTCCCCACCTATGCCATATATATATATATATATATATATATATATATATATATATATATATATATATATATATATATATATATGTGTGTGTGTGTGTGTGCGTATGTGTGAAACTTAGCTAAGTCTTACAAGATCATAAATATTGAGTGCATAATAAAACTCATTAAACAGTTTGCAAGACTTGCTAACATATCCTATATAAAGCACCCATTAAAGCATTTAATACTTGGCTATCAGCAGATCTATTCTACAGCCTGATTAAAAATCCTTATTTCTGATTCAGACTATTTACTAATGATGGTAAAATGTAAATGAAGTGAAGAAATCAACAGATTAGTAGTTGACTATTCAAATTCTAATAATATTACAACAAACATCACAACTGTATTCAAACATAAATGGCAGTGTATAAGGTTTTTGTAACCTAATTGGAAAAGCAACCTACTGAGGATAAGGGTGGGGGTGAATTAATGGTCTGGGAGTTGCAATAAAAAGCAAGAGAAATTAAGATAAAGAAATAAGAGTCAATATTGACAAGGCCTCATCTAAAAAATTTATATATTACAAATTTTATTATTGAGACAATATATAAAAATCATATCTCTGACTATATGGCTGGATCAGTCACTACTAGCCTTCATAATGTAATCTATAAGACTAATTATTAACAACCTGTTGAAAATTTAGCCATGATGTTGAATGCAGTCATAAAATGAAAATTAACAACAGAGAAAGGGATTAGAGTTTTCTCAAACACATTTAGAGAGAGACCATTACTTCCTTTAAAACAAAGTCAGTTTGTTTTGTGTAATATTGTGTGTTGATGGATAAAGCAACACTGTACAGGATGTTAAGAGTTAACAGACAAGCATCCAAGAATAAGGGACTAGCAGAGTTGTGTGTGATGGTCTGAGAGATACAACAAAAAAACAACTGAAATAAAGATGAAAGAAATACTAATTTTTAAAAAAAGAAAAAGAAAGCAAAGCCAGACACAGCTTTTCATAGCATAACCAGAAAGACAGTTGTTCAATAATTTTTTTTTAAAACAGGATAAGAAATGATAGCAAATATAGTTATCTTAAGTAGATTACTTAAAATTATCCCGTAAAAAGCATCCCATTAAAGTATTTACTAAGTCAGGCACAAGACAACAGGGAAGATCAAATTCAGCACTTTAATCTCAAATACAGAGAGAATATATATATATATATATATATATATATATATATAGGAGGCACGGTGGAGTAATGGATATCGGCTTGGATTGAGGAATCGCAGAGCCGAGTTCGAATCCAGGTTGAATCCATTACATTCACTTACGTGCTAATACCCTTGGGAAAGGTGTGAATCCTCTTCTCCCTCCAGCTATGGGTAAAATAGCAGGACAGACTGGGTTCTATAGCCTTGGATGGCAACTGGTCTAGGAGAAGGACAACTCTGAATTCAAAACCTGAGGGGGTTGTTTGGGAATCTTGTGGCGCGTAGTGCACCAGGTTTCTGTATTCGCCCTTCAAAAGTGTGGATGGTCCTGCACGAAACCTTCACCACTATAATCGAATCTCATGTGCGGTGTCAGGCTGTCAGTTTCCTGAAACTGATCTGCTTGACCTTCATACGTCGAACCCGATGGGAGAATCGATATATATATATATATATATATATATATATATATATATATGAAGCAATATAGTCTTAAGGTGTGCTATATTTATGGGATAAAGTGCTCAATATCAGAGATAGAGCATGTGTAAATATAAAAGTGAACATTGAAGTCAACACTTAGAGGCAACAGGCTGTTTCATGCTAGACGCAATCGTCAGGCCTAGCATGAAACAGCCTGTTGCCTCTAAGTGTTGACTTCAATGTTTACTTTTATATTTATATATCTCAAATAAGAGTTCGGGAGGGGGGTCAGTTCCCAACAATAAAATAAACAGAGGATTGTCAAAGTGGAATGGTTCTTTTTTTCTGAAGATGGAAAAAAAGATGTGTGAAAACTGAGTGTATAGGGGTGTTAATAACAAAATTGATAAAATTTGCTTCCTTTTTTAAGCTGTAGACATAATACTCACTACAAATATATACTTTAACCATTAGGGAATTTTAATAAATGAGATGGGGTCCAAATAAAGTACAAGGGGCTGTCAATTTATAAAAAAAAAAAAAAATGTTTACCCAACCTACTTTTATTCCAGAGGCAAGAATTACATAGTAGTAATGGTCTACTAAAATAGCTTGCTAACCATTGCCCAATGGATGAAACATCTGTGTGTGTGTGTGTGTGTGTGTGTGTGTATATAAAATAAAAGTACAGGTAATCTTTAATTTTTCTGAGATTCACATTATATATAAGTAAAAACAAGAGGACATATTTGCATATAGTCCAGTATACCATACAAAGGCATCCATAGTTAGCACAGAAATTTTAAAAGCTTATGTTGTCAAGAAGAAAATACTAAATTGGGACTGAAAATAGCCAAAAGCTAAATCAAGTACCTACACTTTCCATGCTGACCTCCTCCTCCTTATCAACTAGTACTTAGGGTAATGGCAGATAAAGATGGACAACCTACCACAGTAAAGGCAGATGTGATTTACCTGCCCCACCACCCCATGAGAGAGTATTTGACACAAGGTCACCATTAACATGTCGACTTGCACATGGACATATGGGGTACTGTCAGAAGTAGTCCAATTCCTTCAGCATTTTCCTTTTGGAATGCCTCAGACATCAGGGAAAGATCTTGACCCCAACCTTTTTACTGCAATGGGGATCATGACACTATTACAGTAAATAGATATCTGCCTCCATTATTTCTGTCAGAATTTCTGTAAGGCAGAATTATTTATATTCAGACTAATGTCTTCATCTTTGTTGTTATCACAACAACTTTGCCATGGACAAGTTATAACAAATTTAGTACAGGCTGAATATCTTTTATCAGAAACTACAAAGTACAAAAGTTTTTCCGGTGTTGACATGACTTGACACAAATGGGAAATTTCAGAAAGCAACATGGCTGCCCATAGCACAATTATTGCATTGCAGTGTTACAAATAAAATGCTGACTTTTTTTCAGTTTTCATTACATTTAACTATAATCAGAATCCAGGTTTTGTTTTTATACAAATACTGTACCTGTATTTATTGTAATATTGTAATTACTTATTCTGGTTTTGTAAATACAATTTTAGTATCCTTTATCTGAAATTCCAAAATCCAGAAGTTTTTCAGCTACTGACATGACTTGACACAAATGGGAAATTTCAGAAAGCACTGGCAAGGTTCCTAGGTAATGTGCAGCTGTTGTAAGTGACCTCATCTGCCATGGGTGGGGGTTCCCCAGCCCAGCTACGTATCCTACGTTCTTGCCAGTTTTATGTTAGTGATTGTCACAGTAACACCTTTGTTTGTAGATTACTTAGATGTTTTATGCTCATTAAAGATATTCCAAACTTCAAAAAGTCTTATAGATAGCCATATGGGTAGTGAAAAGATAATAATAATAATAATAATAATAATAAAAAAAGCATTTATGTTTATCAATATCACAGAAAGTCAAACTGTTGGAAAAACTTGACAGGTGTGTGTGTGTGTGTGTGAAGCATTTGACTGAGGGGTTTGGCATTGAAACAACCACCATATTCAACCTAAGGAAAAACACTGCACAGAGCTAAAAATGATGATTTTAATCATTTTTATAGATGCTATATACAAATTAAATAGCCTATAATAAACAATAAAAAAAAAAAAAAAATAAAATAAAATAAAAAAAAAAAATCACGAAAACAAAAGCACTTCCAATCTCAAGAATTTCAAATAAAGGATTCTCAACCTGTACAGGAGATAAAAGAAATTGTCCAATACAATAAATTACTACAAATCCAAAACATTAACCTGAAAACTTGAATCCTGTTCTTAAATATCCTTGTCAGATCAAGACTTTCATATTGATGCCATGCATAATACTAAACTTGTTCAGAAATTTTGAAACTCTCAGCTCTATAGAACTGCTTTTTCCGATCAAAAGTTAAAAATGGCTTCACATGAATGAAACATGTAGGGATAGCAAGGACCATCCTTCTTTGAATCTTATGGCGGGTGCTAAAGAATCACGGAAACTGTACCAAGTGATAGCAACAACTTAAATGGATATCATCTGAAACTCAAAGAAAATATAATAAAGACGTTGACATTCCACATTACTTCAAACAAAAGGTTAGGAAGGAAATCCCTAATCATTAGTGGATTTGAGAAACATTTTCCTGAAAAATTGTTTTAATAGAAATATTTTATAAATTTCAATTGACAGTAGCACTGGCTGCTTGGTCAAAGAATGAAAAATGTTTCCTTATAAGGAAATGGCTAATATTACCATTGTCATCGTGCACTTTGGCCTTCTTTGATATGGGGAATCTTCAGAGAATTTCAAAATTGAATAAGCTCCAACTAATTTCTTTTACATTAAAAAAAGTCTGCATATGTATGAGCTACTAAAGCTTTACAGTTGGCACAGAATCAAATCTAACCTTTAAACTCATGTACCATTCCTCTCCAATCACTTTATTACATAGCCAAGTGATATTTGTGGCTTGATTTCATTTTTATTTGATGAAGCATTGTCAATTAATTTACGAGTCATTTCTTTCTTTTGAATTTTAGAAAAAATATAAAAGCAACATATTCAGAAGCTTAACTGAGTTACATGATATTAACCCAATCATTACTACTTTGGATATTTGAAACATTGCATAATGCTATGTATTAGGGGGTGCTGAAAAAGTTAAAGCCCCCCCCCCATCATCCACCTGAAAAGAAAGACTTTCAAAGACAACTTGTTAAACCTGGAAAATGATGTTCAAATGGGTTCAACATCAGAGTGGACATGTGGAATTACATGGTTAAATGTCATTCTCTTTGGTCTGTTTTAACTTGTCAGTACATTACATTTGGAAATTTTTTATAAAAGACTGCTTTTTTTTCTACATAGTACTATAGTAACCAGAAACATCTGTACAAATCAAGTGGTGGTGGGGGAGAGAGAAAAAAAAAAACATAGTAAAGTTTTTTGTTGTTTTTTACTCTGCTTCTATAAAGTTTTTCATATCCTCTTGGTGCCAGTTGAAACGGACTCCTTTTTTCCATATATCTAAACTATAATTATAAACTATCATTTTGGAAAACTGTGTGTTATTGAAATGTGTTGGAAAATTTCCAAGTTTTCATCTGAAATCAAGAAAATACAACCTTTAGGAAAAATGGTCTTAATATATAAACTGATGCCAGGAGGAAATAATAAAAATAAAAAGACACAAAACTATAAGAAGAGACCTTTTATCTTTTAACCATGGAATTAACACATGCACATCATGCTTTTCGTGTGTGTATCATAGCAGGAAATATGTTAACATTTTATCTGAAATCAGTCTATAGAACAATGTTAATTCAGAAAAGGTGTAATCCCAGAAGACTTTCAGAGGAGAAGGAACCAGGCAATTTCAGTTATCAGGATTTTAAAACTTGCTGATGTCCTGACGATTCTATGAACATCCTGAAACTGCTAAATGCTCACAACACCATTCCCTCCTGGGAATCTTCAATCTTTGTCAATATGATAGGATTAGAAGAAATTGTACAGGTTCACCTGACAAGAACTGTTTACTTTCACCGCTAAAAATGTACAAGTTTACCGTCAACATGAGTTAAAAAGTTAATGCATTCAATGTATTCAAAGAGATAAATAATAGAAACACCATCAGGAATAGATAGCAATATTAACACCAATAAATCAAACAAATACAAGTATATGAATTTCTTCATATATTTAAAGTTCACCCAATACAAGGTTCAAGAGCCACTCAAGGTAGAGGGTTACTGAATGAAGAATGGGATAACAATATAAGAGGAGGAAGTAGAAAGTGAAAATTATGAGGATATAGTGGATAAATAACAATTGACCCTAAAGAAATTAAGATCATAGTGTTTGGGGAAGCATCTAGATGGTGAGTCTATTCTACAAAGTAGTGGTTCTTAGAAAGAAGCTTTTGGAGTGGAATACATAGCAAATAAAGGTGATTCAAGAGGCGGATTTGGGCTGCAAAATGAAACATTGGCATTAATAGTATCAAGCATGGTATCCGTTACAAAAAAAAAAAAAAAAAAAAAAAGGAAATGATGGAATTGCTTTTATGTAGATTGGCTCCTCTGCCTAGAATCAGTGAAGTATTTGTGTTCTATCTAATTGATAAAAAATTTAATTTTCTCATACTGTTCAAGTAGCATAATGTTGGCAGAGTGGATATGTTACCCAGCTGCTTAACTCAAAGTCAGATGTTCCAATCAGCACAAGACTCATGTTAATTGTACATACCTGTTTGATTTAGGCTAACAAGAATTATGGGCAGAGAAACAAAGAAACCCGAAGAAAATATCACACTATTCATTATTATATAACAATGGCTGGCTGCTCATTTCCAAGTATGAGTATCTGCTAGAGTGGCTAGTTAATCCCTATTGCAGACACCTGCTCAGGCACGTTTGTATTTCTGCAGTGCTCACAGAATTAAACTGTGGTTTGTTTATACTGCAACTATGCTGAATAAGCCTTAGTTAAAGTCTCTGGAGAAAAGTGCATAATCTGGTGTGATCAACAGTTTGAACAAGGCTGAATTGTTGAAGAAACAAAACTGGCTGAGCAGGTATCTGCAACAGAGATTTATTAGTCATCTTAGTGGACAAGCATACTCAGAGAAAAAAAACAAAAAAAACAGCCAGCCATTACTTATTTACTATTACAAACAAAATTGTTGCTTTATTTATTTTCCTAAAACCAGAATTTGTTATGTCATTATGTGATATTTTAAGTAGATGAAAGCTTTGGTGCATCTGTTTAATAAATTCTACCCATGCGATTACAGGTTATATTAACAATTAGTTAATAATGAAAATGACTATTATTACTACTAAAGGAAATACTATTACTATAGCAAGAAAGTTTAATCAATATTGGTACCAATATATTAAAAAGCTTATTATAGCTCTCTATATATTAATACTATAATATTTACCAATCTTACTCTGTAAGGTTTAAACCCAAAGAAAAAAAAGATTAAAATGTAAATAGTTACAATACCTCATATCAGAAATATAGACAGAAATTAAAATGCCTGCATCACTTCCCTCTTTCACCCATCACAAAGCAATTTATGTGTAAAACTTTTTACAGGGCACATATACTGACCTGAGGTAGAAGTTTCACTCAATCCACAATCCCATAATTTGTTATGGATACAATGCAAGTAAAATAAAATTTCTATAAAATACTACATATATTATTTCCATGTTCATCAGTATGGATCTAGATATTAAAAAAATGTTTTGTTTTGATGTCTAAATTAGACAAAAGTTGTTCAAAGCAAATTCAAGTTATTGAGGTTTATATGGATTTGCATAATAACTACAGACAGACTGTATATAATGCAAAATAAATATAAACTAATTACTGATGAGATTTGAACCCCTTATTTTATACTTCTAAGAATAAGAATTTAGCCCAGGTAATTTTATTTTTTGTGATTTACACATAAATATCAAGTTGCAGACCTTTTTTAAAATAGACATTTGTAAATGCAATTTGGGAAAAGTGAGTCAAGAAAGGGATAAATCAAAATTAATCATTTGAATTAATTAAGCATTTATATTAACAAACTTTCCCTTAATGAGGTTAATTAGAAATTCCAGAGGCCCTACACTTCAAATGAAAATCTTATACCAAAATGAAATAAAACAGGATGTGAATTACATGAGAAAACCATGCTTTCTACAAGCTCATTCAAAGTACTTATAAGTTTGCTAGAGAAGACTTTGAACAAAACAGTGGACTTTCGAAGTATGAAGTTAGTGATGTTTGTTATCAGAACTTTCTCTAGAGGGACAAAAATGATTCCAACCCTGTTTCTTTATATGTTAATTTCTAAAGGATGTTAAAGTTTTTTTCTACTATTTTTTAAGCAATAAATGGGCATTCCATTATAAGGAGAATTTTTTTTGCTTTTCTGCACTGCTAGCCACTTTTTTATTAAACTAAAAGTTGAAAATAAGTCATTTATAGTAGTATTTGAATAAATTAGTTTATTAAAATATTACTTTTTGTATTATCATGAATTAAATTGAACTCACTTTTAACTCTTAAACAAAAACATTTTCTCAATGAATCCTTCCTACCCACAAAGTGCAATTACGATTATTTTTCCCATGATTTTCCCCTTTACATAATAATAATTTTTGGTATTTTTTCTTAGGGGTTTGCCGCCTATATATTTTTTCAAGCCCATGCCAAAAAAAAAAAAAAAAAAAAAAAAAAAAACCCACTAATATTTCCGTTTTTTATATTTTCTAAGTACAATGCAATTAATTACAAATTTTCTATCTTCCATTTAATTGCAAACTAAAAGTTTAAAATAAAGAGAAACTATTATTTCTACTATTTCATCAGAAGAATACATGAAAATTAATTCACCCATCTCTATATAGTGGGCTTTTCTGTTGCTGTAGAAAACTACATATAAAATTAATATTTATAATTTAAATAATAGATAAAACTTTTACAGATATTTGGGGTAGGGAAGGTGGAGATAATTCTCTCCAGAGAGAATTTTTTTTTCTTTTTAAAAATTCAGTTTTAAAACAAAATGTCTGCAAATATTTATAGGATCAGTTGTGTCTTCTGTATAGCAATCAAATAATGTTGATCAACTGAAGGAATCAAAGAAATAACCTGAAAAGTATGACAAGAGTGGAAAATGGATGGAATATAATTACTTTGTTGATTCTCCCAAAATGACAGAAGTTGTAAAGTAGGGAAAGAAAAGAAAAAAGTTTTTTTTTTTTTTCTCTTTATGTTCTTCTCCAGTATCTTCATCATGGGAAAAAGGGACATGAATTATGGAAAGGCCATAAAGTCATTCGGTGCATTAATACATTGGAACAAAGTTCACCATATTAAGGAAGTAGAGGGGGGGGGAGAAATTTTGGCAATGGTGGGAAGGAGTTTTAAGCACAAACAGCTGAGCCAATAGTAGTTTATTCTGTACTCATTACAAAGTTCAAATATACAGGGTGTATCAAAAATACTTTTACAAACTTTGGAGGCAGCTTCCTCACAACAAAACAAGGACAAAAGTCCATATGTCCGCAAATCCCTCAGTTTTGAGTTATTAACTTTAAAAGTTTATGGTAGATGCTGTTAAATGTACAATCCAAGATACAATCCCAAAATAAACAAGGTAAAATGACCATCGGTCTGGAAACACAACTTGATACAGCTATGCGGCCTTGCATTCATTACCATTCACACAGCCAGATGTAAAAATGACATCTGCCTGCTCACACTATGAATATCCTGTCACTGTTAAACAGAAGATTTCTTAGTTAATTCACTACTATACACATTAAACATTGAAGACAGATTAGCCTCAAATGTACATGAATGACAAATATAACCTAGTCTACATGGCAACACAGCGCCATCTACTGTAATCTTCCTTTAAACTTAAATAAAAAATGAAGGATTTTCAGACATATGCTTATATGAACAGTTGTCCTTGTTTGGGTGTGAGGAACTTGCCCCCAAAGTTTGTAAAAGTATTTATGATACACCCTGTATATTTCAAAGCAACACTATAGGCAAAAGGCTAACTTGAAAGCAGGGAAGTGGGATGAAGTTCAATTTGTCAGTCATCACCAATATTATAGTTTTTTTTACCAAATAAGTAAATAGCAAAATATATTTTAGCTAGGATACAAGTAAAATTTTCAGTAGTATACCTGCTGAAACAGTGTATATTTTCAAGTCACAAAATACATATGTGCTCCTTAAAGTGTGAATTGCAAATCAGAGATACCAGAATCAAACGAGTGTGGAAATTTAAATATTTGGGAAGTGTTTTAACAGAGGATGGAAAATGTGACACTGCAATCCAAAGGCATATTGAGATAACCAATGATGCATTCCAAAAGCTAAGCAGAATAATAGAAAATGGGAAAATTTTGCTAGAAACAAAGAAAAGAGTACTAAACTTATATGATATATATGCCCTCTTGTATGACAGTGAGTGCTGGACAATCTTCTCAAAGATAAAGCAACTTGAAGCAAAAAAAAATGTGGTTTTACAGAAGGATGCTGAGTATGTCATGGACCAAACATGTGAGCAACAACAAAGTTTTAGAGAAAATGGAAACTTATCAGGAAGAGACAGTTGAGGTTTCTAGGGCACATAATGTGAAGGAGGGCTTGGAGAATCTGATACTCACAGGATCAGATTGAAGGTAAAAGAGACAGGAAAACAATGCATAAAATACTTAGTGAACTTGAGTAAATGGATGGCAAAACAGGGTTTAAGAGAAATAACAAAGAAATTTATTAAGAGCTACAAGGGACAGGAAGTTGTGGAGAGCCATGATCGCTTATGCCCTGAAGGAACATGGCACATAAAGAAGTATTGCTCTTTTGGTGTTTCAAACTTTATCCCACTTCACATCTTAAGTAGATTAAGAAGTTTAGTATTAAAAAACATTTACCCTGTGTCACAATTTCATACTAAAATTGAGCAAAGAGAAAAGCCAATCTTAGACCAAATAACAACTACTTGGTCATTGAAAGTGGAAATAGAGAATGGAAAAAGAAGGGAGCTGAAACCAAAAACATTTTCATAGGAGGTACAAGATTTATTTCATAAAACTCATGAATTAACAAACAGGCTTAATCTGGTTTCCAAAAATTTCTCTTGAAAAAATTTAATATTTTCAATAAAATGTTCACTTCTCTGCATTAATTCTCAATTTCCCCTTTTCATCATGTCTCTTCAGGTCATGACCCTCCACAACTTCCTCTCTTTTGTAGCTCTCAGTAAGGTTTGTCTTTTTGCTACCTCTCCTAATCCCTATTCTGCCAACTATTTATACAAGTTTGTTAACTGGGTTATTTGCTGCTTTTCTGTCTCTCTCGCCTTCAATGTCATGTGAATATCAAATTTTCCCCAGCCCTCTTTCCTTGCTATGCACCCTAGAATTTTCAATTATCTCTGATTCTAAGTATAAATGTCCTTTTTGTTTAGCTTCTCCCTAAAACCTCCTTGTTACTCACATGTTAAGTTCATGGTATTCTCAACAGCCTTTTGTAGAAACACATTTCTCTTGCCTCAAGTGTCTTCATTGGCTCAGTTTTGCCAGACAATATAAATCCACAAAATTCTTCATAGCAGAGATACATAACTTCAAGATACATTTGCAATGTCCCCCAGTGCAATGCATTTAGAAATTAAAGTAGAAAAGACCCCCACCACACCCCCAAAAGAATGTGGAAGGTAGAAAAAAATCAGAACAAGTTTACAGTTGTTGAACTAGAAGTTGACAAGTGTAAACAAATAAGCAAAATTCGCTACAGCAATGTAAACTACAGACAGAAGTTTATAATAGGGATTAAACAAATCATATTCTCTACAAGACAAATGCTCGCATAAAAAAAAAAAAAAAAAAAAAAAAAAAATGAATATCAACAAGAATAGTATACAATATTTATGTTTCTGAAGAAGATTAAATAATTTTACTCGAGACATTCAATGATGTTATTTTTGAAGTCATGTGCAAATATGAAACATTCTTGCACTATATCAGTCCTTACTGTGCAAATTAATGTTTTCAAAATAAAATTGGTATTAATGAAATGCTGTTTGTGAAAGTTTCAAGATATGTTTATATAAACAATATAAACTATGAATTTCTGCTTTACATGCTATTGCGAATGGTGTGCAAATACAATGTAAACAGTCTAACATATTCTTAATTCCCCAAATATGACACATACGCATCAATTACAATAACATAACCAAAGCCCTTGAACATAACTAATAATAGATTAGTCTGAAAAAAAAAAAAAAAAATCTCTCATTTGCATACAAGGAAAATACAATAAAAACTTAACAGAAGTACCTTATCAGTCATTTTTAACAAAACGTATATATTTGAAATAATCTATATTTATAGGGGAGCAGCTCTCAATATTGGAAACTGAGCATTTATAGATATAAAAAATGTCAACATAGGAATGAACACTGCATGGTGGCTGTCAGTTTCATGCTTCAATGTGATCCTTCAAAAGATTACACTGAAGTGTGAAACTGACAGTCACTATACTATGTTGATTACCATGTCCACACTCTCATATATGTTGATGCCTCAACTGCATCAATTAAAGCATATTTACTAGATTGAAAACGAGGTATCATCATTTTACTGTTGGACTAGATGTGGATGCAACAGTATGTGTTCTATTCAAATAGTTTCTTTGGGTGCACTTTGACCTTGGGAATTCTCTTCCGGTCTCTTGCTTCCCTGACACCTACAATCTCCAATAATGTAAATGCAATACCCATCGCCATCTTCCTGAATCCTGTTCTTTTGTTGCCCTTTCTTTTCACTAAAGTCTTCTCATTCTCTTTCACTCCCAGTAAATCCCTGTGTCTTCATGGCACTTACCTTGCTTGGGGTGAAATGATTTTAAAAAACAAAAAAATATATATATATATATATATATATATATATATATATATATATATATATACAATTAATTTTGCTTTTGAAGTTGAACACTAAGAATGGTAATGTACATTTGCAGTATCTGCATAAAAATGACTTAAGCTCTGTGAATTTGGAAGTACCCAAAAAGTAACCACTTCATCTGAATAGCCATCACCACTTGTCCCTGTAGATACTTTTCTTTGAAAACATCCAGTGCCACACCTTGAAGAGATTTAGATAGAAGTGGAAGTACTCACAGCAGACATTTCTTTTCAGTGGATAATAGAAACTTTAGACTTTTCTTTTTTTTTTATCACCAGTATTTGTCAAGAGCACTGCTCATGAGCACATAAAGTTAAGGAAGCCTGATTTTGAGGGATGAATATCATCACCTTGAAAAGTTAGATATACTTGTGTTAACAGATTTGAGGAGTGAATTTACAGCACATTTGAAGTTTGAGAATTAAAAGTTCATTAGTTTACTTTTTAATTTTATAAAAAGGTTAATAAAATAAAAATAAAGCATGCACAAAAAGGAGTTCTACAAATGTAAATTTAACAAAACTTGAATTTTTATTTGTTCAAGTTTTATTAAATAAAAAATATTTTTGAGAGAGAGAGAGAGAGAGAATGTGAGAGAATGTGAGAGAGAGAGAGAGAGAGAGAATGTGAGAGAGAGAGAGAGAGAATGCGAGAGAGAGTTCTTAGGGAAGAGAGAGAATGCAGAGAGAGAGAGAGAGAATTAAAGAGAGAGAGAGAGAATGTCGAGAGAGAGAGAGAGAGAAAGAGAGAGAGAGAGAGAATCGAGAGAGAGAGAGAGAGAGAGAACGAGAGAGAGAGAGCAGAGAGAGAAAAAAGGAAAAAAGAGAGAGAACGAGAGAAAAAGAGAGAGAAAAAAAGTAGAGAGAGAGAGAACGAGGAAAGTAGAGAGAGAGAGAAGTGTGTGAGGAGGAGAGAGAGAGAAAGGAAAAGAGAGAGAGAGAGAGGGAAAAAAGAGGAGAGAGAGAGAGAAGAAGAAAAAGTAGAGAGAGAGAGAAAAAAAAGTAGAGAGAGAGAGAAAGGAGAGAGAAAAAGTAGAGAGAGAGAGAGACGGGTAAAAGTAGAGAGAGAGAGAACGGTAAAAAGAGAGAGAGAGAGAACGGGGGGGAGAGAGAGAGAGAACGAAAAAGTAGGAGAGAGAGAGAGAGAACGTAAAGTAGAGAGAGAGAGAGAACGGCAAAAGTAGAGAGAGAGAGAGTGTGTAAAAGAGAGAGAGAGAGAACGTAGGGAGAGAGAGAGAGAGAACGTGTAAAAAGAGAGAGAGAGAGAACGTAAAAAAGTAGAGAGAGAGAGAACGGTAAAAGGGAGAGAGAGAGAGAACGTGGGTAAAAGGAGAGAGAGAGAGAACGGTAGAGAGAGAGAGAGAGAGAGAGAGAGAGAAAAAGGGAGAGAGAGAGAGAAGTGAGAGAGAGAGAGAGAACGGTAAAAAGTAGAGAGAGAGAGAACGTAAAAGTAGAGAGAGAGAACGGGGTAAAAGTAGAGAGAGAGAGAAGAGAAGAGAGAGAAGTAAAGAGAGAGAGAGAGAACGTAAAAGAGAGAGAGAGAATGTGTGTGTGAGAGAGAGAGAGAACGTGTAAAAGTAGAGAGAGAGAGAACGTAAAAAGAGAGAGAGAGAACATGAGAGAATAACATCAGAAACTAAATTACATTTAAAAAGCAGATATTAGGTGGGAAGAAAAATCTTCAAAATGTAATGCACATTTGTGATTTGAATGATGAACGTTTCATGCCTACACCAATTACTGTTGCTGAAAGCCAACGTTAACCTTGAAAATAATAAAAACAAATAAATCGCTTCTAAGAGGTTTTAGAACATAACGATGCTTTAGGGCTTAACACCACATTAACAACATACACAGCAGAAATCTTTGCTTTGATAAATATTTGAATAAATCAAATGGCTAACAGTATTACCAATAAATCCATTACATGTCATTTATATTGAAAATACTGATAAATACTCAACTAATTAATGAGAAGTCAGAACAAACTATTGAAATCACCTTCAGTGTTTCAACAATTACTGTTTAATTGAAACTTTTGTTATAATCTCTAGGTATAGAGTAAAAAAAAAAAAAGAAAAAAAAAGTAGTAATTAACTCCCATCTATGATGGCATGTGACACTTTCCCAATCAAATCCAGTGATTTAATGAACTCCTAATGACACATCAGAAAATTACAGACTGTTCAGACAGTTTTATCAATATTTCTGAATTTATCAATGTTTAATTTTTCTCTGAGAGCAAAACACTTATCTTCAACAATAATAAGTTTCTCATACTGACAGTTCATTTTATATATCAAAAAAGCAAAAATTCACCTTTCCAAGCTTATATATTCTTGGGAATTAGAAGAATAAAAAATTGATCCTTTTACAGATTAGGGTTATATAATTATTTAAAAAAAAAACAAAAAAATGTATAAACAGTTGTATATGATTTTGTAAAATTAGGCTCCCTTGCATTATGCCAGGCTATTCAACAAATGCTACTGGTATTATGTAACTCAGTACTGCTTGCCACATGGCTGGGTCATCAGCAACTAAATTGGTTCCCCCACCAGGCATTTCTGGTGAGGTAAGTGGTTAGGCACCAAGCAAGATTCAAAAACAAGACCCATCTAAAAGGTGGATGAACCCTTTTGTAGGGGTCAACGCCCATGTAGCATAGCTATATATGTAGCCAGTATGGTGATTACATGGAATCTCTGGGTTGTGGGCTTCCTAGACTGAAGTCAATGGCCAGAGTAGAGAATGCCCCTGATGGAATCAATAACCCCATGTCTGTGACCAAGGAGAGACTTCAAGTTTGAGCACATCAGCTGTGGTTTGTCCTGAAAAGAGATGGGCTCTGCCAGATCTACTTGCTCAAGACTCAATATGCATGAATGAATATCTTTGGCCTTCAATCTAGATACACAGATTGATGGATTCATTTTCTACAGTTTATCTTTAATCCTTTGAAGGTTACTTAAAGCCAGAAAATACTTTTAGATTGTAAGAGTTTTTATTTTTTAGATAATAATGGTTTAGTGATACAATTCTGACTAATTAACTCATAACTAAGAGAAGAAGAGGTGGATTCATGCCTTTCCCAAGGATATTTGCATGTAACAGGAATTGGAATTTAGCTCTTTGATTAACAATTCTGAGACATTATCCATTACAAAACCTATACATCCAAGCTGGTATTCTCAAGTTGTCATCCATCTAGTTACTGGCCAGGCTTGACAATGCCTAACTTTGGTGATCATACAGGAACCAATGTTTGAACATGATATGGCTGTAAGCCTAGATACACAGAGGGAACAGGTCAGGTGCTCAGCTGTGCAGTGACCATACAACCACACCTGATCTTGGGACTGATGATGATGCTGCTGCTATCTACCTAGTGCCTCATGGTACATAAGGTCTCTTGATGTGATTTCTGTAATGAAATTGATCCACAGCATAAAGTGATTGGCTCCATGTCCAACCTCTGGACTCTAAGAAAGGTTCAGCTTTCTGTTGGAGTTTTTCTTCTCTTAAATGACCTAGTGTTCCCATGGTTCCAAGTTTCATCTTCCTACATTCCTAAATTCAGAGTTTTCCCTTTTTGTAAAATGGTTGTCCACCAAGGCTGAAGAAATCAGTCTGCCCTACTATTTAACACATGGCTTGAAGATTCATAACATTCCTAACGGTATTTGTGAAAAAGTACCGAAACTTTGAACTCATCCTGCCATTTTTTCATCCCAAACAGCTATCTCACCACACATGTCCTCTTGTAAACTTATATAAATATTTTGTAAAAATCAAAACTTATATTCCCACAAGCATGAAGTCACTTGTCGAAGTTGATATTAAATACGTGTATTGCTATGTAGGCATGTACACCAATTTGCAGAAAATAGGATTTCCAAGGGTCCTGTTAATAAATTTACAGATACTTTACAATGGTAGAAAGAACCTTGCAAATTTTATTTCTTTACAAAACAAGGCACCTTTTTATTAACAGTAACTCATGAGACCTATTGCACTATATTTTATTGGAATTAAATTTTCAGTATTATTCAGACTAAGTAACACTTTCACATATTTGTTGTTGTTACTGTTTCTGGTGACCCATTTAACAGTAAGTATACATAAGTGAATCAATTGTCTAAACAATATTGGCTAAGTTAATGATTCTTATCAAAATTATAGACAATTAGGAATAAAAGATCTCTAGAAAATAAAATATTTCCTGCCACCACTCTCTCTTGATATATTATATATATATATATATATATATATATATATATATATATATATATATATATATATTCCTAGAATTAATGTAAACCTTGAAAACATTAAATAATCTACCCCGTTAAGATGCAAAGTGCTCAATAACGGAATAGAAATTTCAAGTAAAACAGCCTAGAATAAAGCAGGAATCCAATCCCAAAAACATGAGACGTCACCATAACTGCAAATTTCACACTATGAAGTAATCCTCCAAGAAAAAGAAAAAAAAACCTCATCTCATTGGAAGATTAGTTCCCAAGCTTTCTTAAAGTCATATGAAATTTAAAATTACAGCCAAGTTTTAGGTCTAATATGATCAGATGAATAGTACAGTATTTTTATGCTACTCATTTGGTTAAAAAAAAAAAAAAAAAAAAAAAATTAACCCAAAATTATTAAAATATTTATACTATTTATCAGTTTTGTATTAAACATCTTAGGTGAAGCAAAATCAGAAAGGATAGTTATAAAAGAACACTTCTGATAGCAGAATTAAAGTGATACTGTTTTATTAACAGGTTATAAGATTCAAAAAGCAGAGATTCATTATCCATTACAACCAAAAAAAGTACAGATATAAATAAAAGTTTAAAAATCAAAAAATAGCTATTTTAATCAACAGAGTTGTTAAGAACAATTTTCAAAGAATATTAATATTATTATATTGCATGTATTTATTCTACAAAAAAAAAAAATTTTTAAATTCAATTTTTGAACAGTAAGCCAAGCAAAGGAAAAAAAAAGTCACTGCTAACCTGCTCTGTATTTTGTCAAAAGCTGATAGTAATGTCCAAGTTCAGTACTAAGGACTGTATGATAGAAATGACAACAAGTGTCATAATCCATTTCATTGGGCCCTGCATAGGGCTTGGCAATCAGGTCTTTAATCATATTGACACAACAATGCAATATAGAAATGCATGCTAATGTAACTGATAAGTGCATAGATCCACAATCGAGGGAGTTTTTTCACTCCTTTTAAATATTAATGATCACCAATGTCCTGTTAGTTACAAAATGAACCCAAAAACATCCATAAATGAACAATCAATATTAACAATAATATTACTTATAATCAAAACAGTAATAATATTTAGAGTTGTAGGAACTGTAAGGACAGTAATCCAACAAGTAGTTGTAACGTGACAGTTAATTGCAATCAAAGATAGTAGTAGTAGTACTACTACTACTACTACTAAAAAAGAAAATATATGGTTGGGATTGAAAGTTATGGTGGTTAGAACAATCACAGCCTTGCTATGAAAGTGTCCTGCAACAAAAGGGTGAAATTTCCCGAAATATGTAATTAATACATTCCGCTGAAACAACTAAGTGTCCTTGCTACTAGCACATAGTGAATTAGTGCTGAGTCATTGAAAGTACCGTATGGTGTAGGTTTCCTAACATTTATCTGTCCAGGTGTGTGTATGGGGGGAAAGGAGACAAAGATTTTATTTTACCAAGTAGTTAACTATAAGTCATCTAGAGACAAAGAGAGTTACCTTTAAAAGAAGAAATTGGATTTATGCAACTCAGAGGTTAGCAAAATGTATGCGACGCTGTATTTCGGTAAGTGATAAAAAGCTTATAAACCATTAATGTTTGATTAGTTGTCAGATAAAACAGTCCTTTATTAATTTTTGAGGAGTAATTCTTTTACATTATTTCTGTTGCTTTTTATTATGACTCTCAGATCCATTCTCTTGTGGTTGTAGATAAACACTAAACAATAATTTAGAAAAAGAATAAGACACAAGTAAGAATCAAACTGACATCATTCTCTTTCAGAAAATCTACATATCCACATCAGCTGCTTTACTGATTAGGCCACAAAAACCATAAGACCTACCATGCCATACACATTGTAGCAAACCACACTCATTCTCTTTGTATTCCATTGGTTATATGTATGTTTACTTGAGCAGCTTCTTTCTATGAACCACTGCTTTGTGTAACAGACTCCTGAGACGGTTCTTCCCCAATCACTGCACTTTTAACTTGTCCAAGTCTAGTGTTAACTGTTATCTTTCCTACATGTCCCTATAAACTCTGCCTCTATGTAACCCACTACTTCAATTGGGGCTTGTGTAGGTGAACATTATTGGAAAAAAAAAAACTTCCAGAAACTCAAATCTAACCATATAGATTTCATTATTTTCTGTCAGCACCTAATACTAAAAAGATGATGTTAGTGTATTAAGTATTTGAATTATATTCAGTTAAGCATTATTAATTATTCATTTTTGATGAGTAAATATTTTTATCCAATTGTTTTAAACAGTGTGAATAAGTATGTCTCCACTGAAATTCAATTTCATCCTTTTTCCTCCTGGAATCCATTCACCTTACCTATTAGACTAGGAGTTTGTTCTCAATTCAATTTCACTGAATTATATACAAAATTTACAGTTAAAAAAAAAAAAAAAGGTTATTCTTTGACTAACCTACAGTCTTAAAAATTAAATAATGGACATGCAGTTTCAATAAACTCATAATAAAACATTGAAAAGTATCATTAGAAACAAAGAAAATACTATCAAACTTATCGGCAGTGAATGTTGAACAATTTCCTTACATATGAAGAGACTTAATGCTATTCTTAGGATTCATCAGTAACAGAAAATGTGAGCAACAAGGAAATCTTATACTTACAATCAGAAAGAGAGTTTAAATTTCTGGAATACATAAGGAAAGAGAGAGTTTAGCACCCAAAGGACATACTGAAAACAAGAGAAGCAGGGAAAAATAGCAAGTAATCTGTCCGAGTGTTTGAAAAGGGACAAAGAGGGATGGTAAAATATCAAATTATTTAGACTAATAAAATACAAAAGTTGTAGAGTGCCATGATTGTCTACATCCTGAAAGGACTTGACATGTAAATAATTAACGTATATTTTGAATTGTCCTGGTTTTCAATAATTTATGTTTGTGGATAAATACTGGCCGTGTCAATTCTATTCAACTTGCTCAAAAATTTGTTATATATATATATATATATATATATATATATATATATATATATATGTGTGTGTGTGTGTGTGCGCCAGTTGTCATTAATGTATAAACAACTCTAAATTGTGATGGACAAATCAAAATATCTTGGGTGTAGTCTTACCTGAAATTTTTATTCTCAATATAAGTATGTTCAAATAAATGGATGTATGCACAGATAAATACTAATTGTGAGAAATATATTCTAAGTATTTATTGGAATCAAATGGCATAGAATGTAGATAGTGTGGTAGAGTTTATGTGCCTAAAGTGGAGAATTATGGTAACACTTAGTTTTCTCTATGAAGCATTTGAAAGCATCTGTTTTTCAGGTGAAAGTATTATGCACACTATGCGAGATATATTTTGAAGTTCCCTCCCTGACTAAATCACCTCAAATTCTGCACAGTAAAGATGAGGTTTAGTATCAAATTTGAAATTGTTTCCAAAAGAGTCTACAGCAAGCTTTAGAAAATTTTCATCTCTTTCTCCTCTCAACATTATTTCATGCCATATTTAGAGGTACAAATTATAAATGGATTGGAGAGTAGAAAAGTAACTTATTACAGTACAAAAACTACACATTGGGGAAAATGAAGTGATATTTACTGCTTGAATGCTATATGTATACAAGTAAACTATACCAATGATTAAAGAGTTGCATGAAAAAATCAGAATGAAATCCCTAATTATTAGAAATAATTTTGCTATATATCTTCCTCTTTACTGCTCATTCCATGTGATTAATAGTCATCACTAAATTAAGTACATTGACAAATGGAAATTATATTTAAAAATAAGTATTTTTTATGCAAAATGTTTTTTTTCATCTTTAGGTTATGAATTCTCAACAGGGTTAGATGGCAGAGTAATGGATAGTGGCTTGGATTGAGAAATCGGAGGGCTGAGTTCGAATTCCAGTCGAATCCATTACATTCACTTCTACCCTTGGGGAAAAAGGATATGAATTCTCTTCTTCTCACCCCCCCAAGCTACGGGTAAATAGCAGGACAGACTGGATTCTATAGCCTTGGATGGCAACTGGTCTACTGCAGAAAGAAGTACCAATCTACTACAGGAATAAAAAAAAAAAAAAAAAAAAAAAAAATCTGCCTAAGCGTGTATCATGCATGGCACATAACTGACTGAATAGATTAGAGGTCAATAGTTTCATTACTGATTTACCTCATCAAAACAAAGGAAGTGATATTTTTGGTCTCCATCAAAAATCAGAAAATGAATAAAAAGACCAGAGACATTTTCTGGTTGTTGCCCGAGAGAATCCTTTCCTTTTGATATTGTTCATAATGATGAGGTGAATAAAAATCATTGAAATATTAACTCTTTCACCTCTCATTTGTTAGTAGCATTTTAAATACATACAAGATTGCTTATTCAGTGTTACCATCTTACATACAGTGGTTGACGATTAAGCGTTCAATTGCAAAACATTTGCATGTAACCAAACATGGAGAAGAATTTACCATCATTGTGGGAGGTAATTTGAAACCAAATGTAGATTAGATGCAAAAGACCAAGAGGAAACAAACAGCCAATAACAAGAATGAATCCAAAACATTGAGTAATTTCCATACACTGTGTATTCCTGTCAAAGATTATAATTTGATGTCAAAGAAAACATTCTGGACTGTTTAAGATAAAAATTACCAATGAGAAATATGTTGATGATGGTTTGAAGAAGATTTAAACTTAAATTTCATAAAAAGAAAAATAGTGTTGGCACAAGTGACTTAAAAAGAAGTAACTAAACCCAATAAGTGTTTCTGAAATGTTCAGAATATAAGATTTATATGGTAATTATTTCGATGGTTTCATATATCGTTAAGCTCATTCTCACCTCATCCTTAATTATTGCAGTTAATTCGTATTTTCATTTCTTTCCAGCTCAGATAGATGACATAAATAAGAACCAAAATATCTTGACTAACAAAATGGGGAAGAGGAAAAACAATTGTATATTGAAAACAAAAAGCAATGACCTCTTAAAATAAAATAAATAAAAGCAGATCCACACATAAAATTTACTTGAATTTATGCTACATGGAAAAAAAATCAATTCTTTGTTATGAACAAAACAAAGAGATTTACTTAGAAAATATTATTTAAAAAGCCTCCTCACAATACATTATAAGCTTTTTCCTCATTCCTAATACAATTGTTGGTTTTCTCAAAGATGTTATGAATTCATTTTACAATTTTAATTGTGCTCAATGACATTTTTCTGCAATAAAATATTTAGTCTTCATTCTCAAAATTTGCACAGGGACACAAATATATTGTAATTATGAAGATAATTTTTTTTTTGTTTTAATAAAAAAAAAAAAAAAAAAAAAAAATGAAATAAGTAAATAAATAGAAATGTTAAAAAAACAAACAAAACAAAAAAAAACTTGTTTTCATATAAAAACTCATGTTTGGTAAGAGTGGACACAAGATGATGCATTTCATCTATGCCAGGTGGGCTCTATTTTTCTACTTCCTGAATTAAGTCAAGCAAAAACATCTTTCCATCAAGATGATTGAGAAGCATAACATTCTAAAATCTTCAGATTTCCAAGTTCCTTATCCTGTCACAATTATTGGGATAAAAGATTGTACTGATAGGACTATTTATGGAGGTGGGTGGTGAAAAGTTCTTTGCCTAACTAACTTTCGAAAATCCAACCAAAAGACCAGCTTTAAGAAATTTTTGTAATGAGAACTTATTAGCCCCCAACACATTTTTATGTACATACAAAGCAATTTTTTTTTTTTTTAAGAAAAGATCAAAATTTCAAATTATTGCTTACATTTCTTTAAAAGATTATTATAAAAATCATTCATAAAATATCGATCTAATTTGAACAGCCGAGAAGAACTCTGAATTCAGAATTGGTTGGGCAGGGGCAAGTAACTCCACCTTGTTAAACTTGCTACTGAAACCATAGCAGCACAACCTGATGTGGAGAGGCTCTAACCTTGTACTCCACAGGGTGTTTCCAGCAATATTTACTCAGCTTAGTATGAACTGATACAAGATATGTAGCACCCAGTGAGGATGAAACTCACTACACAGTAACAAAGGCCTGTCAGCTTAACATGCTAATCAATGCATTCAATTGACTAATTTGTTTTAGTTTTTTTCTATCTTTCATAAGGGTAACATAAAACAAACTTTCAAAACATTTAGGAAATCAATTTCATGTCTAATATTGTTTATTATATTTTAAATTAAGAATACATTTTCTTAAGAGAACAATTGAGCAATCAAAACATTGGTATTTATTTTATTAAGTTTTTGTGGATGTATGTTGAATAATTAAATGATTTGTCTCAAAGTTCCAGACAAAAGTAATGTTTACAAAGAAAGCACTTAACTCAACAGATTAGTAATGGTCTGTGAGTTGAGCTAGCAAACCCCTGCTGTATGGCAGGCATCCTGCAGCAAAGCATCTAAACTAAATCCGTATGATAAACATACAACCTTATTTTTAAAATAGTTTCTAACAGACCTGAAGTTGGTGGCCATAGTAAAACTTTAGTGGTATTTAAGATTACCTTGATGTGAGGAAGTCTTTTCCAGTTAGCAGGAAAAGGAAAAAACAATTTTGCAGGAAAATGTGGCTGTAAAAATGAAAGATTAATCAAATACACCTTCCCTAATTTGTGTCATGACAAGTTGGCAAAGATTTCTGAACCAATAATTTTTCTTGCATTTTCCCCTTTAAATCTACTTTGTAAATAAAAGACCTTTTATACACTGCCATTTATTTTATATCAAAATATGCTGGTTAAATGTTTATCTGGAGTTATTTTTGGTCATATAATACTGCTGATTAACATGCCAACTCTTTTGGAAAGCAGTTAACTACCCTCCTACCAACAGAGTTATTCAAATTATCAGTGATTGTCAAGTGGGTGGAGTTAGATCAGGGTTTAACTGTTTGTTTTTTTTGTTTGTTAGTTTTTGGGGTTTTTTTTGTTTTTTTTAAATGAACTACCCCCAACACTTTTGCAATGAAAAAAAAAAAAAAAAAATTATCATTTACATTTCCAAAACAGCAACATAAAGAATTGACATTATGACATTAATTTTCAGATGCACATTTTGTTTTCATTCAAAATGTAATTATGGCTCTCCACAGCTTTCATTTCTTTAAAATTATGGCTCTCTGCAGTTTTCATTTCATTAAAATCTGAATTAAAAGATTTTTTTTATTTATCAATCCACCAGACTATCACTTTAGACATTATTTTTAGCAGATATTCATATTTAAGTCTCCAGTGAGTTTCTCAAATATTCAAGTCAGTAGATGAAAATAAATAAATATACTATTTAATAAATAAATGGAGTATCTACTCAAATATGACTAGACACTAAAAATAATGTTTAAAGTGAAATAATCTGAATTTCTATGCCATATTAAGAGAAGTGTGCTCCTTTACCAACTCCATAGTTGTGAAGTCAGAGTTTTCCTCCTGGACTAAGTTATCTTACCAACACTAGGGCACCCCATATGTCTGAGTATTTCATCTATACTTGAGAGATAGAAAAGCCATGCTTCCATCTCTTCCTAAGGAGATTAATACAAAGTGAATGCAACTGGAAATTTCATTTTCTACACGTTATGCCAATTGTAAATCTTACATAATATTATATATGGACATGCAAAAAACTTTTTAGGCCAATATTACACTATATATATGTGATGTTACAGATCCTATCATATTTGACTTTAGAGCTAACAGTTGTTTTGCAGAACCTGTGTAAATAAGATTGTCATGCATTAACATCCTCCGACAAAGCATACTAATGATGGAACACTGCTTGCATCGAGATATTTGTTGACAGAGTTCAGGGAAAGAGAGATTCATGCTATTTTCTGGCATGAAAATAAACATATTTAGCAAGAATTACCCAGTTACATTTTCCACACCAATAACAATTATGTCATTTTGCACTTCCCCACAAGATAATACAAGACATTTTATATCAGAATCAAAAACGAAAACAATTTAAGTTTGCACTATATATAAGTAACACTGAATTTTATTCATGTATATCAACAAATGAACAGTATTTGACTTACAGTTCCTCTCAAATAACCAACATGCCTACATCATAATTCTGACATCCCATGATGCATCTCTCCCTCTATTCAGATGGGTAGGGCTATTCCCTGATGCCTGTAGAATGCCAGTTGGTATGGTTGAGTGGGATAGGCAATTTTTATCCATTTTCATCCCATTTACAAGAGAAGAGGGAGGTTCCTGCGTGTTTTTTAAGGCTATATGTCACAATCTGCTGAAGTGAGAAGACAGAAATATCAACTTGCTTGGCCAGGACAACTTGCAATGTTAATTTACTTTCTCATCCACCAAGATGTGTACTGCTTATTTTTATTTTTTTTTTTTTAATACTGAATTCCATTATCTTTACACCCAAGCCCCCAAAGATGTCCAAATTAAGTATTTGCAATTTCCTACAATTAACACGTTCTCATTTTGTAAAAATTAAAAATATGATTTTTTTTTTAAAAATAATTTCACTCCAAGCAAGGCAATAGAGCTATTAAGATGCAAGACGTTACTGAATGTGAAAGAATATGAGAAGAAAAAAAAACACTAACAAGCAAGAACAATAAAAGAACAGGAATTAAGACAGAAACTAATGTTCCATTTAAAATTTTGTAAAACAAGTTGACTGGAGAGCAAGAAGCTGGAAAAAAGAGTTCCACAAGCAAGAAGTGCAAAAGAAGAAACTTTTGGCACAGAAATTACAGTTACAAAATTTTTAATAACCACATTACTCAGATGAAAATTTCTCAACCAAACAATTATAAAAAAGAAACTCAAAGTTAGTTGTATTTAAAAAGAAAAAAAAAAGAAAAAAAAAAAAAGATTTACACTATTTACATTCAGACTATTTCCACTAAGTCCAAGTACACACTGCCCAGCCCAGGGATTGAACTCACAATTACCATGTCACCAAATTCAGAAATGAGCAAATTAAATAAAGAGTTCAATTCAGAATTCCCTGTAGGTTATGCAGATCAATATATACCTGATGAAAGTCAGAAGGCACAAAGACAGAAACAATGTGATAAAAACAACAAGAATGAAAACAATGGTCCAAATGCAAATAAGTGTAAATAATGATAACTCCTCATCCCAGAAATTCAGACACAAGGTGGTCTGGTAATATAAACAACAAAGATGAGGACAATAGTCCGAATATAAATAGTGTAAATAATGATAACTCTTCATCCCAGAAATTCAGACAGAACAAAAAGAAACATTTTTATATTGCATGGATAGATTGTGAACTTTCTATTGACTGAACTATAGAATCTAACCACTTCAATAAGTGGAATAAACCAATTTAACAAGGTTCTAAAAATGAACTAAGTTTTTGTTTTTTTGCCTTGGAATCTTTTTCTGGTATTACCAGAAGAGTCTATATTGATTGTTATAACATTGGTAGGTTTTTTCTGGGATCACATGAAAATGCAATTTTTTTTTTTTTTTTTTTTACCAACATAGCACTTGTATTTTAACATTATGTTGAAAATGGAACCAAAACATGAATAGAATTTTTAAATGCTGTTTAAGAAATATGATTTGTATGAGGTGGGTGCCAAAATATTCTCAGTATCCTCTCATTTATAAACTGTTTATTCCTTTTATGCATCAGTATATCAAATACCATATTCAAAATCACTTTGGGAACTAGAGGCTAATGTTACAAATTGCAAATGCCAGAGCCAAAATGGTCAGCAATTGGTCAGAGTGATTTGTGGGTGGGGCATTTTAACAGTAATGGATTGCCTTTGTCTGGATTTTGAATATAAGTCCCAAATGGCACAAATTCAACAGAGGGTCTCGAGAATTGTGGTGTCAAAATGCCTTCCACACCCAGGTTTGCAACTGGCTAATACCACCTGCAGAGCAATGCTGAGTGACACACAACATGTATTCCTGTCACATCAGTTCTTTCTACTGCCTCTTAGAATACAAGATGTTAGGATTAATAAAATGAATCCCAAAAGTACATGACCCTTTTCTTTGATACCATTTTTATTAATAGTGTGGGGATCCAGAGAAGACACAGAATGCAACACTAAAAAGATCCTAAACTTAATCATTCCTGAAAAGCTCAGAATGCAAGATTTATATGATAATTGTTTGTATGGCTTTAGATTTATCCTACAACCTCATCATTTTCAGTCATGTTAATTTTTATCCACTTCATTTTTTGCGCATTTTTTTTAAATTTCCAACTGAGAGTAAACAAAGTAGTAATTTGAATAATAATTATAATAATAATAAACTGAAAATAGATTTTGAATTATGAACCAATCTGTATGATTATTGCCTAGTAAACTGAACACTGAAAATAATTCCATTCAACTCCAACTGTGAACTCCATGATTTATATTATGAAGTCCACAGAGTTAAATGGTATTAATTTCAATTTTGGATTTACTAATGTAATAATAGAAAAGAGAGACAACAACATTACTTATAAAAAGGTCTTTACAGTAATCTTCCCACCATACATATCCCCACACAAATGATGATGTTCTATTGTAGGGTGGATTTTTCCGGCTGACCTTTTCTCCTGCTAAACTTTACTGCCAGTACCATATCTCAAAATACATCAGAAAATGTTATTAGCATTGAGAGAAAGATTCAGGCAATGAACAAAGTGGTTAAGAAGAGATGAAGGCAGGTTCAAATTTTTATTCTTAAACATTCTTCTGAAAATCTTGTAATTATCCTTTGCAGCCAGAAAGACACTCATTTTGTTGTTAAACAAAAAAAAAAAAATGGAAAATTTCTGGGATGAGGAGTTATTTATACTCAGACTATTGTTCATAATACAATAGCCTAACAGATTAAGTGTTGGTTCATGAATCTGTTGACAGTAATTGTGAGTTAAAGCACTGGGCCAGACAGTGCAGTTCTAAACAGAGTGACCAATACTTGTAAAATAGTAAATAAGAACTAGACAAGATATCCCAAGACAGTAGAGCAAGTCAATTGTGGTATTGGGTCTAACATAAATGATAAAAAAAAAAGTGCACTGGATCCAAATCCAGGTCCTGAGTGACCTTTTCAGGGGTGTAGCCATCATCACCATACTTGGCCAATTGTGGGTTTAACCCATAGTTGGAGGTTTTGAATTCAGATTTGTCCTTCTCTGGACCAGTTACCACCCAAAGCTATAGGGCTCAAACCATCCTGCTATTACCTATAAGTGTAAATAATGTAAATAACCAAATTAATTTTTAGGCACATGAGCATTAAATCATTATGTAAAATCTTAAATACAGAACTGATTTTTTTTGTGGGGGAATAGCAACTGCAGAAAGTTGCTATTTACTGGAGTGTATATGATGTATTAACTTTTATAAAAAGATAAGCAGAAGTGTTCTCAGCAAGTTATATAACATTACCCTTAAATGGGACCACAAACTAATTTCTTAAGATATAATCTTCAGAACTACACACTGGTGGGCACCAACTGAGAAATTAATTACTACATGTTTGTCTTGAAACTTAAAGCTGGCAGCTGGATTTATTTTATGTTTATCACACCTGAGTTTATTTTTTTATGTTACTGTTGATATAATACTACTTTCTGGAGGTGACTAAATGCTAATTTACTAGCAGAATATAATGCCAGTATTTTAATGCCTTCAGAAGCACAACGCAACTGTTTACATGAACCCACCTGCTGCCATGTCTATCATGATCACAATGCAAGATTCACAAGAATAACAAATTTCTCCTTTCTCACAAAGTTATGCTAAGCAAAAATATCTCAGATTTCACTGCAGGATTTTTCAGAGGCAAGTCGGGGAAAATATTAAACAGACATTTATTAAGCTTACTGTGGTCTGACAAATGGATGAGCCACTCTTCTCAAAAGATCAAATCACTAATTTTTATTTTTTTTATTTTAATACTGGCTTCACTGGATGTGACATAATGTGGAGTGTCTATATGTGGCTAAGGCCAAAAATTGCAGTCTCCATGATCACTGTCACACTGATGTTGATAACCATCAACTCTCCCTTTTTTAGTGCAATGATGATTGATGAAATCCACTTGCCTTGAAAATCAGCATTCAAAATCCTAGCTTTGGCTCATTGATTCCAGTTAGAAAAACACAATTCAATCACTAAGCCAGCCTTTATTCAGACATTGAATCTAATCAGTATGGCACAAGATTACAATAATGGAGTACTCAGTCAAAATCAAGCTTGCTCACAACAGATTTTGGGACTGAACAGTTAGACAATGATGAATCAACAATACAAAAATTGACTAAGATTAGACTAGTCTGGCACAAGGCAAGAATTAGTGGACCAATCAAGATTAAGCTCACTAGCAACAGCTTGTGTGATTAGATTACTAATCAGTGATGTGTCAGTTCCCCATAATTAGCAGCTTCTATCAACCTGCATCAAAATAAGTGATTGAATGCCTTAACTCTCACATTGTTAGAAAGATTTAATAAATACCTTACCTTTGGGTTTTTTATTTTCTTACGATACTCAAGATAAAAAACAAGGAACTTACCTGAAAGAAAATACAAAAAATTAATTAAATTTTGCATGGAAATAAAAAGTAAGAGTTTCAGCAAAAGTATAGAAAAGAAAAAAAAATCATTATTAAATTCTAATGTGAAATTTTGTGTATGTGTGTATGAATATATAATAATAATAATTATAATAATAATATTGCACATTGAGTGCTAGTGTTAATATATATATATATATATATATATATATATATATATATATATATATATATACACACACACAATTTAAAAAAAAAATCTTTGTACTTTGGTGTAGCAATTAATTTGGATGTACATATAGAGTAGTAGTTATCAGCATGGAAAGTGGAATTAGCTGTTGCATTCACTTTCACACAAATACCCTTAGAAAAAGGGGTATAAATCCAACTTCTTTAGTTCTGGTAAACTCAAGCCCTAAACAGAACTCTGAATGCCAAAACAAGAAGCCACTTCACTATCTTTCCCAAGAGCAAGATGCCATGGCAATTCACAGATAATAAAATAGAATCTAGAGAGCTATGAATGCCTACATATTAAGGGACAAAAAAAAAAAAAAAAAAAAATTCTTACAGTTGACATCTCCAAAACTTATTGCTGGCTGTCAGTACTAGCTTTTATTAAGACCTGGCATGATATATATCAAAGTTATTATTACACAAATTCCTGATCACTGACAATTCCTTTTTCCTCATTTTCAATGCATTTCTATAGCAAAATCAGTAGAAATAATAGTTCAATTCTACCAATAATACTTGCATCCTGACCACTGAATTTTTTTCTTTATAGCAGTGCATTTACATTATACATATAATAGTCCAATTCTATCAGTAATGTTTACAATTTATTCATGAATACCTCCAAGTCCTTTTATTTTTAAGGCATCATATTTTATATTGAATGTCAAAACAAATTTTACATTATGAAAATAAAAAATAAAAGTTGCTAAATTCTGTCCTTAAATCATCAAATTCCACTTTGAAGATTTTAATCCATGACAGTTTATAATACTTTCAGAATAATTCAAAAATCAATTTTAGACATTCTAAGGCAAAAATATTATCCTAGTTTAATCTAAAGAGTTCAATTAATGACAAAAATTCTCTAATAGCTTTGCACCAAAACAAATTCACAACAGGCTATTACAAATTTGCCAGAGATTTCTTATAAGAGTAGTAACTTATTTCTTAAATACTTTCTCTGTTGGCAAAGCTAAACAAACTCTGGAAACATTTCAGATCTGATTTACTTCTCTAGATGGTTTTAGTATTTGCTGTCTCTGCATTGTAGTCAGAAGAAAGTGTTGACTTCAGTTTTATAAATCCTACTCATGACATACTTTAAATCCTTTCCATTATGATCCAAGCCAAACATTAAAGTGCTTCATTTTGTTATCCTTAGATAAATTAAAAATATAAATTAAAAGACTAAATTACTTGAATTTTCATTACGTATCTGAAAACATATAGGGAAAAATATTCTACTTAAAGCGATGACACCTTCATCCCTCTCCAAGAACTCCTAATATATCAATCATCCAAGTGTTGTTCTTACTTTTTTCATCTATAAAGTGGTTCTCTGGGATTACCACCAGTTGACTCTCCATATTCTTCTTAATCACATCCACAGTCTAAAATCTCTTTACTTGGGTTGAAATGCCAGAAATCCTAGAGAGTCCAATCTGAATTTTAGGGGTTACATGACAGACATTGTGATATGATGGTTACACAGTATCCAAGAAAACTCAGTAGCATCTCAAAGCTAACTGAATAACAC
>CAHIKZ030004296.1:505000-550000 GCA_903632075.3 Acanthosepion pharaonis
ACAAGAAAAGTATTTCTTCGATGAAGCCTTGTAAATTATTAAACAGCCACAAGATGAACACACTCATCTTGTGGGCCCCATACACATCTGCATCCATTGCACAGTTTTTATTTCTTTAATAAAAGACCTTCTCATTATTTCTTTTACATTGATTTGTTTGTTTTTGTTCCATGGCATATCAACCTCAATGTGTTATTTAATGTTAACAATTTTTTTAATGCTAGTAATTTTTTTTTTTTTTATTGCTGGTAATACCTTTTTTTTTTTTTTTTACACACAAAGTATTTCTGGTATAAAACCTATTTTTACCCTTTCATAGTGTTTTGACTCCAGTTTGGGGGGGTTAACTATTTGCCCATAGCTGGGACCCTGATAGGTGCTACCACCCTTGGTCAGGGTGGACCTGGGAACACCAGCAATTAAGAGGTGGTCCCGCCCCCCTCAAAACCTGATTAAAGGCCTTGCTGTTGTACATAGTTTATCATCTTACCCAGGATGCAGATGTAGTTTATCATCATACCCAGGACATTTGTTTGTTTGTTTATTTAATAGCTTATCAACTCCTAGTGAGGCGTCTAATAACCAAAGCAAGTAGGGTTGGGGTTTTATATTTGTGTCTTATTTTGTAATGAAATTAATTTTTTTTTTTTAAACATAGTTGTGTCAAAAGTTGTATTTAGTTTGTGTATTTATAAACTGTACTTATGTTAAAAGGTTTTTTTTCTTCAGATTTTGGTTTCTTTTAAGAATTTAAAAATGTTATCCAGATTGACCATGGTAGAGTTCTTTCAAGTTATTTGTTTGATAATGTTTGATTCATGCTAGTTTCAGGTTCATGTCAGTATATTGCTTACAGCATACTTTTCCTGATGTGTCAGGTACATTAGGGCTACCTTCCCCTTTATTAGGTATGAGTGCATGATAGACATGTATCCTATACAGAGCCTGGTCAGTATCGCATCCTCTTTTTTTGGACAGTATGTAGCTCTGCCACTTTCCTCTGGCATAGTAAATGATGACTTATGTACAAAACCATTGACAAAGTGAGTGTCATTCTTCAGAGTTTAATAAATTCAATTTTAATACACATAAATACATGTAATTTTTTTTTCAGGTGCAAAAAATCCTAAATGGAATTATGCAAACTTTCAACTATTCAATGTGGCAATGAATGTGATAATTATTGACTTATTTCCTTCATCTTAAAGTCAGTTGTTTTTTGTTTTTTTTATCAGAACTCCCAGAATTTCATTCTATAACTGCTAGCAGGCAGTTATGACATAATCAAGATGTTGATATTCCACATTAATTCAAATAAAAGGTTAGGAAGGAAACCTTCATCAATACTGGAAAGAGTAATAACAGCTACTGAAATTGAGAAACCTATTTTCCTGAAAAATTGTTTTAGGAAAAACAGTTTATAAATTTCAACTGAAAATAGTACTGGCCGTTTGATCAATGAATGCTAATTAGTACTGTAATGGTAAGCTAGTAAAATTGCCAGAGTCAGGTTAAGTAGATTGCTGGATATATATTGTTCCAAAATCCTTCATAAATTCTAATACCAAGAGAGGGGGGATGAAAGCAACATGTCTATTCTTAATTGTCTGTTAATGTCATTATTAAATGTGTCAAAGTAAATTTTCAGTCAACTGTAGAGCAGCAGTTTCCAATGAGGAAAGACTATAAAAAGTAGAAAATATTTTTTAGCTTTTCAAAGAACATTAATACTTTGGACATTATAATAATGAAAGAAATTATAATTTTACACTGAACGCTTACAATGGAGGGCGGGTGCTGCCTTTCACCATAAGGAATAGAATGCATTAACTATATATTAGTTAAAAGCAACATTCTTTGAAAAATTTAAATCAGAGTTTTTGGTGTTTTTTTTGTTTTTTTTTTTCAAAATTGGACCTGGTCTTACCAAAAATCTGTTCTGAATTGAAAAATAAAAAATGTAATAAAACTTAGACATTATTTAATTAGAGAAGGTTTTAATTGCTTTTATGAATAACATTAAAAGGCAACATTGTCTAAAGAAAAAAAAAATTTTGATGAATAATGAATTTTTACAAGATTTGTTTTCATATTTTACAATTTTAAATTGAATAATTCATAAAATTTTTTAGATCTTTTAAAATACAGTTTCAATATGATAAATCTTAGGAAATATTGTTATTATGTAAAACTAAATTTACTAATGATATATTTTAAAGCTTAGTACAATCTGAGAACCTCAAATATTTTTTTTTAAATTTGAATTTGTTTTTGTATATATGTGCAGAATTCCTGAAGCATGGATGTACAAACTGATAAATCTATCATTAAAATGTCACATAATTTAAGGGTTCTCCCCACCCATCATTTGCTCTACCATCCTTAACTAAATTTTTGCAAGATTTTTAAAATTGAGAATTTTGTTTACAAATCCAATCAATATAATTTCTGTTTGAAATATACCACAGATTATTTTGCTGACTAAAAATAGTAAATTTTAAATCCTTTAGATTTCAATGAAATCTTTTTTCATTTTTGAAAATTCATTTTAAACCTATGTATACCAAATTAGTGGAGGATAGATATATATATATATATATATATATATATATATATATATATATATATATATATATGAGAGAGAGAAGAAGTAGAGAGAAAAATAAAGATAATTATTGTGGAGGTGATTATGCATATCAATTTCATTACAAAAATAAAGTCATTCAAAATTAAACTCTTGACTTAAAGGGTTATAAGATAAATTTGATATACTTAAGTGTATTCAAAACAGACAGAGATAAATAAAGTCATTTTTGTTTCTAATAAATAAAATTAAAAAAATATATTCTGATGACACCAGCATAGTTGCACAGAGAACATACTTGTAAAGAGAGAATCTTTATTAATTACCAATCTAGAACAAGTGTATTAAAACTAATATGAAGAGATCCAACATGGCAGAATATTAAATGTACAGACAAGAATTATAAAATGAATGTAGCAAACTGACATAGGGGAAGTACAAAACTTTGCCCAACTGCATAGAAATGATGGTGCATAGAATTTTGAATCAATGCTAACTGAACGAAACTGAAGCTTTTTTTTTTTTTTTTTTAAAAAGAATGAAAATTTTATGGGACTTTGATATGCAAATAAATTGCCAAATCTAGTTCATGAGATCAGATTTACTCATCAGGTAAAATACAAAAACCTTGCTAGAGGACTAAAGAGATTATGAAAAACTTGCATCTATCATTAATAGTGAACTTGGAACAGTCTCAATGAAATCAGAAGAACCGAAAATCCAAGAAAAAACAAAGAGTATCTAGATGACAACAGTACTAAAACTAACTTTGAATACTGAGGAGGGTGCTGTCACTTGGTCTTTAGTGTAAATCAACAATTGCTACTGGCAAGAAAAATGTATTAAAAAACCCCCAAAAAACGACGCACAATCTATATCTAAATTTCTGCAATGAGGATTTATTTACAGTCAGACTAATGTCCACATCTTTGTTAGTACCACAATGTTTCAGCTGTTGTGCCCTCTGGTCTTCTTCAGGCATCCATCAAAACAGAACTACCAATAATTGAGTAATACTGAGAGAGAGAGAGAGAGAGATTCCATGACATGGACAGCAGAATGAGAACAATCTATCCCAACAGATTATATAAAACTGGCAGCTATTTAGATTGACAAACACCTGGAGAGCAGCACAACAGCTGAAACATTATGGTAATAACAAAGATGATTTTTTTTTTTTTAATGGCATATCAACTACATATGAGCCATTTTACAAAAATGTGTTGTTGGTAAAAAAAAAAAAATTTTTTTTTTTTTTTAATATGAAAATGTATTGCTGGTATTTTTATACTTTCATAGTGTTTTAACCCCAGTTTGGAAGTTGGCTATTTGCCCATAGCTGGGACCTTAATAGGTGCTACCATCCAGGGTTGACCTAGGAATAACAGCAATTAAGACACAGTTCTACACTCCTCAAAACCTGATCAGAGGCCTTGCTGCCGGATGTAGTTTATTGCCATACCCAGGACAGAAAAAAGATGAGGACATTAGTCTGCCTGTAAATAATGTAAAATAATGCCTAATACTATTTACAATTAGATAATATAGACAAGCATATAAATGTATACCAACACATGTTTTCTTTTGTTTTTGTAATATTCCTTAGCAAGCAGAAACCTAATTTCCTACAATGGAGTAAAAAAAAAAAAAAAGGTCCAATACAAGTGCATATTATCAGCCTGTTCCTTCAAGTTTAAACAATAGCAAATAAGAATAAAAAATAGAAAAACTGCTTAAGATTTAAATTTTGTAATGTTAAATACTTTTTAATAAAAAAAAATTCCATCTTAAAAGAAAGGAAAAAGAATTGTAATTTTAATAAATTTTCAAGTTGACATTTTGTTAACTAGTTGATTGTAGTTACCATTTATACTAAATGGTAGAAGGAAATGGGGGAGAGGAAAATGAAAAGATAAAAATAGAAGATATGAAGAATATAACATTTGTACAAAACACATTTCAAACATTAAATTAATTTAAATAATTTTATGGACTTGATATAAAGGCTGCGGCAAAAGTAATTCATTAACTTTTATTGAACAAAAATAATTTACGGTAGTTTAAGATTAACTATGGCTTACATGTTCAAGAATGGTTAAATCTTAATTTTGAATTGAGGTGGATAGAATGATGTAGAACAATTGAGTAACCATCATGATCAGACCTAATAGCACCAGACTTTCTTTAGGAGGAGGGGTTACTAAATGATCTTGTTTAGAGGATCAAACCAAAAACAATTCCTGAATTAAAACAAGCAATTTCTGATACATTTTCTGCAATTAATTTAGAAATGTGTCAAATGCTGATTGGGTTCAGCATTGTATTGAACATGAAAGGAAGAATTTTGAATTTGTTAAATAGTTTGTTAATCATAACAACTCGTGTTGTTTTGATGCGACAATACTTAGAATTTTTTTTAAACTACTATAATTTATTTTTGTTCAATAAAAGTTAAATGAAAAAAAAAGTGTTACTTTTGCTGCACTCTGACCATTTTTATAAAATATTGCATTCCAGAATTCATATATTACTATAACAATCCAATAGCAGTCACATTAACAGATAGATTAGGTTTAAGGCTCTAAGTTCTACACTCAGAATTGTCCCATAGCACCATAGCCTAGTGGATTAAAGCGTTGGTTCATGTATTTGATGATATAGTAACTGGGCTTAGTGTAGACTGAGATTGAGTGGAAAATGGACTGAGCAAAAACTGAGCAGTATTAATAAGAACTAAACATGATATCCCTACACATGGTCAGTAGAACAAGTACAATCTACCCCAATAGATGAAAAAGGGTTCTGTCTGAAATTCCATGAAGGTTGCCCAGATTGACAAGCATGAAGCATAAAGAGCTCAATGGTTGAAATGTTAAGATAATAAACAGTAGTCAGTATGTAAATAATGGTATGTCCTCATCCCAGAAATTCAGATAAAAATTTCTAACATTTGCAACTATATTTTATATGCTTAATGGGACAGTGGTAGTATCCTTTCCACCCAACCCACACTGACATGTCTAAAATCATGACCATGCAGCTAGTTATTTTAAAGACCCTGAAAATATATACAAATTTACTACTAATGGGTGCCACTTCTGAACAGTATTCAAAAACTATATATTAAGACCTTCAGATAAAGTACTTATATTATCTACTTATATTATCTTAACATTTCAATCATACATAAAAAGAATGACATTTCCAAGCAAGCCTCATATGTGAGGAAGTGCTGAAAATTTTTCAAATGACCAAAATGTCCCAAGCCATGAAACATACATGCTTTCCCATATATTTACTCCCAAAGTCAAACACACTTCTTTAGCTCTTCTGAAAAAGATCATTTTTTTTTTTAAATTCTCATGTTTAACCATGGAAAAAAAATTTCAGAAACTTTTCAAGCCAACAACTATTCAGCATCTCATCATTATTAAACAACTGATAAAGCCATTTAACAAATGATACTTTATGTATTCTGTTTCTGACACTAATGAGTCTTATTATGAAGGCATTTTTTAATTGCCACATTTGACAATCTCTTCTTTCAATGTAAATACAAAGTTTTTAATGAAATATTTTCTCACGACATTAAATCGAGTTTCTCTTGACAACAAAATTGAGGCCTCAACAATTTACTCTTCAACTTTATATTTTGTCAGATTTGAACTGAGAACAAATTATTTATTAATGACTTTCTTATCATTTGATAACTTTTTATTGATATAATTGACAAACTATCACCAGTTTCCCTTTACCAAGGATTCATCACATTTTTGATGAAGTCCTATTATTTATTCATTCATTAGACACAGAGAAACATTATATATATATATATATATATATATATATATACACACACACACACACATACATACATGGACACCTTGAGGTGGTGTAATGGCTAGCAAGCTTGTCTCGCTAGAACAATTACGATTGAGTAGTGAGTTCGATTCTCACTGGGTACCCCCTACTTTCGGCCTTGTGCCACATCTAAGCTATGCTTGGAAAATCACACACACACACATATACATATATATATATATATACACACATATCTTTTTTTATTCAGGAGGCACATGACCTTCTGATATAGATATTTAAAAAACAGAATATCTATATATATATATATATATATATATATATATATATATATATATATATACACACACACACACCCATTAAAATATAATGTTTATAATAATAATGCCACATTAAAAAAATCATTAATTGCTTAAAAAAGTAAATATATTTACCTTGCTTCAAGTACAAAAAGTTGGGAGATACAGATTTTGAGATATCGCAATGAATGATATGCACTTCATAATGTAACTGACCTTTGTTGTGATGGTTTCTCATAGCTTAATGGTAGAGCATGCTTAGCTTGATACAGACCCACTTCTTGTAGGGAGTTACATTATATGTATTATGATTGTTGATCTTTAAGCTGGTAGTCATTAATCTCGCTGTTTAAAAATTAGAGAGTCTACTTAAATACATGTACCCACTAAATATAATGTTTATGTGGGTGTTTCTCTTTTATTATAGTTTTGTCAAGTTTGAATTTGGTTGTATTGTATACATTTTAGTATATACTTGGTCTTGCTGAGTTCATCGTTTACTATTGTGATTTATATTTCAATGATTTTTTTTTTTTTTTCACAGCTGCTACGTCATATAGTTTGTACTAGAAATATTTGGGCAGCAAGTTTTCATTTATGCAGATTCATAAAAATGGGTTTATTTTCAGGAACCCAATTTTACAATTAAATCTCCTGAAGAGTGGATGTAGTCCTGTGAAAAAAATGTGAACATTTGATTTTATTGATTATTAATGCTCTATATTTGATATCAAGCACTACAATTACAAAGATCATCTCTAAAAAAAAAAAAAAAAAAAAAAAAAACTTCCAGAAACACTATATATATATATATATATATTTTAGTGGTATATATAAAATATATGTAAATTTTCAAGAGGACAGAATCCAGGTAAAGCTCAATGTTCAGGACAGAGCAAGAATATAAAAATCTCAAACACTAATATTCCATGGCATGGTTATAATTTATTACATTGGAATCAGTAATCAGGTTCCAATTCATCAAACCTGTGAATTCAAAAAGAAATCGGAAAATATTTCTTTTTGAATTTGTAAATCTGATGAATTGGATTGTGATTACGATTCCAATGTAATAAATTATAACCATGCCATGGAATATTAGTGTTTGAGCCTTTTATATATATATATATATATATATATATATATATATATACTAGCAGTAGAGCCCAGCGTTGCCCGGGGATGTAATAGTAAGAGATAGATCAAGTAGTGACCATCATAAAGACTGCAAAATAAAATTGACAAAGATTATTGTTTAAGGTTGACGGACACGCATGTCTTAATTAGTTTTTTTTTTTTCTTTTTTATTACGAATTGGTCAAACCCAAACTCAAACAAAAACATTGTTTTCAATCGTTATGAGACTATTGATTGAAAAGAATTGTCTTGTAAATGGAATTTTTAAAGCATTCTGAATGTACAAATAAAGAAAAAAGTGTGCAAGACAATTCTTTATAATAAGACACTACCTGCCCCCAAAAAAGTGAAGTTTTGTTGAAATTGGTTGAAAAATGTAGGAAATCCGATCCCATATATAAACGAACACACACACACACACACAAATAACCAACCTGGGTTTTATAATAAGTATAACTCGATAACTCGATATTAATAAGTATAACTTGATATGAGTTGTCCCCCTTTCATTAATGCCTCTTAATTGTGTTTTCAAATTGATTTCGTGCAAAAACAATTGTGTTCTTCCAATTTTTGGCACTGTCAGAACCACCTCAAGGTAATTTTCCGTAGTCCTGTGAAGTTTTGTTGAAATCGGTTGAAAAATGTAGGAAATCCGACCCAATATATAAATGTACAGACACACACAATCTGCGTTTTATAATAAGTAAGATATATAAGTAAGGTGTGTGTGTTTGTGTATGCACAGTACTTATTGGAAAGTGCTCGATATCAGTGATAGAGCTAACATATTTAGTTGGATTGATGTGAGTTTGTGACCCTGGGTTTCACACTCTTTGCGATCATCAGACAAACAAGTTTGCCTGACGATTGCAGAGAGCATGAAACCCAGGGTCACAAATTCACATCAATAAATAAATATATATATATATATATATATATAAAAATGAATCATAAACTTGGAGAGTTGCTTTGGAACTGCATTATACTTATAAAACACCTAAAGCTTCAATATTGCTATCATTTTTATAGCATGGGCAAACATTGGATTGATATCTAAGGAATGCTCTGAAACTAATGGTTCCTATTTGAAGATAGAACACATACAAAGAATACCAACAACACAACAGGATATTATCGCATGCTTTCCACAGCAATCACCATTGATGATGCATTTTCATCAGTGAATAAAAGCCTGCATGTCACACTCAAAAATCTGCACTAGCAGAAGCAACACATGCACAACTGTTGTGGAGACATTAAACACCCTACTTCCCACCTCTGTTTGGTTGTTGCAAATGTTCAGAAAGTTTCAATGAATATCAATGGGTGCCATATTTTCTGCATGAAGAAATTTAATGAATCTGATTTCATGCCAAATGCTATTTTACCAGACCGTTTCCCAGATGATATCTGTAACAAAGCAAAATATATAATTACAGGTCACTGGGGGAGAAGGTCCAACCTCTGCTGTCATAAAACTAATATCTACATCTGACATTATGAACCAAAATGATAAAAGACATTACTTTTGGAGCAACCTACATGTAAGATGCAACCAAGACGTTCAATGATTTTGAGAAAAAAAAAAAAAAAAAAAAAAATCACCCATTCATTCATCTGTCAAATTATTCAAGTTTTCTCATCTTCTGACATATATTTTACACATTTTTCAAAATTGCTTCCCCATGAAATAAACACTTTCCTCCCACCCCATCTTTTTATGGAACCCATTTTCATACCTTACATTCCCTCAACTTTTTCATCAATAAGTAAAATTATAGATGACAGCCTCAAATTCCTTACTAAGTTTAAAATATTTTTTTTGTCAGGATTTCCAAGAGGTTGGCATTATTATTCTATATCAAGTCTTTAAAATGTCAGTTTTCTCATTTCTGTTACTACCAGTGGATAGTCATTAAAATTGAAAAAAAAAAAAAAATTTGCAATTTCTTGGGATTCAAGCTAAGAGCTTATAGGAATCCAAACCCATAAGAAAAACAATCAATTTAGTTTAGCAATTCTGAATTAGTAGACATTGCTTTTCTTCCAACATAAATGTTAATAAGTAATAAAAAGAGAAAAACTTGTTGATAGTTAATCAAGTAGCATAGGCCAGGCCATTTGGTACAAGCAGTAACAATAAAGTAATCAGTTAAGACCACCCTCACAATAAGCCACTTGACTTTATTCAAAACATCAAAGTCCTTACAGCTGTGAGTAGCTTGTCTATCTGACAAGTTAAAATCCAACTGTATTAACAACTGAGAAAGAACGATTACTCAGTGGCAAAGTTTAATTAAATGAGAGACTTAATAGAGGTGACATGAGAATCAAACAGTGACATAAGAGCTTTTATAGATCCTAATGTTCAGACATAATGGAATGAGATGTGCAAATCTTAGCCTGTCAGGCAAACAGGCTTAAAAGATGTTCTTGGGAATATGGCATATAATCTGGTCTTGGACAATGAGAATTAATTCTACTTGGAAAATGCCAATCATTCATTTTGTTTCATGCTTTATTATTATCATTTTCTTATTATTAGCCGTATAATATTGTAAAGAGTGATGTCAGACAATATACAATTGTAATAATTCAGAGAGAAATAAAAATGACATTTAATTGAATTCAAAGTGCCACATCCAAGTAAAAAAAAAACATCAATCTTCATAGTATTTCCACTTAAGACTCTTGCTAGAAATAAATTATATCTGAGATAAAAAAAAAAAAAAGAAAATCTTTCATAATTCATCCATTTCAAGTAAGTGCACTTGGAAACAAAATGAGTTACTGTAAGAATAATAAAAATTAATATAAATCTTGTCAGTACAATCAGCACATGTAACACTAATAGGGCACCTAGTGCGGATCCAACTCTCCATACTTACAAATGATCTGCTTGCTTGACTATTTTGCTAACCATTACTCCAAGGCAAGTACCCGTAAAAAACTCATTCATTATTAAAGGAATTGTCATATTGTTTTTGGTTGACTTGTTCAGCCTATTAAAAACACGTACATTAATGCTTGCTGGCTATTTGCCCATCAATATCAATGGTCAGTTTTCAAGACCATCAAAAAGCCATGATATTAAATGCTAATTTTATAAGGGAGAGAAACTCTTCCCATTTGGAAGGTTGGTAAACCAGTTTTATCCTCTTCTCTATTTAGTCATAATACATAAAAAAAATAAAAATAGGTTTGGGGAGGAGATAGAGAATACTAATTTTTTTTTAAATATTTTTTGTCTTATGTGTATTATTTATATCCAAGAAAGTGCTGAAAAGTTCTTAGAATTGAAATCTTTTTCTAGAAAATTTCCACAAAAATAAATAAGTGGGGGAAAGGGTGTAATGATACAGGTGGCAGAATTTTTTTCAAAAATTAAAAAGCAGGGAGGGAGGATGATTATAACAGCCCCAAGAGTAAATGAAACTGGAAGTTGTTGGTTGATAGATAAGCATGTGACACAGGACTATTGTTGTGTTTTTTTTCTATCAAAAAAATTCATACACAATGACAGGACCACCAGAGTTGATCATTTATCTGGGTTACTAATGATAACAAAAAGCTATATAAATTGATGATCCACTAATCAGTGGGCTGAAGGGGGAAAAAAAAATCAGTACTTGACTGCATCCTTGAAAAAGATGGACTAAGCAGTTTGCATACAAAGAAACCAACTTTGAGAGATGCCTGCATGGCTTTAGAAGCTGACAAGTGGTATATATATGAAACTTGAAATCAGAAAAGTTTTTGAACTTTTTTCTTAACTAAAACATCTTTTATAAAGTTATAAACCAGACTGAATTAAAAAAATATCCAAATGTTGTTGCCGACTTATCTCTGATTAAATTTTTGAAGGATTATATCAAAGGACCTTTCTATGTTTGCCAAAATTCTGTCAGAAAAATATGAAAAAAATTAAAGATATTTCTGCTGAGCATTAAGTATAAATATTTTTCAGTAATGACATCAAATTTTAGCAGTCAACAGCATCATCAGTGTATGCCCTGACAGAGGCAGATAACACATGATTCCCAAGTTCCAAAAGGCTACATTATCAACAGAGGACATCCTTAACAAAAGCTTTCTGTTAAGAGTTGTAAAGAAAAAAAAAAAAAAAAAAGGTCATAAAAAAAAGTATCAAACGATTCTTATAAGCAAATAGGTACATAAAAAAATTTAAAAAATCTAGTTTATTTCAGAAACTCAAGATTTTCTGTGTCACTGGAAGAATAATGGTTATGTTTCAGAGATGAAAACATGAACACTGGTTCAGTTCTTTTGGTTATCATCTCTGAATGTCTTTATATCACTGAAGGCAATACTAGAAAGCATATATATAAATGAAAAGATCATTCACTTCCAGGTAACAATTGAAGCTCTGTAGACAAATTCAGTTCAGAGAAAAGAGTATGGTGATGAAATACTGTTAGGAAATTAAGATAATCTTATTTATTGTCTATTTAGGAAAGTACTTTTAGGAAAGAAAGGGGTTGTTTAAAGAAACAGATGGAAAACTTTCTTCTATTAACACTATGTGAGTGAACTAGACTTCTATTTTCCAATATGAACACATGCAAAATTCTGATTATGAAAAATGTTTGCATATTCTCACTATAACTGTGGAACTATCACTTATTCAGTGGAATGGTAAGTGTGCAAATGGAAGACTACAGTCAAAGAGCCTTGATCTAAGCCTTGTTTTCTGTGTGTTGTAGCATTTGAGTAAAGTCTTGCTCTGAAAGTAAAAGGTCAAAGCCAATTGTAAACAGGAATGAGACAAATTTTGGTTATGGCAGAAAGTAAACTGGAGCTACAGTTTAAACAACACAAAGTCCCTTGTTATATGGTGCAAACAGGGTATCTATACAATTGAAAAGCCAGTATTAGCTTTTGCTAAATTCCTATTGTTGCCCATGCTATCAAGCAATTTCTAAACACTATTTTTTTCTGGTGCTTCACAAATAATGGTGATTTTTTTAAACATTTTTTCACCTGAAGCGAGTTTAGTTGGTGTGTGCATGATGATATACACATCAGCTACTCTCATAATTATGTTAAGCTAGCAGAGGACATATAAAATGTTATATTTACTTCAAATCTTTCCTTGCTTGTCAATTAACTTTTGTTTATTTTTAATGTTTATCACAAATCTTTTCTTTGGTGACATTTTCAAAGCCAAATTGTGTTATCTTGCCAATGTTCTTTTGTTTCGCTTTTGAAGTTTATAACTTTCTTAGAACCCATGGTAGTATATATGAATTAAAATATCATTAAAGATATATATAATTGATATTATAACCAACCCCAACTCTCCTGCCACTGATGACACAGCTATTGTTAGGTCTCTCAGATTTTAATCAAATTATCATAAGGCATACCTTGAAAACAAAATTTTTCACACAACTATATATTTTTAATATGTTAAACAACCATTCGGTTGTATAGTAAAAATCTCACGTCAAATTGCTTTATATATTGTTCATAAAAACATGTTGAAAAATTGTTGGTTAATACCAATTTTATAGCTGAAACACTTTGTATAATAGTGTACAATGTTTTTGTTACATATCTGCAAAAGATAATTTCATCTGCAAATTCTGTAGAAAAAGTTACAAAAGATAACACCTCTTTGATTTATTAAAATCTCTCCAGGGAAGAAAATAATGTGGAAAGTGTGCACAAAAGTTTCCAGGATGAGTTTTCTTTTTAAATTATTTGAGTGAATACACAGTATAAAAAACTTATTTAAAATAAAATTAAAAAAAAACAAAAAAAAAAACAAAATAAAATAAATACTCCCAACATTGCTTGTAGACGTAAAACTTAAACCTTACGAGATTTTGGGGACATATCTATCCTAAGGTTTCTGAAACTTGTGGGATATATATGTTCTGTAGATCCCCTTTTTTTATGGGTCATGAAAAATAAAATAACTAAAATTTTGCTGGTTTTTATAACTGAAGATAATAATGTCATCATGATAGGAAGCATAAATAGAAATTAGTTTGTATTACTGAATGTGAATGATACATTAGCATGTTTTTTTATCCTAAAAGTGAGTCGATTGTGTGTATGTGTGTGTATGTGTGTGTAATTTTCAGTAACAGTGTCGTATAACTGTCAGCCATAACTAAAAGTTTCTGACTAGGTGGTCTCTGAAGTTGAGGGCATTTACCCACCCCCGGCGGCTAACTGGAGATGTTATACAAAAGGTGACCAGTATGTACACACAGAGAACACCCCAGCCAAAATCACCAATCATCATACGACACCAGGATATTGAAAATAATGTTTTAGCTCTGTCATTTTAACTATAGAGCACTATTTTTGGTGCATTGCCACAACACTCATTCAGGATATTACATATTTTGAATAGAATATAATAAAGTTCAATACTCATCAATGTCAACTGAGTTTCATAATTTTCTCAATTATCACTTGTCAGGGTTTTCAACAATGACTGTATTGATTAGATTACAGAACGTCTGTAACAAAGATTTTCTATAATCAATACAATTATTTTTTATCAGTTCTGATGAGTGATGATTGAGAAAAATTATGAAACTTGGTTGACATCGATAAGTATTGAATTTAATATGCAATTCAATAATTATTGCTATAGTCAAATATTAAGCCCTTAATTGCCAGAAATTCTGCTCACCTTGATATACATTAAATTATACAGTGTGTGATAGAAATACATTCTACACACATAATGGTAAGACATTAGCTAGATGAAGACACCACTGCCACTAATGTCTTAACATTATTCATAGTTAATATTTCTGTCACAGCTTGTGTAGTTTTATGTATATCAATAACTAGAATTATTATATATATATATATATATATATATATATATATTAGAGAGAGAGAGAGAGAGAGAGAGCCTCTATATATATATATATATATATATATATATATATATATATATATATATATATATATAAAATTATGCCTAAGAAAATTGAATTTGGTTTCCTTTCAGTTCCCAGAATGCATTTTGAGTGGGATCATATTGACCCATATTTATTTGATTATATAGCTTTTATCCTGAAGACTAAATAAAGATTTAACAGAAGACCAAATATTTCAAATTTAATGTTATATTCCCAAAATAACAATGAAACATTTATGAGAAAAAAAGCTTTTTGAATATTTACTGTGTGAATATTTTAAGGCTAAAATAATGCCCATCCCTATTTCTGAAGAGAACCGACTTAATTTTTTTCTTTATTATTATAATTTTATCAATTTTCTAATAATTTATTATTGACCATATATAGTTTACTGATAAATATAGATAAATTCTCCCATTCAGAACAACAGATAAGGGTTCAGTAAATTTTTTACTTAACCTTCACAAGTGAGAATTGTTTTAAAATTTGTTGTCAATTGCCAGTGTGACAGGTCAGATGATACTACAAATCATTTTCTTTTAAGTTTTTAAAGTTTTTCATTCCCAAGCTGCATGTTCACTCCTATAAGAAGCTCATCCATCTTTTGCTAACCTTTCAGGCTAGATTGAATTCAGAGTTTCCCTTCCAAGGTTATAGGTTAGCTGTCCTGATATTTATCCATAGCTTGCAGGGAGAAGTGATGGATTCATACCTTTCCTATATATAATAATAAAATTCCTTTTAAGTTATTATAAGTCTCCCCATTTGCAAATGTGATATACAGACATAAGAATCATTTTTATATATATATATATATATATATATATATATATATATATAAATAAAATGTTATTTTTACAACACAAACTCACTATATATCATGTCAACCTTTTATGATAGAATTATGTCTGTACTGGTGACACCAGTTCAAGGTAAATATCAAAATGTTTATTCCATTATAAAAAAATGACCATGTACATCCTCAATAATGGCTCTGCAACCTCCAAAAGTGTCATGTGGATGTGCAGGTGGTGTAATGGTTAGCGGCCTGGAATGAGAAATCGGTGGGCCAAGTTCAAATTCCAGGCAAGGTTGTTACATTCACTTTCACACAAATAACCTCGGGAAAGGCATAAATCCTTCTCTCCCTCACCCACATACCAGTGATGGCAAATTGAACTCTGAAGCCATATTTGACAACCAATACAGAAGGAGGACAACTAAATTCAAAACCCCATGTGACAGGTGGGACATGTATTTAAACTGTAACTAAGGTCTGCTCAGCATAGATACAGCATAAAGTACAGGTTGACTGTGTGTTGAACAAAAAGACAAATGAGCTTCATCAAAAACAAGCAGTTATGTTAAAGATGAGAAATCACACTGATTTGCAGTATGCCTTCAATTTGAAATAACTGATGATAGTGTTATATGGTTGTTTTTGGGTTTTTTAACTGAAAATCAGATCTACAAATCAAGGTAAAAAACAAAATTGAGAAAGGTTTTAGCATAACTATATTGCCTTAAATCAAGCCATGCAATGAACATACATGTATTAGTGGAAATATAACATACCACAAGTTGAACATTTACATTATGTAGCAGTAAACATGTAGCCTTGAACCAGACTTTGCTTTTTAAAAAGTATGTATAAAACATGTACATGAAAGCAATATTTTTAAAACTAAACTCACTTGTAAATGTGCAGTTTTTGGGTAGAATTTTTATTTCATTCTCAGCTGAAGCAGGTGTCAAGGAATAGAATCAGTTCTTCACAAACATCTGTGTCAAAATTATGAGTATAAAGGTATCGACTTTGGGTGGGTCACAAAATTTTTGTTAAAGAAATTTGTTTCTGCCAACCTACAACTTATTGTAAAAGTCATTGATTGATTTGTAAAATGCATTCAATTATATACAATAAACATTTCACCAAATCTCACATGGTCTCTTCCTGGATTTGTATACATGTAAAAATTTATAAAAAAGTCAAGATTGTAGTTTTGTCTGTTTTTTTTAAAATGTACAAGTTTATAAAAACAGAATAGTCAAGTTATCCTCAACTATTTACAATATCTTTTTGTAAAATCTCTAATGTTCTAAAATGTCAAAAATAACAATGAAAATAATGTAGTTATGTCCAATACTTCGCTAAAAATTAACATACCCTGATGAAAAAAGGGACCCAAACTTGATAAACATTTTTTTCATCATCTAAATGTTTGTTAATATTAAGAGAAAAGAGAAAAGACCAAAGTATTTTTTTGATTATTTTTTAATCCTTCTTCACATGTCCAAAATTTTAGTTAAAAATCTTTTATTTATTTATTTATTTTTTTTTATTATTCATCAAAATTTACATAAAATCGATCATGTCAGCCATTTTTGACAAATTTGTAAACAAAAGTAAAATTCAATTATACTTTTTTCAAAAGTTATTTTAGGAAAATTAAATTTTAAATTTTACCTAATGTATTTGGAAACAAATATTACTTAATCTTTTAGCAGAAATAAACATTTGGACAATAAAACTTTGTTTTTATTAAGTTTGGGGCCTTTTTTTCATCATACTATGCTGTTTTTTCAGTGAATTATTGAATATACCTAAAGTAATGTACATCAATATATGCAAAAAGAATATGACACCTGGGTGTCATATTCATGTCAGATATTGAGTTGACCAAATCTTGTGGATATTAGGTTAACTTTTTATATAAATTTGACCCATTAAATAAATGAATAGACACTGGATTATAGAATGTGCTGAGACAACAGCCAATTGCTGTGACCATCCCTATTATTAAATGTAAATCTAAAATGCCTATATTTACCAAGCAAAGAGAACTAAAGATTCCTAATTGGAAGATAAGAGAAAAAAAATCATTAACAGAATAAAAAAATATTTCTAATTTTCTTTCTGTAAATAAAATGACCATTCTGCTTAAAAAAAAAACCCCCAAAAAACAAAAAAACAAAAAAAACTTAGCTTTTAAGTGGTTATCTTTATCAGAGGTTTTAGTTAACACTGTAAGAAATCTATTTCATGGAGACACATTATGTAACTGACAATCAAGCCATTTAACATAAAAGATCTTGACATTTTTTTCACCGTTATCAGTGGCCATATTAAAGCAAATAGAAAGAGAGAAAGGTGGTATTTTGAGTAGACAAACATGAAAATGGACTCCACTTGTTTCACAGGAGGTAGGCAACTGTAGCTACTAATATTCCTGTTGCTGTCACAATTTCATTGACATATTTTTTTAATAATTTATTTTTGCAATAAATACATTTATACTAAAAACATTTGCACAATTTATTCTGACATAAATAATCCAGTTATTTCTTTATGGATGATTTGCTAGATTTTAATTGATCAGAAATGCTGTTGTGTTCACTTTTAGCACAAATACACTTTGGGAAAAGTGAATCTTCTATCTGTCCCCAGCTGTAAGTTAAATAGCAGGGTAGACTTGATTCTTTAGCCTTAAGTGGCAAACAGTCTAAGAAAGCAATGGGAAACAACTTTGCTATCTTTCCCAAGAATGCATGGTAATACAGTAACACAAAGAAACAGGAGAATAAATAACAGTTAAGGGACATGGTATTAAAAAAAAATATATTCCACAGAAAGATTATTTAAAATTACTCAGGCTGAAACAAGAAAAAAGATCTTATTTTTTTCATGTTTTTCCTTTCCAACTTGGTAAAGAAAGAAAGAAATTAAACCTCTGAGAACAAAATGTTGAAATTTTGCTCTGTACACCTCTTGTAATCTTTATATTTTATACTCTGTACATATTAATATTACAAGATAAAATACAGATCATCCCCAAACTGAAGATGAGTTAAGGACTGGAAGAAAAAAAATATTAAGTTTTAAATACACCAAGTTGAGTAATAAAATTCCAGAATTATTAAATGGCAAATAGAATGTAAGCTGTTTAAGTATTTAATGTAAAAAAAAACAAAAAACATTGATATTTTAAAATACAATGCAATTGTAAAACTGCTTAAACATTGTTTTGACATTATTACATTAATATTTTTATATTGTATGATGCTAAAGCAAAGCAAACTATTTTTATAATTATGGAGAAGACAGCTTGCAAATCTTTTAAAGGAGATTAAAAAAAAATTAGATTTCATACACAAGTGGTTCTACGCCAATATATGTATAACTTAATACAAATACAGTTTTAATAATTTTAAACTTTTTCTTTTCTTTTTTTTTTTATTTACTTATTTATTTATTAACAAAAACATTGAAATTGTTTAAAGTTATTAAAAGACACAGAAATGCTTCCAAGTCAATCTGTAAGTCAACTCCCAAAATAAGAGAGTAGCAATTTTATCAAATTTCAAAGAGTCTCTGGATAGACCCATGAGGAGAAATATCAATAAAATGTTGGTTTGGTGTGATAACTGAAGTTAAATTTTATTTATTATTTATAAACTAGAATTCTTTATTTGTTGGTGCAACTTTCACATGTTGAGAAAAAGAGTGATGGTTATGAAAATGGAAATGATGAACCCAATTTAAAAATTTTCTAATGCCAGGTTTAAACTTGGGTAAAACTAAGATTTTTTAATGTTGATTTTCTAAGCAGATATGCCCTACCCACAAAATCTGAATTTCCTTGTCACTTGATTTTGTACCATACTTAGCTAAATGTCAAGTCAGAAGATTGTCTTTGATTTATCTCAAGTTGGAATATCCTGACTGCCTTACATGCCGTTTGAAATAAATTCTATTTTATCAAGACCAGGCAACTGTCAGGAAAATACAGAGAAAGATATATAGTTTAATAATACAGAGGGTGCCATAATGGTTATTATGGTAGAAAATAGGACTGGCAAGCCAAGCTCAAGTTCCATCTTAGTGTGCTGTATTCATTTTTGCATTAATACCTAACTTTTCACTAATCAACCAATGACATTCATAAGTTATGTTTTGATTCTTGTTCACATCTGTATTCACCAAAAACTGGGAAAGACCTGCTGCACATTCACAAGAAAATGAAAGATGAAAATAAAGGTCAAGGCAAGAAATGATAACATGAACCCTGTTTTCAATATTATAAAACAGGTATTTTTATTCAGGTCTTTTTCTTGTTCATTAAGTGACACTTGGGTACAACTTCAGTTATGTTGGTCTCGGATCATCTTATCCACACTACAAACTTCTTGCCCATTTACATATTGCTGCTATGTGTGACATCAAAACTACACAAAGGATAGTGTCCCTGCCAATCACAACAAGGTTAGATTAGAACAGACTTTCTCAATCCTTAGCCTGACCAGCAACCACAAATAATCAGTGTCCAGTGTTTTCACTTCATCTCAAACACTTTCCTTTACCTATTGGTTCTCTTGTTCCTCTTTGGTCAAGTGGGTGCCACTCAGAAAACCCTATCATCTGCTAGCCATAAAATAAAAATATTTGACATCAAAGTAAGTTCACAATTTACCCTTTCATGCAAATGTTCTAACCATTTTGTCATAAAGCATGTATCCGTGTCTTCCCCACCCAACTATGGATGATAAAGTAAACTGGCCTCTCTAGCCTTGAGTGGTCACCAATCTAGAAGAAAACTTTAAATTCAAAAACATGGATTAAAGAATTAAAAAAATTTCACTGTGCCACATTTCCCAAAATGTCTTGGCAATTCCCAGCTAATACTGGAAGAAAAGGAAGCTGTGGAGAGCTATGATTGCCTACATCCTGAAAAGACATAGCATTTTTTAATTCTAAATTTGAGGTAGTGCATAAGGCTAAATGTGAAATAGGGAAATGGAGACAGGAAGATTGTTTTATGATAATCAAATTGGGCCTGTTGGCCTGCTTAGAAAATCAGCATTTTAAATCATGGCTTTAACTCTAAACAGCTTCTTATGAACCACTGACCTGTGGAACAGATCCCCAAGAGGATTTTTGCCCGATCACTACAATCTTAATCTATTCAAGTCTAGTTAACAGTTATCTTCCCCATCCTATCCATATATACCACCCCTTAACATAACCCTCTACTTTGAGTGGCCCCCAGGTCTTGTACAGGGTAAAACTTACTGTAAAAAAACAAAAGCAAAAAAAAAAAAAAAAATTCAAAACTTGTTTGACCTGTCATTAGGGCGAAGCGCATGACTGACTTGACCACCAAGCAGTATTTTTCTCTCAGCAGGCAACAACAATTTAAAATCAACAAAAAGCCACAATCATCAGAGCATTAACAAGTGAACTTAGGTAATGGAAGGAGGATTATATATTTGATGAACAAATTCAAAATGAAAAAAGTAAGGTCATATTTCATTAAACTTATTATAAATACTTTTTTCCCATGAAACTGAAACACTTTATAAAAGGTTTCCAACAGGCTTCGGTATCAGCTGAAGGAAGATGAAAACAAGTTATTTGTTGATCTTCACACTGAAGCATCAGATCATTTGTTCATTTATACTCAGTAAAGCATAAATTATGTCAGACAATTTTGACGTAAGCCCAATGTTATGTCCCTATATAAAAAGATTGCATCATTACACAAATGCTGTTCGTGTAACAAAAGGTTTTCCATGCAAGATATTCCAAATCAACCATTTTGCTCCCAAATATCAATTGGCACCCTATGTCAAGAGAAATCATTTAGTAAAATACTCTCAACTGTTTTTTTCTTCTTTCTTTTAAGCTGATCTAATTTTTATGAAACTTTTAGAAATCTTTTACGATATCATATATACATAGTATCTGTTGTCAGGGTTTTAATCACATTCTGTTGTCAACAATAATTCCAACAAGCCCAATTTCAAATTTCTTGAGTCATCAACACCAAACTTGTTTTAGTAGCAGTAACAGCTGCTAGATTAAAATAAAGAAAAGAAAAAAAGGAAGAGGGAGAGAGAATGAAACACAAGACAAAAGAAAAAATGAAGGAAAGAAAAATAAATAAATACCAAGCCAATCATTGAAAGTACTAATGATTAAAAACAAATCAATAAAATTATCTTTAAAATCTTATTTGTACTTTCATTAAAAGTTTATTGAAGCTATCATTCTTTTATTATAATTTATACTATTTTACAGTTAAGATGAGGTATTTAGTTATAAAGATTAAAGTAGTTAAAAGATGTATTGTCTAACCACCTGCAATCCAGAACAAAAATAATTTTACTAGCCACTTGAGAGAAATCATAACACCAGTTTGTCTTTGACAGTTAATTTAAGCATGTCATCATTTTTTCAAGATATATTTATGTTCTGTACCTTTAATACTTTGAAATAAAATTAACAAATTCCTCATTGTTCAAGTCCCAATCTGGATAGACCATTAAACATCTACTTAAATAAGTTATTTATGCAAACTGTGATATTGTGTCACAAGTCCTGTAACCCATGTGCTGCAGCTATGGTGTATCTGTGGCAACATTTATTTATGTAGCCTATCTATCTTCAGGCTGATTTTGAATTCTAGACCAGTTGCTATCACAAAGCTCAGTCAGCTGTTCTATTTAACCCATAGAAGAGATGGACTCATACCTTTCTCAAGAGTATTTGTATAAAAGTGGATGTAATAAACTTGGTTGGAATATGCGATATCATAGGCATTAATCAAATGCTGAAACTTTCTTACACTCATGATTACATCGCACTAAAATGCCTTGTTACTGGATGTTGTAGGCAATCATGTCTCTCCACATCTTCCTCCTCTTTGCCATAAGTTTTTAGGAAAAACAGTGAAGTGTTTCCTGCTACTTTATCCAGTTTACAATTGAAAATAGTCCTCTTAGACTGACTGCATTTCAGAATTAAGAAATTCAAGTAACTCTGCTATTTATTTTATAGCTGGAAGGACAATGGATGGGTTCAGGTCTTTCCCAGACTAAATCCCAAATTGCTCTCTAATTCTACTTTATGTGCTGACAACATTTCAACTACATACAATACACATTTTGAGGAGAGAGACAGATGAAAAATTTAATGCAGATTATTTTATTATAGAAATGCATTACAAATTATCTTAGTATATATTGCAAAAATAATTTGCAATGCATTTATATATTACAATAGGTCAAATGTCTAAGACCGAATGAGGAGTAAGAAAGTAGCATCCGCTAACATGCTGCACACAGTGCCCCAGTACAAGAACACAGTGCTAGAATGGAAAGTATGCATTGCAAGGCACGGGCAACTTTAAACAATTCAATTCTGCAGGTTGTTCAGTAAAAACTTTGAATTTATTGAACCCTCATCTGTTGTTCTCAACAGGAAAATCCATCTCTCTCTATATATATATATATATATATATATATATATATATATATATATATATATTAGTCGTATATTTAGGCAGCAATCCTTCCTTTATGCATGTTTCATTAAAAATGACAGACAAATATACTACGGTTAAGCTTTTAATTAGCTTTTCTTGTGTTCGAACAAAAGCTTTTTTTTCTGGACAAAGGGTGTGTAAAAACTGTCCAAATGTTTTATATTTCTGAGCTGGAAATATAAAACATTTGATAGTTCTTCCTTTGTCCAGAAAAAGAGAGCTCTTATTGAACAAAGAAAATTAAATAAAAGCTTAACTGTAGTACTTTTTGTTCAATGTTTTAATGAAACATGCATATATATATATATATACATATATATATTTATTGATGCATGTTTCATTAAATAATATAGACAACTTTTGTCTATTTTGTAACGGCTTCCCATACTTAATACTCCTCATTTTCACACTCGCGTGGTCATGTGTGATGTCACAAGCTGTGGCGCAATTTTCGCAGCTGTATCTCATATACACGAGTTTGTCGTTGCTTGGAAATCAACAAAAACAGACTATCATTATTGTTTTGTCCGTGTATTGTTTAATATATTGAAATGTAATTGTCATCTTTGATAATGGCTTAGGTAAGCCGAAAGCTTAGATAGGATTATAAAACATGTATCAATATGGTGATTCTCTTTCATCTTTTAATGATAATGTTATTAAGCTTATCAGACAATATGAATACAATGACTATATATATATATATATATATATATATATATATATATATATATATATATATATATATAAAAAAAGAGAGATATGGGGAGGGTGTTAAGGTGACAAAGACAACAAATACTAGTTACTGTTTACATCAAAACATTAAAGATGCCAAGAGAGATGGCCTTTAAATTTAAAATTTTAACATTCAATATTTCTAGTTATTTAACTTTACCTCTCACATTCAGCTTTTTATCACTTAAAGTTTTATTATTATGTAACTAGTTTTATCAAGCTTATTTGTGTTATTTTGTTTTTTTATGTTTGTGGATTTTGTAAGCTTTCTTAACATATAGGAAATAACTAGGACACTGGAGAAGTTTAATGTCAATTTAAGAATTTTTTTTTTAGTCATTCACTTACCCAGTATCAGTCTGATATATCTATTTTTACATAATTTCTTTTACACATATATAATAACTCATGGCTCCAGCCAAGCTTGACCAATTCTAGTATATTGTTTTTGCTTTTCCCTTGCGTGAGAAAGCAAATGGCTTTTAAGCCCAGACAACCTTTGAAAAAAAAAAAAAAAAAAAAAAAAAAAAAAAAAAAAGAAGCAGTCAACAAATACTGCAAAAGAGCTTCACTGCTGTGTTAGCCCCCTTCTGTCTAATGTTGGTAGATATTTAAGTGTCTCTTTAAGCACCCCATTCTCGTGATTTACAGAATTTACAGACATGACACTGAAAGTAGGAAATGGATATACACTCATCATAAATTAATCCATATATACACATATTCTCAACATCAATCCTAAGTGATGATGATTATAGTTCTTTAACAGGAACAGTGTGTACAAGTTGTTGTTTTTTCTTTTATGACTAAGGTCACAAAAGTCTAGATCCATACTCTAAAGACCCCTTTCAGATTCAGTGATCAAGGACAGCTGGTCAAGAATCAGTTGCAGTTAATGGCCAGTTAACCATACCAAACTTTAATAGATATCCTTTTCATGCTTCATGGCACATGTGAGTAATGGGTCACTTCATGCTGGCACTTTTGGCTTTCATAAATTATTATCAAAGAATTTTTTGGTGAGTTAATAAGATTGTGTTTATAGATATATCTTGTATTTTTGGCAGTTTCAAAATATATCAGGTCTTCATTAGACAATTTATGTTCAACCTCTGCCTGAAAACTAGAATAAATGGTTCAAAACCATGGGAAATAGTTTTAAATATCTGAAGGAATTTTCATTGGTCTTCATTCAAATGTGCATCTAAACATATATGGAGCATTTTTTCGGAATGTTTTGATTCTTATGCTTGGGGGTCCCTACTCGCAAGTAATGGGCATTTCCCTCATCAGCTACCCTTGTAACATCTAGAAACACCTCAATCTATAAAAATGTCAATTTCACAAAAAACAGTTGTCAACTGCATGCAAATACATGAAACTAGAAATAGTGGTTGGTCAATGTATACTAGAAAGTAAGAAAATCATTATATAACTTAAAATGTTATTTTTATTGGATAATCATATTTGAGTAGAGGCTCCATTTATTTATTAAAGTATATTTATTTATTTTCATCTGCTGGCCTGAATGTTCAAGTAATTTTATTAAAGAAAAAATTTGGGCTCTCTAGCAGAATTCAAACCTGTATCCCCAGGGCAGAGAAAGCTACTGTTAGATCTGGAACGGAGAACCAGCCAAATCAGGCAATGTTGAAATTGTGCCAAACTTCTCGACATAGATTTGCTGAAATTTTTCAGATCTGCATATCCAAATGTAAATAAAGCAATTTTTCTAAAGAAATGAATGGATTTTTATTAATATGTCTCAAATATAAGTGATAAAAAAAATCAGATTAATAAAAATCCATTAGTTTCTTTAGAAAAATTACTTTGTTTACAGGGGGACTCGGGTTTGAATCCTGCCGGAGAGTGCAAATTTTTTCTTTAAGATTTCTCAAATATTCAGGCTGGTAGACAAAAATAAATATAGTATTTAATAACTAAATAGTGCATTGACTTAAATACGAGTCCCCACTAAAAATAATGTTTAAAGTGATAAAAAATCTGTTGGATTAATAATAATCCATTACTTTATATATATGAAGAAATATAGTTTTAAGGTATTCTATATTTATGTGATAAAGTGCTTAATATCAGAGATAGAGCATATGTAAATATAAAAATGAGAATGAAACAGTGTCGCCTCTGAGTGTTGACTTCAATGTTCACTAAATTTATTTTCTTTCCAATAGATTTCAGGCTAAATTTCAAGTGCTTCTTACATGCCACAAAATTTTGTATTTATCTTTTCATATCAGATTGATGGTAAATCAGAAAATTTACCAGACATACTCATGGATATTTTTGGCGAAGGAATTATGTTAGCTGTCGCAAGTGCTCTGCCCACTACTCATCAGTTCCTATCAGAATTAGACAAGCCATCTGTAGAGAACAGAGAGAGAAAAAAAAATCATACATAAAATGTGTTTGATGAACATGAGTGTCAGATAATTGAATTAATTAAATAAATTACAAGGCAAAAGAATCAATAGATCATGTCAAACTCTGATCTCGCCCTGCTGAGTGCAGAAAGAACAATAGTGAAAACATGAGAGACCAATTTACATTAGTGAAAGGAAAGAAGGTTCAATTGTAATTGTCATGTAATGCCATAATTTATTAATTTAAAGAATAACAAACTTTGGAGATGATATTTTGGTAAAGTTATCTCACATGAAAGTGTCATGTGTCAGACGTTAGGTCAGAGAAATTGTTTTCCATATATACACCTTTTATTGATTGGCCCAGGATTTTGAGGACAACAAAGCACCATAATTTTAGGAATTATCAAACATATTTCAGGAAACATTCGGTAAAAATTCCACTATGTCCTGGAAACAAGATTGGTGAGCTTTAAGTTCTAAAGACAAAATGGTTACCATTTATTATTATTATTATTTCACAATTAAATGGGGTTAATTTTATAAAAGAAAAAAAAAAAAAAAAAAAATCATTTACAGTATTCATTTTTTTTCTTGTTTTGTTCATTTTATGTATGAAACAAAGACTTGCTTATAATTTGCCCATTACACCTCTATTTCTCTCTAATGAAAAACTAGCATATTTGGGGGCATAAAGTGCCAGAACCTCATTTCAGCAGGGAATATTACAAAACTGTTAAATTGTACATTTAATGTTACTAGGACTTTATTTATGTTCCTTATCTGACTCGGTTCAAAACAAGTTGCTTTGTATGAATTCATTACAAATTTATGAAATTCTAATATTTGGGGGGGGTCATATTCTACCCAACACAATATAGTCTTTTTTTATTTTGCTCAAGTACAAAGTCATTTTCCAAGAAAACATTCATTTTCTTCAAATTAGCATAACAAATCCGATTTGGTTAATGACATTTTTCTTTATAGAAATAAAAGGAAAATACTTAAGACACATTTTCTTAAATTGAAAACCAAAAAACCAACAATATTATTTTACAAATAAATCTAAGTGCCTTGCCATGGGGTAACTGTTAGCAAGCTGGATTCACAGATCATTACACATAAACAGTGAATTTGGTCTTCAATGGGTGCCACAATTAACCTATGAGTAACATTCGTTTGGTATTACTATTGACTATTTTGAGATGTTTACAAAGTTGAAAGGTGAAGCCTGACAGACGCCATTAAAGAGTAAAACAATATAAAAAAAAAAGATATTTCAAGATCAACATGTGAAAATGTAATAGTAAAAACTAAAAATATAAATTTTACAAACACATTTTTGATAACATTAGTAAACTAAAGTAAAGCTATCAGCTCCACTGCAAACATAAAACATCAGTTTCCAAAAGCCAGGACAGAAGAGTCAAGGACAATAATACTAAACTGCCATGGTCTGTCCATAAGGGGTCTATATAAAAAGATTCAAGGGATCTGTGGTTTATACAACATGAGCATTATATTCAAAAGTAGTTTGACACTTTCAAGATAGCTATCCCAAACCAAAACCACCTCAGTATATTCCATTCCATTCAGTTGTGGGCATTAGGGAACTGGCACCCACTACAGATCGCTTGTCATTAAGCTTATCTTGCAGGCTATTGTTAGTGTGGAGAATACAATCCTCACCAAATGAGTTCTGATTATGATGTTGTGCAAAAAATAAATAAATAAATAAATAAATAAATAAATCTAAACTTCAGAATTATTTATAAAAAATTTACTTTTCAGTGTAAAAGAAAACAAAAACCCCATATATTTTTTGTTTATTTTTGCAATTGTTCCAAGCTCTGTTGAGCAACAAAAACCACAAACCCACCAAGCAACAAAAATAAAATAATTTTTTTTTTTTAAATTAACAAAAAAAAAAAAAATTAACTGCTAATGATAATTTTCAAATTTTTTTTTTTTTTTTTATATATCTCAGACACTATCTAATGACCCTGCATGATGAATGTCATTATTCTGACAAATTTATCAACCATGTAATTTACAAATGGGCTCTGTATAATATTAATGTTGTTCAACAGATGTTAACCACAAGTACATAACTAATAAACAAATCCACATAATTACCTCTGCAGCTTGACTTTAGAAAACAGCAAAGAATTACTTTGAAGACATGTATGTACATAATCATTTACTTTTGTCTAGGTCATGGAAATCTGGACAGAGATGATAAATAAAGTAGATTATGGCATCTTTTGTCAACTTTTGCTTTTATCACTATCATTATTTTATTCATAAAAGTTTACTCTGCCTCCTTATTGTTGCTTTCTGTCACATTACGTCAATGCACTTTTCATCATTATCTAATGTCTAAATGAAAATATTTTATATATTTAATAATTTTTTTTTTAATTATTTTTCTTAACCATATTTCATTTTGCAACCATTAACATTTACAAAGCCCTGCCCATTATGCACATTTTATACTGGGGAAAGGATCAGATCACCTAGAGAGAAGTGGGAAAATTAAGTATTTTAGGGATCCGACAACTTAAATAAAAACCTAAAAAATTAGAAGAATGATTACCAAATAAGTTCAATATATGTAAACTTTTATAATTTTTACCTAAAATTCATCTGAGCAAATTTCAGCTTTCATGTTCAATGTTGCATATTGAAAACTGGGAAAAAATGGATTGTGATTGGTCAATGATGAATGCAATCATTGTCGACTGACTGGACTTATCTCTCACATGTTTTCAGACCATGGCCTAAAGACCATGTGAAGATATAAAACTGATAGTCACCATACAGTTTTAATTACTATGTTCCAATTATCTTGTCTATATCTACAAATGCTCTATATACTGAGCACTTTTCTCCCATAAATTATATATATATATATATATAGCAAGAGAGATAAGGGTGTATGGGTGGTGCAATGGATAGCAGTTTCAAATGAGAAATCAGAAAGCTAAGTTTGAATTCTAGTTGAGTTTATTACATTTACTTATGCACAAATACCCATGGGAAAGGTATGAACCCATTTCTTCTCCTCTACCCAGCTATTGGTTAAATAGCAGGGCAGACTAGCCTTTGTAGCTGTGGTTGTAATCTAGAAGGACAACTCAAAAATCAAAACCATAACAAACATTTAAGGTAGAGCTTCAAATTTTTTGTGTTTTATCAATACTTGACATGAGAAAGAAAAAAAAAATGCATAAAACCAAATTTTATTGTAAAAATCTTTGTGCTATTTTTTGTGTTCATTCAGTAAAAGAAAACAAATGTTATCCAAGTTTGTCCAAAGTATCCTGAACATTCAGTTACCATTTTACACCACATACTCATATAAAGTAGGGTTTGCAAGAATATGAACCATAAAAATTAAGTTCATCTCTATGTGGCCCCCACAAATTTGTGGTAATTAAACATATCCACCTTCCTGATTAGTTCTTTTGTTAACGCATTCTTAATTAGCCAACTTCTAATTATTATCATTAAAGAATATATACAATTGTAGTGAATTTAATTTAGTGATTTTCTTTCATTAAGAATTGAACAAAAGAGATAGATTTATTTATTTTTTTTTTTTATACTCTTGGTCATTCAGTGGCATAGATACATATATTGAGAATAATAGAATAAACTTTAATATAAATCAGTTACAGATGCTTTAAGTTCAGCTCATCCAAATTTCAACACATTGAGAAGATGCTGAAATGTTCTCAGACAAGCCAACTTACCAATATGTGAGCAAACAGATTTTTTTTTATCCCCTCTTGATCAGAGCAAGAACTTTTCAGCTCTTCAATATGGTTTCTTTTCCTTAGCTAAGCTGATGAGCCTCTCCTACCCCAAAAGGATAATTTTGAATCATCTGGGCAGTAAGAGTTTGGAAATGGATTGAAGCCAATTGTTTCATTCTTGAAGAATGGACTGGCTGAAATCTTATTAACAGGAATTATATAAAGATGTTCCAGTATCTGAACAATATTCTTAAAGTGAATTGAGTTATTTCCCTTGATTCAATAACATATGTCGGATATTGTATAGTTTTATTTTGATAAAGTTACTAAATGATTGGCAGACATGTTAAAAGAAATTTCTTTAGCTGATGAGATAGAAATAAAAAGGGATAAAAACCTAACACAAAAAACTGAATTTGATGCTGACCGATTCAAGATAATGTGGAGATGGTAATGGAGGCCTTGAAAACAATCATTGTCCTGGGGCAGCTGGCGGATTTGTTTATTTGCTGATATCATAATAACATCCTGGTCTCAAGTGGTTAAAGGAATGTTAAGAAAACATTTTATTTGGGATACAGCAAAAAGAAGAAAAGCTTCAATATATTAATTCTAAAGTGCTAAACAAAGTTTTTTTTTTTTTATTTATTCCTTTCATATTCACTTTAGTTGCTTTTCATTACAATTGCCATGAATAAATAAAGAATTTGCCAAAATCTTATTCTTTATTTCTAATGTTTACAAATGACAGTTAACTCAGTAGAATGTCAGAATTGCTGTGATAAAAAACAAACTGAAATTAAGATGGAAGACAAAGTAGTCAAAAATGCTTCTAAAAAAAAAAAAAAAATTATAACTCAAATTTTAAAGGATGAACAAAGTTTTTCCTTAACATTTGATTAACAAAGCCTAATTTTAATAATATTGCATATTTCTTCTTGTGTCCGTCCATATAAAATCATTACTAGATTTTGGCTTAAACCAAACAAATTACAGCCTCCCTATCCCCTGCTAAAAAAATAAAAATAAAAAAACTTTATATAGCACAGGGCCTACCCCAGATAAAATCCAGTACTACTCATAACATCTTAAAAAGCTAATATCAACATTTATTTTTATTTTTGTTAGTTTGTTGTCTTTTATAATTTGTAAGATAATGATCTAAGAATGCGAACAAATTGAAATATGTAACAAAATTGAATATAATTTTTGTTTGTTATTCCAATATTGATTACCAACAAAAATCAATTAATTTCATCCTTTAGGATTTTATGTAGTTACAAACCTTTGCTTAGTTTGGCAAAAGGCCAAGTCACAGAGTTAAAATCAGATTAGCTGAAAGCTTGCCTATAAACTATAATTTGTTTTGTACATGAATAAATAATTGAATTATTAGACATAACAATGAACAGTGTTAGGCAGCCATAACCATTTATGGTCTACTAAAGATACATTTGTCTTTTGTCTGTCTATTGCTGTAAATTATTTTTATTTTATGCTTTACAAAAGAATAAAATTTTTTCACTCCTCCTTGATTTGATATATTGACCTTAGTTTATCTTACATCTTTTCTATAAGGTGAGTTAGGTTAAATAATAATTCTAACAGGCCATGTTTGGTACTGTAAGCATTTTTTTTTTAAATTATACATCAGATTACAATCAAAGAACAGTGCAACAACCTGACTTTAACTACAAGGTAGAATGGAGGTAGGATAAGTATCTGTCATAGCCAGTAGTTGCAAGTGTTTACCAAATATGGTGATGGATATTTTTTTTTATTATTGATTTCTATGATGGGTGGGTGGGGGTGACACTACCCAGCAACTAACATCATGGCACCTCTATTTGTCTGGACAAACAAGATACTTGAATTCTGACTACTACCTGGTTAGTTTATGGGGAGGCTACAGATGTTACTTAATTTTTTTTTTACCTCATTCAACTTCCACATAAATCTGCACAGGATTTAGAAGCAAGATAAAAATATTAGTGGTAAGCATCAGGTAGATCACAGTTTGTGTGTGTGTGTGTGTGTGTGTATATATATATATATATAAAGAGAGAGAGAAGAGACCTTAACTGTAGTTACCACATGTGCGAAATTATCCATTGATATGAAAAAAAAAAAAAAATAAATAAATAAAATAAAGAATTATTTGAGGGTCTATACTGGTTAGATTTACAACTTACAGAAAGAAATAGTCAAATACTCTAAAGTTGTTTATGTTAAACCTAACCTTTTTTCATGGTTATTGTCAAATAGTTTTGATTTGGAAAAAAAAAAAGCAAAATTACTGAAGATTTATGTTGCAGATATTTTAAAGATGTCAATGAGTATTAAAACGATATGTGAGAAGGAAAGAGTGCCAGTCTTGGTTGGCGTTAGAGGGGGAAGGTCAGTGATGCATAAATGAATTACTATTTACTTGACCCCAATTGGTCTGGTAAAATCATTAACATAATCCAGAAAAAAAATATGAGTGGCATCACTGTATAACAAGTGAGTTATCAGTTTTACCCAAGTGTTAAAAAGAAGAGTTCCCAAAACATAGCATTTCACTAAAAGTCAAGATTGGAGATTACTGTTTTTTGTTTTTTTTTTTAAAGTTATGAAACACTTCCTTGTAAGATAAGTTTATCATGTTCCAAGTTCCAGTAATACAAAAATCACTTTCAACTACTCAGGTTTTGTACTTACTTTACTTGGGAGAGAGCTAGGTTGGATTATTTTCAACAGCACTTCTTCGTAAAAAAAAAATAAAAAAAAAAAATTTAAAATAAAAAAAAAAAAATCTCCAAGATGATTGTCATTACACAGGAAGGAAGCAACCTTAGTCTTCAGTTTTTATTTAAGTATCAACAGATGTGCAGATCTGAGAGGAGGAATGAAAAGAAATATTGCAAAGTCATCAGTTCTGATAACTTTGTCAACAGAGTGTTTTTATAGAAAAGTTTGAAAGCCCAAGTCTTCAACAAGGAAAAGCACTTTAAGTTATGCAGACAAATATCTTTTTGGCTGGACATACAAGGAAGTTATTTGACAAAAATCACAGAACAATATATCTAAAGATTTATTTTTAATCCAATATTTTTATTATTTCAAATTATTATTTCTAGTGGATACCCGTTTTTGAAATAGCCATCCCATTTTTTACCCCACAAAACAGAATGCATTATGTCTTCTGGTTTGTTCACTCAAGGAAACTTAAAATATGCTCTCCAGCAAGATTCAAATCTGTATCCCTCTTTGTAGGAGAAACTACCATTTGATCCAGTGTTCTGTACACCCCTCAGCTACAAAGAGCATCACAACACAACAGGGTTGTGTTTTCCCCATTTAAAGAATGCACCCCCCCATTCAGATTTTCTTAAAAGCCCATACATATATGCTCAATTTTGTATCTGCAATGTAAACAAAGCAATTTCTAAAGAGTTAAATGGATTTAGTTTTAATCCATTTTTAATATTTCTATTTTGATTCACTTTCTATGTGCATCATGCCATTTTAGCTGCTATACCTTTCCCTTACATCTTTAATTGAATTCTTGAGATTATCTTTTTGTTACTTTTTGCTAACTTATTTCAATATATTTCCAAATCCTGTCTATTTATTTTTCAGCTGCTGTACTTTGACTTCTTCAGATGTCACTTTCTTTCAGTAACTTAAGAACGATGAAGAAAATCTTCATTTAATTGGAACATAACAATGCCAACCACTGTGGATTAAGTAAAGATATTGTACAACATTCCCAGAAGATTAACAAATATGACAGACACATATTTTGATGCCTTGTTACAGCCATGCCATAATGATTGAGCGAGTAAAGAATATTTGAGAGAATACTTATGAGAGAGTAGTTTACCTGTCTTATTGCTCAGGCAGTAATAACAATAAATAGATATCAAACCCATTGTCAACCTAAAAAAAGTCAATGAAAGGTAAACTTTCAACTTTATGTGGCAAGTAATGGTAAAAAAATTTTGGGTATCAAATTACAAACATGAAGAATGGAAAAAAAAAAAGAAGTCAGCATTCAAGTAATTATCAGTTCCAATCCAATTGAATAACCAAAGTGTATAAGAGTTTAATAAGAAAAGAAATGAATTTCAATTTATTACTTAACTGAAAACAAATAGTAAGAAAATAGTTTTTTAAAAACTGACTCCTCCAGGTTTTTATTAAAATATGCTAATTTTTAAAAAAATTAAACATATATAAACATATACACATGGAAAATGAAATTGCAGGATCCTGAATATCTTTGAGTTTCAAAAAGACAGGTTGAGACGATTATTCTTTTTGGAGAAAAATCTACCATGATACACTTATTCCAATCACCCTTTTTTATTAAATATTCAGGAAATTTCCTCCTGCCTGTTAATTTAGACTGCAGGCATTCGAGGAAAAAGCATTTCATTACTAAGAATTCCAGAAAATCACAAAAAGAATTCCAATCATGCTTTATTCAAGCCACCCAGTCTATTTGAAACTCAAGTGTATGTATTTCAATTCACTAGATTAATCGATTGATTTTACAATTTAACTATTTTAAGGGTAATTAAGGTCAAAACATAATTTGGGATTGTAATAATTTTGGAGATAATTTTGATACATGTCTTACTATTTAACCCATAGCAGGAAGGAGAAGTAGTGGATGCATACCTTTCCCAAGGGTATTTGCACATAAGTAAATATAATGAACCTGACTGGAATTTGAACTTGGCTCTCCAATTTCTTACTGACCGATTATCTAATACATCACCTACACATCCAAGCTTACAGCACCTGGTATTCTCTAGTGGTTACCCATCAAGGTACTGACCAGATTCAATTTTGCTTAACTTAGGTGATCAGATAAGAACTGGTGTTTCAACATGATATATCCATAAGCCTCAATTCACTAGAGATTGAATGTAAACATAATATAGCTTGGTTATAATAAATGAACACATGTATAGATTAACATATGCACAAGATACAAAATAAAAGTGACTCAGACACTACATTAATACACTGTCTATCCTCCTTGGGTTTTAATACAGGCCTCTACTCTCAGTTGCATACCATCATGCAGATGGTGAATACCATTGTGATGACTCTTGCACCTACTAACACAATACAACATTGGTTTCAAATCAATAGAAATGTCTGCAAAATAGTTTCCATTCCCCATTTTATCAGCAAAAACCACACAAATGCATGCTGGGATTTTTTCATAGCCAATAAAATAGGCCAGTTCTCAGTTTCAACCAACTCAGTCCCGGTCTGTCTTGTCGTGAAGTCAGAACACTATATTCACTTGTCCAAACTTTTTGCGCGTCAACTGCAATTTTTAGTTTAGGTGAACTTTTTGCCATATGACTATTGCTTTGCCTTATTACTGTTAATTTGCTTTGCATATATCATTTGCTTGCTTTATATTATTTTTTGCCCTGTACTTTTTTTTATTGCAAACTGTCAATTCTGTTTGTTGGACAGTTCTGTTATTTTGTATTTGACCATGGCAACTGACTTCACAGATTAACCTTAGCATCTCTCCTGCCTTAAGTGGTAGCCAATGTATAAGAAAGAATATACTGGATTCAAATCTGAGGAAGGCTGTTTGGAGATATTGTGCCAAACGGTGTCCTATTTCTTTCTCATTAGTTCTTCCTCAAACTAACTTGTTCTAAACAAACTTTCAACACAATAATCATCTTTGTAGGTTACCTACTGTTCAGCACACATAAATCAAAATTAACAGGAGTCCATGCTTGGATATGTGAGAAACAAATATGTTAGGTTCACTAAATTTTTTTACTTGAAATTAAAAATATAAAAATATAACTGCAGGGATCTCACTAATTCTGGAAAACAAATAAATAATGGAAAAGATTTATTGAAATTCTTTGTACTTAAACCCTGTGATCGACAACAATGGTCAATTAATCTGGTTGCATTCTCAAGTTTTTTTCTTGAAATATTCTAAATAAATAATTGAACAGATGAAACACAAACTACAAAAATGAAACAAACTAAATATATAAACCATGTAATGATTTCAAGCAAACTTTCAATGTCAAGACATTTTTTGTTTCACCTTTGGTTAAAATTTCTACAGCAGAAGTAAATGAGTAAACGAAAAACTCAAAAGAAAGGCTTAGTTAGAATTTCTCCACCCACAAGTCTATTTTCATGCTTTTTTTGTTTGTTTTTTTTAATTAAATTCTTTCACTTCCCACTTTGAGAATTTATTTCAGGCATTACATAAATTTAGTTAACAGTTGAACAGCAGCCACTATTCAAATTAGTAGCCCTAAGCAATGTGATCATTCAGGGCTAGTGTGTCTCACTCCCAACTGGTGGGGGCCCTCACATGTTTCGGGCCCCATTGTGGCCTCTGCCTTTTTTTTTTTTTTTCAGCACTGTTTTATGACGATCCACCATTTTTTAAAATTATTTTTAAACTGTTGTTACATTGCCAGTCATCAACTATTAATATACATCATGTATCTACGTGGCCTGTGTCGTGTGTACTATGCAAGAACCACCAACAAGAAGTGATAATTTCAGTAGTACTTATTTTTTTTAAATTGTAATTTTCTTTCTGAAGAGTTCTTTTAAATCAACTCAGAGGATAATATATCTTGGTAAAATCATTTTTTATTCAGAGATCATCCGCTAAGGACAGTCTGATATTTTTTACTACTACTAATAACCAGAAGTTCATGGCTAGTAATTAGAATAAAATTTCTATTCCCTATTTTTTACATTTCTATGTAAATGCATGATGCAAGAAAATGATAACTTAAAAAATTAAATTTTTTAAATATTTCAATACATGCAAATTTTCCCCCAAAATTGAAATACTGTTTTTAAAACAAATTTTTAAGAATCCCATTTGTGCTGCGTTGGAAGCTTTTTAATTTTTTTTTTTTCAGAGATGCATTGGTGATTAATCTTTATGGAAATGTAAAAAAAATTTTCAAGTAAAATTTAGTCATGAAAATATTGTTGGTTAGTACAAAAAGAACATTTTCTCAGATTTTTTAAATAAAAAAAAAATAAAAACACATTCATTATAAAAGTAAATAATTAATGAATATGTATTGAAATTTTCATTTGAATTGGATAATTACTTGATTTTTTTGTAATTTAAAAAAAAATGCACTGAACCACCCCATCTCAAGGTTTCCATAGAGGTTGAGAAAACACATAACAAAGTTTTGGGGTGTTGAGGAGGGCCTAACACCAATCCTGTAATCATTTATCATTCGGGGAGCTCAAATGTGTGTCTATTGCAATGCATATTAAAATCTAAACTCAAAAGTCCTTTGGTTGCTACATTTTGCTATAAAAGACCAATCATATGTCATTTCTGAAAAGACTTGGTCTTCTCCTATATTTTAACAAGAAAGCATCATAAACAGTTAAACAGTTCTTTTTAACAACAAAATTGACTGGAGAATACATTTTTATCCAGAATACCATTTATATGCATTTAAAATTATAAACAGCCTTTATGTTAAATATATAAATAATATTTTCTCTTTAGAGTAATTATTGCAAAAAAAAAAAAAAAAAAAAGAGATTTTGTAAATTATGTTCTGAAACTTATTTCTTCATTTAAAAATGACAAGTTTCATTCCCCATCAACCCAACTCATCTTTTTGGGTATCCATTCCTGTATTAAAATAAAAAAAAAATAGAAATGAGTCAGCATGGGTACTTAATTCTTTTCAAAAGAATAATTTCTGGCATTTTTAGCACTTAGAAAGTGATGCCAACTTGTCACCACTTTCTCAGGGTGGGGAGTACTTTGTCAGTTGCACATTTCTGCACTTGCATAAGGCTGTTAGAACAAAGACGGTCCCCCTTAGATTCATACTGAAAATACGAGGATAATTCAAAAATTATCTGCACTTTTGCCATAACATAACAAGAGTGTGGATAATTTTTTATTCCCCCCCCCTCATAGTTCATTTGACTTTCATACAGAAAATGATACCCAAAAAGATTAATTTTTTTTGATGAGCTGAGTAGATGATGAAGAGACAGTCATATACAAAAGTTAATAATTTTCTGGATTAGTGCCTTCAGAGTGGTTAAACTGGTATCAAGATTTGTTTAATACTGAAATGGAAAAATGAGAAAACTATTTCTCTTTGGCTTACTGGGAAAAAACACATACAACACATTGATCTTAAAATATCACAGTGGCATATATTCTGCTTCCAGGTCAACCTGCCTTTCTCTTTTTACATTCCTAAAAAAATACTATTCCTGCCTAATAATAGTTATTGCATTTGCATACATATTTCACATGCTAAATGTAGCAACTATAATACAACAGAGGCAGCAGTATGTTATAGTTAAATTGTATGGTTAAAAGTAAGTGAGACAAACAAAATAAAATATATATATATATATATATATATATATATATATATATATATATATATATATATGTATGTTCATGTGTGTATATTTAGGCAGCAAATTCTTTTAGGCATGTCTGATTGAATAAATCACAGACATTATGTCTGCTAATTTTTAACAAAATCCATTCATACTCACGAATAACCTTTTGTGTACTGATGTTAAGTTGTTCAGAGGTGGTATTCTTTTATAGTGTGTTGTGTATCTCTTGCTTCCTCCAGCAGACCACTGGAGCAATATCACCTGGCAATTTAAATGTGGCCTTGTGAAAAGGCAGATTGAAATAAATAATGTTAACTTGAAAACACTCAACAAATGGAAGCAAGAGATACACAACACACTACAAAGGAATACCATCTCTGAACAACTTCACATCAGTACACGGAAGATTATTCGTGAGTATGAATGGATTTTGTTAAAAATTAGCAGACATAATGTCTGTAATTTATTCAATCAGACAGACACACATACATACATACATAAATACACACAAACACAAGTGAACATTGAAGTCAATACTCAGAGGCCAACTGTTTCATGCTAAATCATCAGGCCACATGTGTTGTATTTTTTCTTAACTATTTATGTCTATGGGTCAGTGGTGCATTGTGGGTAGTCTATTCTAACGATTATTTTGGCAGAAGTGGTTTGCTAATTTGTATTTATTTATTGGGATTAATTTATTTTACTTGTTTTTTATTTATTTTATTTTATATATTTTTATTTATCCTTTTCAGTTTTTAAGTAACATAGTAAGAATTTTGAGATGACTTCTGATTGTTTTGGTCTGGGAAGATAATTATATCTTTTTTTCATCCTTTGAATGTTGACTTCAGTGTTTACTTCTATATTTACATACGCTCTATCTCTGATATTGAGCACTTTATCCCATAAATATAGCATACCTTAAAACATATATATATATATATATATATATATATATATAGTGTGTGGTGTAACATTTCTTGCAGGGCATAGATACTAGACTGATCCCATATTAATGACCTCAATCTACCCTATAGTGGAAGGATGCAATACAAGAAAGTAAAAATTGACCAGTCACTGTGACTACTGTCAGTCATGGTTGGAATTCCCAGGGCAAGTTTTCCCCTCAGTGGTAATCTGCAAACTACTCAAAGACAGAAACACAGTGACAATGTTCTAGACTGGGATAAGGGGAAAACTGAAGGAAAAAATAAACAGGTATTACACTTTGATCTCAGCCAGAATGCTTAATCTGATGTAAGGTAGAAGTGCTAGACCATATATAATCTTGTCATTTTTGACAGGTATTATGCTTAGAGAAAAGTGTACATCCTTGTAACTTTGGATTTAGAGTAATAAAACTTATCAACAGCATAAAATAACTTAAAAATAAATCTAAATATATCTCAACCAAAGTTATTTTAAAATGCAGTTCGCCCATGAACTGCCCATCTGACTTAACTGCATCAATTTTATTTCAGTTCATAACTATCAGTTACACAACTAACATTGAACTCCGCAGAATCATAAATGAAACCTAAGATTTCTGAAATAATTGTCCCTTGCAATAACTACTGAGCCAAAGCCATCATTCTTTTCAGTAATCAAGGGGAAATATATAATTAAAGATTATAGATATTGTAAGTACATATAAGTGTAATGAATGCAAAAGATATGAAACTTATAATGAAGGCATTAATGAGTACTGATAAGCAACTCTGCTATTTGATAGCATAGAGGATCTCTGCCCCCTGAAAAATCTCATGTGCCTTACAAATTTAGGGTAGGTGGTAGTCTAATGCTTACTGTAGACTTTCAGTACTTGAACCTAACTTCATAATACTCTAATTTTAATTGTAAATTGGGCAAGAGGTCTTACATACCAGCAAATTCAGTAAATAAAACTGATTTGTAAAATGACATCTTCAGATTAACTCTTACTATTATTTTAAACAGATGCCAGTTATAGAACAAATGTCAACCAGCAAGTCTTACAGTTCACTATTTTCATTAGTTTGAACCTGAGTGACCAATATTTTTTCTTGTACCAGACCTAGTTTAGTCCATATCCATTCTTTCCCCATTTTCATTGTTATGCAATAAGTTTATAAGAAATAAAATACATACAAGCTGAACCAACAAAGCTAGATAATTCTCGTGATATCAGTGTAGAATTTATGATATTGCTATACAAATATCAGATTAGTGGAGTTCTTTATTTTATCAGAGCACAGTTCTCATTAATTCTCATGTAGAGTTGATAAGTGCATTGCAAATGGAAGGTAGGTAAATGGTTCAAAAGCTGGTTTTGTATTATTTCTTTTTTATTTAGTGTAGTTAGAATAATAATTTCTATTGAAAATAGTGAGGATATAAATGATTGCAAACAGAGGGAGGGGAAAGGATAAATTAGACAAGACAGGGAAAATGGATTCATCTTGCTCATGGTGCTTCAAGCATGCAGATAAATTTTACGGTAAACAGGTGCAGTGCAGAAGAAAGTATAAATTGAGTGACTGCTAAGCAGATGAAATTTAGAGAATCTCCATATATATATATATATATATATATATATATATATATATATATATATTTTATATATATTACACACACACATTTCCCATGAAAAGTAATTTACCCACCCACAACTTTTTCACACACTCTTCACATGTAATGCTCTCAACCATGCCCACAACAGTACATATATTCACCAAGATATTCATATGCTTTCATGCAAAACATCTTTGCTAATATGCATACAAATCTTCTGTTTGACATTTGTAAATATGCATGTAATTCAGGCATACATACAAGTTTCTCTTGCACATTTTTACACTGCACTTTCTGCTCCTTACAAACAGATGTACAATTTTATTTATGCATATAAAGATCCTTCTTCACACACACACACACACAAACAAGTCCTTGTTAAGTTTCTATTGTCAGCCATGAGGAGCTTTGTAGGCTTCAGTTTCAATACTGAAAAAAGCAGAATAGAGATTTTATTTCCAATTCATGAGTACAAGAAATAAAAGAGAAGAAAAAAAGCTCCTCAAATCTTTGTATCATTGCAACATGACTGTCTTCAAGAGCTTCTCAAGACAAATGTTTTCTATTTTGAATGTCAGAGGATTTTCTAGAAAGCAAAAATATTTGATCAATTACTTAAACTAGTCTTCATATTTTTGTGGTTCTGATCAAGATGTTAGTTATCAAAACAGTAAAGATGAAGACACTGGTCAACATAATCAAAAATATTGCTCCACTAAGATTAAATAATGGTTATTTTGCAATGACCTATTTGAATGATTTCCAAAAAGCATATGTACACAAAATAAATAGATTACAACCTTTTGTGGGTTATTTCAAGCCAAAACAGATTTTGGATTGTAAGAATAATTCTTTTGTCTTTGCAAGTGAATATTGCATTACAAGTTTTTGGTGAATAACAATTATTTTTTTCTAGATATACGTCCTACTATTTAAACAATAGTTTAGGGAGGAGATGGATTCATACCTTTCCCAAGGGTATTTGCATGCAAGTGATTGTAATAAACCTGACTAGAATTCAAACTCAGCTCTCCAATTTCTTACCCCAAGTTGCAATCCATTATATCAACCAGACAACCACTAAGTAGGTGCCAACTGTTTTTGAAGATAATTTGTTGTTGTAGAATTGAAATTTCAACTTTAGAAAATTTGTATAATTTCTGATGTTGATTCAAAAATATTTATGATTTTTTACTTTTTTAATTTATATTCTTTATCTAACTGGAACACAGTCGGTCATTTTGAATACCTTCACAACCAGAGATACATTACTTTTTATACTTGAACAGACACTCTCCCATGAGGTTACTCAATCGAGACTTTGCATTCAGAGTGAATGAATGAATATATTTTTGAAATCTCATGCATGTTATTTTTTTGTGTTTTTGCAAAACACTGCATGACCCAGATCTACTAATAATCTCCTCTTCCAGATTTAGTTAAAAAGCTAACATTAGCATTGAAAAAAACCTGGATAGGATTAAGTAAAATACAAGGTAACCAATGATAATCCTGAAAGAGGATTTATTAAAAAAATAAATAAATAAAAAAAATAAAAATGGAAGGGTTACTGCAATTAGTGTGTGAGAGAATAAAAGGTGAACTTTGAAGAGAACTGAGGTACCATTGCCCTAGGTAAGCCAATTTTCTTGTTAATATCAATTGGCTGGATATCTTTCCAGATTGACCCCATCATAATTTATGTAAACCATGATAACATCATTTGGATTAAATTAATACAGCAAAAGTTTCTGATGATTATATGTACAGAGACATGTCAAATGAGAGCATGCAGGATGTACCTCATACCTTGGCCTGGGCTGGGAAGAGGTTGAAAGAGGAATAAAAACAGGGTAGAGAAACTTGCTGCCCACTGATAAAATTCCTCTATTTGGTAAAGAGAAAAATAAGAATAAATAAAAATCCTCAATGTGTTTAAATGGACAAGGTTTAAGCTTTTCTTATTGCTGTTTAATGACTAATATTATTTCAAAGATTTTTGCAGTAAGAAATTAAGTATTTTGAACGTAAATTATTTTAAAAAGGTTTCAATATGAAATGACTGATATCTGAAACAATATTTAATCAAAAATATACTTAAGAAATTTTTGGGCAGGCAATCTTACATGTCTTGGAGAAAGAAAAAAATTGAAAAGGAAAGGTTATAAACAGTCAGAAATTAATTCAAATGTACAGAGAGAATAGGACAACTATATTATTTGTCATTTTGAACTTTACCCAGGTGCATGCATTAAGTCTCCCCACATAAAATTGACCTTGTGTCACATCCTGCCAAGGTGAGGTGACAAGTAAATGCTAAGTGTAGTATCAGTGCATTCACACACAGCCCTTTTTCACCATGTCCTTCTTCCTAATGAATATGTGTTGCTAAATTTGCTATATTTATAAAGAAAGAATATGCAATATTAAATGATACAAACTTGCATGAATGTCTTGATTTTAAAAACCATTTTACTTCTTTGGTCCTGAGTGTTTCTTTTACAGGCAAAAATGCTGTAATAATGATTCTCAATCTTTTTGCATCACCATCTTATGCACCCTCCTCACCAGGTTTTAGAAAAACACTTCTTCCTTCTATTATTAAGGTGTTTTGTAGTTCACAGAATGACCTATGATTTGAATCTGCCAAAATATTTTCCTAATGAAATCCTAAAATTTTACCCGGTTGCAAACCTCTGCTTTAAACCATTCCTTATATTTTGTCTCTAAGAATGAGACCTGTTCTATTGTCCTGAATACCCAGAGATATCCCTGAAAATATTCAACATTTATTGCAAGTGAAAAAAAAAAAATCCATCACCTTCTCACCACTTGCTGCTTCTTTACTATGTCTGAGCTACTTAGACTGCCTAGCTGAAGCAGTAATCAAAACAAAGATGTTACAAGACTGAATAATATAGGAGAAAAATTTAGCCAGTTCTTGTCACTAATGTCATGCTAGTATCAGAATCATCTTGAATCCTCCCTTGTTGGTGCAATGAAAGAAGTGCTGCTGCAGACCCACATCATTACAAAACAAGCACAGTACCAGTACTAATATTCCACAGTATTGTGGTAGTGGTGGTGGGTGGAATACAGCAGAGAAGAACAGATACCACATTTTGATACTAGTCAGAGAGATGAGATTCAAAATTGATCCATTGATCAAAATTGAACACAACACTGATCTAAGGGAGAAGTGCCAGTTCATGCATAAATAATCTCATCAATACCATACAAGGCTATCAAATAATTCATTAAATAACACAATCTCAGAAATCACATAATCTACAGTTTTATTTTTCAAAGTTACTTTCATCTTCTGTCTTCTTTCAAAGTAAAGCAAATATTTATAACAAGAAAACTTTTTTTTTTTTTTTAATGAAAGACTTGTATTCCTGTATGATCTTGGAAATTTATTTACTAAAGTTTGTTTCTTGTTGGTGTCTGTCAGTTTTGGCATGAGACCAATTTAATGTCACCTCCAGTAACTGGACAAATGGTGGATGACAAGAGCAGCATGCTCATCACTGCACCAAGATAGATATTTAAGAGGCTTAACTCTTTCAACATTTCTATACCTTATCACAATTACATTACTAGCAATGAAAGCAGACAAGACAGAAGAAAAAATGACACGTGAGAGAAAAAAAAGTCCCTGCAGGTAACAGATGATTTCAGAAGAAAATAATGAAAACCTTAAAGTGGAAGGACAGGTTAATCAAGGACAAACATTCAGAAAGATTTTAATTCAACTTGGGACAAGTTTTCTCTCTTCCCTTTGCCAGCCACAAGTCTACATACTCCAGCTTCAAGTATAGAAGATTGGCAAGTGTTTAATGCCTAAAGACATGAAAGAAGAAAATAAAAGAAACTAATTGAATTAACAGACTTGGAAGAGATTAGATTCTCTGTTAAATTCAGAGTTAATAGTGGAGAAACTTTAAACTGGAGTCATTTGGCACAGAACTAGTGGTTACCTAATACTTACTTCATCTCTTTCTATTTTATTTCTTTGACTTGTCCCTACAAATAAGTCACTGTTTTAGATGAGCTGACCCTGTGCAAAACTCGGCTTACCTGACCTTATGCCAGA